>MU858827.1:78654-457425 GCA_033297175.1 Cladorrhinum sp. PSN332 | reverse complement strand
CCGCCGCCCGCCCCCCCCCCCCGGCCGCCCGCCCCCCCCCCCCCCCCCCGCCCCCCCCCCCCCCCCCCCCCCCCCCCCCCTATGCTTGATTTGCGGCCACCAAGGGACACGCAAACTCGCATGTTATGTCATATGTCCCCGGATGTACGGTCGCTATGAGATGTTGGTGCTGTGAAAAGGTTGGAATAACCCTGGAAATGGTCTGCGCATAGCGCCCTAGGCGCCTGTGCCCCACCTTTGCCTGGCCCCCATTGACTAAGGCGTGTTTTCTGCACCCTGTTCGTGATGAGGTATCTCTGTCCGACTGACCTCCTATATCGTACTGTAATTAGCATCATGGAACCACTTCAATGCCTTGTGTGCTTCAGAGGGTTTGCGATACAGGAAAAGCTCCGCCACTATACTTCCCTTTATTAGGTGAGTCTGTGGCTCTTCGTCCGAGGGTATCCGACTGATGTATACGGCATAGAGCGAACTCGCTACCTTGCTTGCCAGACTTTGCGAGCTTCTCGCATATCGTGGCTTGGAGCCCGATGATTTCGATGCCCCTGGCAATAATTCTACTGTGGAAAAGGAATATACGGGTAGTTAAGACTCCGGGTCAGGCGAAGACGACGAGGTAACGTAACCGGAGCCGACTAAGGGGGGAGATCACAACTGCACATACTGTATAAAGTCGTACAAAAGGTAGCAGGAACTCATACGCCACTATAGCACTCGTATGTATCACCATACGGCGACTTATGTAATAGTGCTGATTAGGTATAGACTTTAAACGCGACGTATTCTGCCGGTTCTGCTCTACGATATTTACTCAACCAAATAAATACGGATCGTACAAGTGCGCGACCAAAGGCTCTAATGACGAGAAGCAAGAAATCAAAGCGTGGATTAGGGAATTTCGAATAGATACTAAAAAGAAGCTGCTTTCGATTAAGCCTAGGCAAAAGAGATCTAAAACTGTACATGCTAGCAACCCTCCCGAGCATCTACCTCAATCTGCCTTATCCCGCCCTGGCACCGAAGCTATTGCCCCGTCGACGGTGCATTTTAGCCTTTCATTATCCGCAGAGTTACGCGACTTTGGCCAGTTCGCGTCGGTCAACGTCGGCCGAATAGATCAATCCCAATTGCCATTCCTCTCTACTCCGATTTTCTTCGAATCGGGTTGGCGAGGCCAAATGACTGCTCCTGAGCTTCTGTGATCTGTATTGGGAGATAAAACTTCCCTGTTTGTACCCGGCAGTGGACTAGCACTTTGACTTGTCAGATGAATGACATTGAAACTAAGAGGTTGGGCAAGATGGTAATATATGGGCGTGCGGCGCTGTGGATCTGGGCTTGTAAGTATTGGACTAACGATTTGTGTTTTAGTTTGACCATCAAGTTTGGCTGCTGCTATATGGATAAGGGGACGGCCTCCTCAGTTCATTTTATTATGACTTGAGAACCTCTTTCGACCTAGCGGACACCTGAGCCCGTCAAGAGAGCGAGTTAATGGGGCAGATTCTTGATTACAGCTGTTGAGCTATTCGTACGCGGCACCTCTCGTAGACTGCTGGAGTTCTTCAACGCGCTCCCGATCGGAGAGCCAATACAGAGAGACAGGCACACATATACACACTTTCTCTCTCTCCCAGGGAACCCCTCCGTCCATCAAGTTCCGCAGGGCTGACTTAGCGGTCGAGTAAACCCTCCCATAGTAGATATTATTGCCGGCCATTTGCCACCAGCGTTATGCTTACATCTTGATCCGCCCCCTCCTTAAATCCATACGTGACCATGAACCCGGCCTTGACTTGAAACATGAATCGAGCATCTAAAATTGCGCTACTTTGCATTAGATAATGTGTCAGAAATGGGAGAGTGCTTGCTTACATGCCACCTTCCTCCATCTGAGGTACCACAGCTTCCCACCAATTCTTGCCCACAATGGCGCGCGGGACTTCAAACAAGCCGTTTGACGCCGGAACCGCCTTCGCCTCGCCCTTATGAGACCCATTATAGAACTCTGCGCTTGACTTCTTACTCCATATTGAGACCACTGGAAGACGCGCTAGGTCTGGAAGCGGCCAAAAACAGAAGATATGGCCAGGGTCGCTGCCGAACGTGTAGCAAATTTTGGGGTCGGGAACGTTCTGAAGCAGCTCGAGAATCGGTTGAAATTTCTGGAGAAGATTAGAGAGCAGTTCATAGATCTGTATTAAACCACTTACCGCATCCCCAAGGAGTTTAGCTTTTAATCTCTTCCAACTCTCTAGGCTGGCGGATAGGCCTTCGTCGTCTACCTCCTTTACTAAGTCTCCGATGTCTCCATCCTCTAGGTAATATACCCCATTCCATCTGAAAACTTTAAGTGGCGTTAGCGGTAAATCCATATATTGAAGTTAGACCGGGATCGCGGTCAGCGAGGCAAAAAAGTGGCTGATAGCGGTTTACGGAATAATGACGATAATGTCGAGGTGGAAGCGAGGCAGAAAGGCTTGGTACCTAAGTACGGGCCATTCGAGAATCTTCCCCTACTACCCGATGGTGGGGCAATCAAGTGCCAGTTTAGGCTCACACCACCATTTGATTTTCCAATTATATATTGCAATCCTAGCTAATAGCTATCTCCCGGCTCATGCCCAACACCATTCTCTATTTCTAAGCCACTTAGCAACCGCTTAGCAGGTACGGCTTACAGCCTTTGACTTGGACACATCGCTAACTTCGCCGCAGTCTGAGCCCGTATATCCGAGACACACAAGATACCTTGCCAGTATTGCACCGACGGTATCACCAGTGCAGGCTTCATCTGCACAAAGTGCAAGTCCGACAGCGAAGCTTCGGGAACAACTACACAAACTTCATGCCTCATAGCCTACCCACCGGAATCGCCGGCAATTATCACAGGGACCAGCAAAAAATGTTGAGTAGGATATTGTTCTAGGAAAGTATCGTGCAGCGGGATGTGGATGGATAGGACAAGTGGCAGTTTGTGAACCAGATGCATGTACCTTTGTGGAAATGAGAACTTCTATTCAGCGACGTGTGTGTGATTCCGCCTCTCCAGTGCGGGTGCTGCCAGATATCCGAGTACCTCTTGGTGCAGGTGCCGAGTGCCAAATTTCCAAGCACCTCTGGTGCAGGTGCCGAGTAGGGCAACAGCCAGCCTTAGCCGATTGGCCAATTACGGGACATCTCCAACGGATCGCAACCTCGCATCTGGTAGCAACTTGCGTCGAGCTACACAAGGGCCACCTAAGGATTAATTCTTGAGGCTAGTAAGACCAACTACCTTATCACACCGTAGGCAAGAGAGACTTTGAATCCAGCAGTGTTGACACCGGGTCTGTGGAAACGCATTTTTAAACCCCAACCGCAGGAGCTACCACATGCCCCTGACTAAACGTATCTCATATAACCATCCCGAAAGCTGCAAGGTATTCTGAGACAGGGGGAAGCAGGCCGTCGGCAAGGCAATCTAAGTCAAGATGTTGAATCATGCACGGCGGTTTGCTGAGATTGCTCCACGTTAGGGATACAACGATCTGCGTTGTCGCTCGATCCATATGCGTCTCTCTGGAGGGAGGGGCTAGCTGAAGTGTTTACGGTGTCTTAGTGGTCCATGGCTTTGTTTTAAGTTAAGTACCTGCTTGTCCTGCATGGCCGCCCACGGCAGGAACGCTAGGAGAAGGTGCGTGGGGAACTGTCAATGGCAGTGTGATATTGGAGATCAAAGGCAGAGCATCGAGCAGTATGCCCACAGGTGCGTCTAGTCAATTTCGGGTGAAGGCGCATCCCTGATGTTGTCGACGACCGAGTGGACACTGGGATTCTGATGAAGACTTTCACGGGATGCGAGTGATGGCTCCGAGGAAGACTTGTTCACGCTCATCAGTCGCTACATGTTCTCAGTCCCCACTCGCATCACTTTACCGCGCTTCTAAGCTAGTTTACCCCCTTCGTGCCCGCTGCCGGGCCGCCCTCTACTAACGACATCGGTTTTCCTACCCGAGTTAGGATGGCAGCGCACAACGATATGGCGAAGAATAACGGCGTTGCTGCTTCTACAAATGGTACCACGACTGCTAAGGGCTTCATCGTTAACTCGCCTAATATCGAGTATACTGAGGACCAAATCCGCACCAAATACACATACCACACCACGGACGTGAATACCGAGGATGAAAAGCTCCTCGCTACCCCGCGCGAGACCCGCTACGGCTTCGTGGTCAACCGCAAAATCCCCAAGCTCGGCATTATACTAGTGGGCTAGGGCGGCAACAACGGTTCTACCGTTACTGCCAGTATCATTGCCAACCGCCGCGGCCTCGTCTAGGATACCCGCAAGGGCAAGCAGGCAGCCAACTACTACGGCTCCCTGATTATAGGCTCGACTATCAAGCTTAGCACCGATAACAAGACTCGCAAGGACGTCAATATTCCATTCCACGACATCCTCCCCATGGTCTACCCCAATAACTTAGTCATTGGCGGCTAGGACATCAGCAAGCTAAACCTCGCTGAGTCGATGGACCGTGCTTCCGTTCTTGAGCCCGCCCTAAAGGCCCAAGTCGCTAAGGAAATGGCTGCTATAGTGCCTCTACCCTCCATCTACTATCCCGACTTCATTGCGGCTAACCAGGAGGATCGCGCAGATAACTTGATCGACGGCGATAAGGCTTATACCGCCTACGTTAAGAAGATCCGCCAGGATATTCGCGATTTCAAGGCCGCTAACAACCTTGATAAGGTAATTATACAGTGGATTGCCAATACTGAGCGGTTCGCCGACATTCTCTAGGGCGTCAATGATACGGCCGATTACCTGCTTAAGTCTATCGAGGAAAGACATACCGAAGTTTCTCCCTCGACGATCTTTATAGTCGCTTGTATTCTTGAGGGTATTTCTTTTATCAATGGCTTTTCCTAGAACACCTTCGTTCCCGGTGCTATTGAGCTCGTTGAGAAGCACAATACCTTTATTGGTGGTGATGACTTTAAGTCAGGCCAGACCAAGATGAAGTCTGCTCTCGTTAATTCCTCATTAACGCTAGTATCAAGCTTACTTCGATTGCCAGTTACAACCATCTTGGCAATAACGATGGCAAGAACTTGAGCTCGCAGAAGCAGTTCCATTCCAAGGAGATTTCCAAGTCGAACGTTATTGACGATATGGTTAAGGCGAATAGCGTTTTATATGTCGCTCGCGAGTATCCCGATCATACTATTATGATTAAGTATATGCCTACTATCGGTAATAATAAGCGCGCCATGGACGAATACTATACTGAGATCTTCCTCGGCGGCCACTAGACGATTTCTATTACTAACATTTATAAGGACTCTCTTCTCGCTTCCCCGCTGATTATCGACCTTATTATTATCGCCGAGATTATGACCCGCATTAAGGTCCAGGCTATTTCTAGCGATGGTACTTCTACCAACGGCTTCCAGTCCTTTTATAGCGTCTTAAGCATCCTTAGCTATATGCTCAAGGCTCCCCTAACGCCCCCCGGCATACCGGTCATCAACGCCTTGATTAGGCAGCGCATGGGAGGCTTGATGCCTTCACACACTCTGAAGAAGAAGAACGCATCAGACGCAACTTTGACCCTTGACCAGCCAGTCGTATACTATCAACATGGCTTCAAACCCAGACATCGTCATCGCCGGCAGCGGCATGGCTGGCATCTGCGCCGCCATCGCAGCAGCGGAGTGCGGGTAATCAGTTCTTGTCCTCGAACGCGGATATGGTGGCGGCACCTCGGCCATCTCTGGCGGGGTAGTGTACGCGGGAGGAGGCACACGCCCGAAAACATGTACAAGTATCTCCGCCAGGAACTCGGGCTTGCTGATGGCGATGCCGCCACTCCAGCCGTCGACGATGCTACACTGAAAAATTTCTGTGACGAGAGTGTCGCTCGTAACGAATGGCTCGAGCAGCATGGGGCAGTCTTTGCAAGCCAGCTCTGCCCCTTCAAGGTCATGTACCCACCAGGCAAGTATGGGCTGTACTTTTCTGGCAATGAGAAGGCTCACCCTTTCGCGAGTGTTGCAGCCCCCGCACCTCGCGGGCACCGCACGGCGGGGAAGGGCATGACCGGGAATGTCCTCTGGGAGGCATTGTTTGCGTCGGTCCTAAAACTAGGGGTTGTGTTCCAGGCTGCCAGCAGAGTTCAGGAGATTCTTGTGACGGCCGAGGGTGGCGGTGGCGTGAAAGGGGTGCGGTACAAGAGCTTGGAAACCACATCCGAGGGATATGCAAAGTACAAGAAACTAGCTCAATGTGAGCTCAAGTACCGGAAGCTTATGATGGAGGCAGTTGCCAACTGGTACAACAGCCGGGCTGAGAAGGTCTGGCTAGCCGAGGCGAAAGAGAAGACAATAACTACCAAGGCAGTGGTCCTGGCGGCCGGCGGATATGTCATGAACAAGGAGATGGTTGAGAAGTACGCACCGTTCGCGAAGCACTTCATTCCCGTTGCGACGGTAGGGGACGATGGAAGCGGAATCCAGCTTGGGCAATCTGTGGGAGGCGCCCTGACGCACATGGATCGATTGGTGGTTGGCCGCTTCCTTTCGCCTCCGACCGCTTTCATGGAGGGCGCCGCTGTTTCCCCAGGCGGTGAGCGCATTGCAGCTGAGGATCTGCACGGGATGGCCTTTGGTGAAGCTATGAGGACGAAGCACGACGGCAATGGCTTCTTGGTCCTCGATGCGGTTCAATGGCGGAAATCGAAGCAGCAACTGGGCGAACAGGCTCAGTGGCCAATGAACTTGCCCGTTAAATGTCTCCTTTACTGGCCTTGGGTGCATAAAAAGGCCAAGAACCTCGCATCTTTATCTTTTAAAATTGGTGTTCCCGAAGTGGCATTGCGGAAAACAGTCGGGAGTTACAACGCCGCCATTGCAGAGGGGAAGCCGGATCCAGCCAACAAGCTGGAATATCGTTCAGCCATTGAAAGGGCCCCCTTTTATGCGATTGACATCTCTTTCCGGCGAACAGGGCTTCAGTTCGTCACTGGCTTCACAATTGGCGGGCTGAAGGTTGATGGAGGCTCGGGCATTGTTCTCAATGGCAACGGGGAGGGGATTGCGGGAGTGTACGCAGCCGGAAGGAACGCAGCCGGGATCTGCTCTCAGAGTGTAGTGAGTGGTTTGTCTCTGGCTGATGGTGTGTTTTCAGGGAAACGCGCAGGTGGCCACGCTGCTCGGGCTGTTCTGGGTGCCAAAGGTGCCAAAGGTGCAGTGTGATTTTGTGACGATTGCTGCAGAATCAGAGGAGATGGAACCTGCACCTTCCTGTTTCGCTTCTAAATTTTCAATCCACTCGCACATTTTTACTTGCAGAATTTCTAGCATTTCATTCTGAAATCAAAGCGATATTGCCCTTTGGTATACTACCGGCTTGGTCCCAAGTACCAAGAATTAACTCGAGACCCACGGCCTCGTGGAATAGTCTGAGGGTTGGCAACAAACCCCAATCTTGAGGCTGATATTGCGGCCCGCAGCAATATCTAATGCCGCAATATACAAGAAGAGAAATCACAACTACACAACAACCTCACGACGCATTGCCAAGTTAGTTGGACGAAGGCTGTGTGCTCATCGTCTCTTACTCGGCTTACGCGGCCCGATATTGATCAATGTTCAGTTGCTACCAGCCAAGCTCAACGAATAGCCATCCTAGATGCCGTCATCGAGAAGGGGCCTCCATGGCGGCTCGCAATTCCTGGAACCTTGGCCGACGTGCATCGCTGCACCATCGAAAATCGAAAAAAACCGAGATTACCTAACCCTTGTTTGTGACTCTGCCGCCCAAAATGTCACATTGCGGGAACTACGGCCGTCAAGAAGGAGAGGTTGCACAACAGCGCATGACGATCGGGGACGCTTTCTCCAGGAATCACGGGAGCGCCTTCTCCATCAAGGGATGATGGAGCGCAGCATGTAAGCCGCAGTTGGATGGGATCACCGGATCGGGTGGGGAGGGGCGGCTTGTGAAACCGGGAAGACGCCGTCAGCAGGACATGAAGAACAAAACAAATCCTGGACACAAGATTGCAGGGGCTATGCTGACGAGGGCCCAGAAGCTTGGCTCGCCCGCTCTAGGAACTGTCGGTAAGGCTGCCGAACTCTCGATATTAAAGCGGCCGGACCACGTCCCTCCGTCCGTCCATCAGCTTCCGTTCCGGGCTTCCCGACTCCACCCAAACTCGGCCTTGGCGCCGAGATGTTGCATCAAAGATCGGGAAGGCGACCGGACTGGCGCCGGCCTGGACGTTCCCCAGATTCAGCGCGGCTGTCACCCCGGGGTATGGGACTGCAAGTCGCCTACCGCGATGCGCCTACACTAGTGTACGCGATCAAGATCTCATGGCTGTGAGCCCAGCTATATATACTCAATACCTTCCGTCTCAACGAGCCAGAATCTCTATCAGGCATCGACTGAGCATCTTTGAGCACATTCTTGTAGTCAACATCTATCCACCATGAAGGTCCTTGCCCCGATCGTTTTGGCTAGCGCCGCCAGCGCTCACACCATCTTCACCTCGCTCGAGGTTGGTGGTGTCAACCACGGCACTGGCAACGGTGTCCGTGTTCCATCATACAACGGCCCAGTCGAGGTACGTCGCCATGTGTTTCTTGTTCCGTTTTCCCTTCTCAACTAACTCTCAATCAGGATGTCACCTCCAACTCGCTCGCCTGCAATGGCCCCCCCAACCCGACCAGCCCTACCTCCACTGTGATCACGGTACAGGCTGGACAGGACGTTACCGCCATCTGGCGCTACATGCTCTCCACTACCGGCAGTGCCCCCAACGACATCATGGACAGCACCCACAAGGGCCCCACCCTCGCCTACCTCAAGAAGGTCAGCAACGCCGCCACCGATTCCGGTGTCGGCGGCGGCTGGTTCAAGATTCAGGAGGATGGCTTCAACAACGGCGTTTGGGGTACCGAGAAGGTTATCAACGGAAAGGGCCGCCAAACCATCCGCATTCCTCAGTGCATTGCCCCCGGCCAGTATCTTCTCCGTGCCGAGATGATCGCCCTTCACGGCGCCGGCAACTACCCCGGTGCTCAGTTCTACCAGGAGTGCGCCCAGATCAACGTCGTGGGAGGCACCGGTACCAAAACTCCTTCCACCGTCAGCTTCCCCGGTGCCTACTCTGTAAGTTATTATCCCTTGGAGCCAAAAAAAAAATTTTTATATAAAATCCAGATTGATACTAACCATTTTGTTCCTCATAGGGCTCTGACCCCGGAGTCAAGATCTCCATCTACTGGCCCCCTGTCACTAGCTACAAGATTCCCGGCCCTTCCCTCTTCACCTGCTAAAGCAGATCATCAGGGGGAGTCGTCGGACTCACGTTCTGGTAAAATCTTTGGGCTACTAGGTATTTATATCATATATCTGGGCATTATCGCATGGGCATGCAAATCATCATCGCATCCATGAGCAGCATCATCTCTCCGGTCGCACGCCGTTGTGGAGGAAGTTTCTCATGGCACTTCTCCCTTTTCACACACATACTTCTTGTAAATATCTTTAGATACTTTTGAGCTCTCGGGTAGTAAAAACCTGGCGCTATGTGAACATACAACAAAACAAACCAATTTTGTCCAAAAAAAAAAGTTTCTGCATCACCTGCTGCATGATGTCTTTGGATTTTCTTCGCTACCAAGTTTCGTGTTGGGCATCTGTGCGCCACTTGAAAAATTGATTGGTGGAAATGTTTTGGGGGTTTGCAGCTTGATCATCATGCGCTGCGGTGGATTCAGGGGTTACACTCAAAGGGGGGAACGCACGGTTCGAATGCGGAAGGCTTGGCTCCTGGGACTGCAATTGGCAGGTGAAGAATTATGCAGGATTTTAGACTTGAAGAAAGGAGAAACCAGTTTTTCTTCTGTTCCAGGGTTAGGGTAGATAGTCGTGGTTTGATCCAGGAGAAAGGGAAACAGACCTTTTTTCGAATTCAACAGGTCTTTCTAGAAGAAGTTAAGGGGACTTTCTTTTTTTCCAAAAAAAAAAAAAAAAAAAAAAAAAAAAAAAAAAAGAAAGGCCTTGCAGAGGGATCGAGATGCCTTCCTGAAACGGAAAAACCCGGTCCTCAAATCAATCCGTTTTCTCGACGATAAACCAAAACCATAGTCAGGATGCACTCCCGGCCTTCTACTTGAAGCAAACGGTCACTTTGCTATCAAAGCGGCGGAAAACGGAAATAGGTTATGTTCCTAAATTGATGATCACTACACCATCGGTAGTTAAAGTTTAACCACCACACTGCCTCATCCTTAATCTCGACTTCAAATTTCCCCCATGGGGTGGGAGTCTAGAACAGCAAAGGGGATGTGTCTGTATGTACCAGCTATTGATTTTGGCTATGCGTCGAGAGGGTGAATGAGAACTGGGGTGAAAAGTGACTGTTTCATGAGGAGCCTGAGAGGATGGGCGAGGCGCGATTGGCCTCGTCCATTTTGTTGAATACGGTTGAAAAATGCGAGGTTTCGCAATGAAGGTGAAAAGGATAGAAAATTCAAAGCCAAGAGAAAGGTATCGTGTATGCGAACATGTTGGTCGTCGGAAACTTAAAGTTCAAATTCATGAGTCACCATGTCGCAAGGGCTGACACAGCCTCAACATGATATGTCATTTCTGATACCATAATAACATGTAATATTTTCTGTCCTGAGCGTATATCCAAATCTACTTTGAACTGCTTCCCAACTTGACCTCAGCCAAACACAGTCTTCAACCTATGTGATCCTATCCATAAAAGAAGGAGTTTCAACGTTCCCCAACCTTGGCCGAAGAAGTCAGCTTCGATCTCAAAACGCCTCATGACCAGAGCGTGCAATTGTCATCTATGCTTTCTCCACTTCCCAGTTTCCCGTTGTCTCATATTCTTGCTCAATGTCTGTTCTCTCTACAATGCTGTTGGCTTTTGCTGTTCATGGAGAAGCGTGCGAGATTCTTATATTTAAACCCCAGGAGCACCTTCAAAGCCTGAGCAACATCCCACACCTCGCAGACTGCCATAACACTTGGCTCAGAGTGCTGTCCACCCATTTACCTGGCATTCAAAGCACATCCAAGCCTTTCAGTCTCTTTTACCACTGCAGAACCAAACAATTGCCTGTTACACGAACCTATCACGTGCCTATACATCATGACCGCGTCTCCAAAGCCAGATTCAAACGATACGATAAATTTATGAAGGAACACAATTACCGACAGGCACTGCGTTCCCAGGTGCTAGCGGTGGTCGGTCCAGACACGGCAGTCTCACTTTCAATTATCGAATCCATGTCCAAAAATTGCCCAGTGTTGCCATCGTTCTTCTATCGGCCAACTCCAAAACCCAACAATCGAAACGAGTATTTCTCCGCCCTTAGAAAAGCCTTTGAAAGCTCATCTTCCAGCCAGACTGGTTGTATACCAGATACGATCCTGTCCTGGAATAGGTAGTGATGGTAGTAACATCGTAGTTTAGAGAACCCCATGCACCTACTTGGACACCCGTCTTCCACGTGGCCGTCGGTTGCCGTTTTCCGGGAAACAAGGAGATCTGCAAAACACATTGTATATACTTGATCACTTGCATCGAGGCAAGTGCCAAGTACCTTCTCTGAGAGGCAGAAAGATGGTCAATCGAAATTTCCCACGACCGGCAAAAGTGAAAGGATCTATATTAGCCCAGACATGGCAACAAGAAAAAAACCACGGCGGTTCCTTGGTGTGCGGGGTTTTCTTTTCTTTTCCTTTTTTTTTCGCTCTGCGGGAAATATTCAAGGAGCCGTGGCTATTATAAAGTGAAATAGATTGGCTAAACACACGGCAGTTGGGGGGGCAAAAACAACATCTCAGCCTTCTTTGCCGACGCCCGCAGAGCCCATGCGGGTTAATTACAACTGTCTATCTGAATCCTTGCCCAGACATTCATGACAGGTCAAGGTCCACAATACATTAATGTAGATCGAGAAGAACAAAGATCATCAAAACCTACCTTCCCGTATCCGCTCCCGGTTGCAGGGGACGCATATATATTATATTGTAGATAGGCGGTACGACGCACACACACGTGGAGATTTAAAACCGCATGGATAAAGGAATCGAGGGCTGCTTCTGGAACCTTTTTCTTTTTTCTTTTGGTTTTTCTCTTCTTAAGTCCTGTGCTGACCTTCTTTGGCCTTTCCTCTACCTCGTGTGCCAAGACTTGGAGACTGGAAATCCGCAAGACAGGATGCATCTCAACTCACTTACGGCTTTGGCTCTTGTGGCCCCTGCCTCGGCACTGCTTCGTTTCGGCTGCTCCCAACTCGTCGTCGAACGGACCGATCCCCTCGTCAACCCCGGCGTGGCACCCAGCCCGCATCTCCACCAAATCATTGGAGGGAATGCCTTCAACATCTCCATGAGACCCGAGGACGGCGACATCGCCGAGAAGGCCACTTGCACAACCTGTCAGTTCAGTGAGGACTTCTCCAACTACTGGACAGCGGTTCTCTTCTTCAAGGCGCGAAATGGTACCTACCACCGCGTGCCTCAGGTTCCCAACCTCGGGTTTGAGGGTTCCAACGGCGGCATGACGGTGTACTACATGGTATGAGGCCCACAACCCTACAGTTAGATACTTAGCTCCAGCCGCCAGTCATCTGACCTTCCTTTGCGTCACAGCAAGACGGACTGGCAAACTACCAACAGACCTCCAAGGTGACCGCTTTCAAGACGGGATTCCGCATGCTGGTTGGCGAGGCCGCGTACAGATCCAAGGCCCAGGCAAACCGGTACCGCCAGATCACGTATACGTGTCTGAAGGAGGCAGGAACACGTTACCCCGAGAGCATGGACTTCCCAAAGACTCCTTGCGCGTACGGCATCATGTCCAACGTGCGTTTCCCCACCTGCTGGGATGGCAAGAACCTCGACTCTCCCGACCATCAATCGGTACGTTTCTTTTTTTGTTTTAGCACGCTCACATGCAAACAAAGCGGTCAAGTTACAAAAGAATATGAATGAAACTGACCAGTGAAAAAATAAATATTTCCCTCTCTCAGCACGTGTCATACCCCGAGACGGGCACCTTTGAGAACGGTGGGCCATGCCCGGCTTCCCACCCTATTCGAGTTCCTCAACTCATGTACGAGGTGATTTGGGACACCAAAAAGTTCAACAACAAGGAAGACTGGCCCGAGGACGGCTCGCAGCCGTTTGTCTGGAGCATGGATGACACGACCGGGTTTGGCTCCCACGGCGATTACATGTTTGGCTGGCAGGGCGATTCTCTGCAGAGAGCCATGGACTCTCCGTGCTACGTCAACTGCCCGACGCTCAAGACGCAGAGCATCGCGGCAGGGAACAAGTGCGCCGTCCCAACCGTGGTGGATGAGCCCATCAACGGATGTAAGTGTGAAAAAGAAAAACCTCTGCGGTTCGGATAAAAAGGTGTGATTGCTAATATGAAAGACAGGGCTCAAGGCGCTTCCAGGTTCGTGGAACTCGGAGTCCAAGTAGGTAGCAGAGGGGGACTGTTAGAATCTCTCTCACACGCACACACAATCAGGCGTCACCTTTTCTTGTTGTTGTCAGAATTGAACCATAGAAACATATCAAACCAGGTTTATCTTGTTTGCCTGGAATAGTACTACAGTTGTTGTTGTTGGACCTGTTTTGTTTGGTTGTTTGTTCTGGAATGATGGACGATTCGTCCCAGCATATGTCGTGACCGTTGCACTGCAGGACATGCATGGTCCCATTTGCCATGAATGCAGCAGCAATTGCGGTGCAGTGCTAAAAAGCAACGTTCCAAAAGAAGAAGAAAAAAAGAGAAGAAGAAAACGGATGAGGTGGCAGTGTTTGTGTCCGGAGCATGACCTGATTAGTAGGGCACCAGCAGGCGGCCGAAGAAACTGACCAGCCTTTTAGGATCAAGAGTGAGAAAAAGCGAATAAAGCATTCCCGATCCAATTCCCGATCCAATTCCCGCGCCCAAAGAAAAGCCCCGCCCCGAGCGGTTTGTTACCTGCCCGGGCGGGCTCACCGGGTAGTAACAGTGACGTCGTCTCTGTTGTGTGTTTCCAGCCACTGGAAATACGAGATTAACCTCACCCCCCATTTTCATTGCACCCACGTTTCTGCCCTTGACCGTCGGGTCGGTATGGTCGGGTCCCACAGCACTCTGGACACACCGACATCTGACCTTGCACAGGAGGGGGATCTGCAGCCCTAATCCCATTTTTTGGCCTCGTCTTTTTTGATAGCATTTTTTACGAGGTAGGATCCAAAAGAGGGGAATTCCAGGAGAAATTGGCACAACTGATTCAAGGGATGAGATATAAAATGGCCAGCTCTTCCCCGGGTAAAAAGATGGAATTCCATCATCATCATCTTGTTTATCACCGGCTGGCGTGTTGACTCGTAACACACACACATCACACGATTGTAGAGATCATCATTCATTTATTGTCCCAAAAAAGAAAAAAGATGCATATCCCCAATATCGCCCTCCTCCTCCTCCCCATCATAACATCGGCGTCCCCCTTGAGTCGCCGATCCGTGTGCTCCGAGACATCCTTCAAGCACTTCAACTGGACCGTCAAATCCTTCGACTTCCACGCCAACTACATATTTTCCACTCCTGCGCACCAAAACTCGTGGGGCTACTCGTCGTTTGACCTGTTCAACCCGGCCGACCTGTCCACCGTGAGCTGCTCCGCGGCCAGCAGCCAACTCAACGACTTCTTCTACGGAACCATTCCCTACACGTGCAACGACACGGCGACGGGCAGGCACGGCGCCACCAAGTTTGACTTTAACCGGCCGACCGGGGAGCTGCGGGCGAACCAGACCTGGACTTGCGATCTGGACCAGCAGTATCCCATCACTTTTACGGGCTACGGCGCCGTCAACTTGACTCTGGACTGCGATCAGACGTTTTACCAGAACCCCAACTGGACCATCGGCGAGATCTACTCGAGGAGGGACATTACCTGCCAAAAGGTAGATACCGTCATGGAGCCATACCAGATGGAGGCAATCGCTTGAGATTTTTCGGTTTTAATTATTGCATGAGCACTACTGTTTAATACCTGATGGCGCAAGGGGTAATGAGAGATGAGCATTTTTCTTTTTCTTTTCTTTTTTGGTATTTCGGGAGAGCGATCTTTGATCAACACCCAGATCGGTCTGCAAGAGAATGGAGCATCAGCAATGACAATGACTGATTGAGATGGATTCCCGGCACCGCCGTCTGTTTGGTTTTGATCTGCTCTTCTCGCTGATTACCCAATCTTTTAACCACAAGCGACAAAATTTTAGTTCCTTCCTTACCCAATATAGCTTCAATTTAAGACATCTTCCAGAAAACAAGCCCCCTGAGCTAAAGCGATAGTTTTGCGTTCGTTCGAGCTAGAAAAACGGACCACCAAAAACCTTCCTGCACAAGGACGTCATCATAAACCCGCCTGACGACATCGGGCGCAACGCCGTTAATCCATCCCAGAGATTATGACGTCCCTTAGAATCTTGCTTTCAGACGGTCCTCCTCAAACATCCATCTATCAAAAATACCCCCCTCCCCTTTTCTACCCAACATCCATCTCACTCGAAACCATCAAAATGTCACCCACCAACAACACTGGCAACAAAAAGCAAGGCAAACCCCTCCGCCAGCTGGCGGCCGAAAAGCTGCACGGCAAGAACGCGAATCCAACCCTCCTTGGAGATCCCGTAAGCCTCAAAGTGGAGACGACCGACTCTGACCCTTCCCCCCGCGAGGAAGAGTCGCCCGACTTTCCTAAATCCGTCCGCCCTGTCCCCAAATCGTCGAACGGTTCCCACGAAGAAAAGATGCTGAGGGGGGAGGGACCGAAGGGACATTTCGTTAGGGGTATGATGGCTGATGAGATTAGGGAGGGAAGGGACACGAGGCGCGGGAGGATGGGGGGAAGTAAAAAGAATCAGCTGGAGGGGGATCCTACTTCTGTGAGAGGGGAGATGGTCGTTGGGGATGCGACGAGGGGTGATTCGTTGAAGAATGAAGGGGGGTCGTCTAAGTTGTGAGGGATGGGATGAGCTTACAGGTTGCAGTGATTAGTTGGCCAATCCTTAGATCTGATGTTTGGCTAGATATTCACCTTGTTTTTCCACGATATGGAGTCCCTAAGACTGTCCAACAGCTCAATCAACTTCCTCGACTCGAGCAGTGCTGACAAAGCTACACGACCCTGCGCGTTCTTGTGATATCTCACAACTTGACTTCCAGTTGTCAGGTGTAATGGAGAGGTTGAGTTCGAGATATCTAGGAAAGTTTCAAGTTGAAGGCACAGATGGAAGGAAGTGGAAGGGACATCATCATTCCCACCTTCCACGTCAACCCAATGCTGTTCAACCACACACCCCTCCGCACTTTCCTTGCTCACATCATGCGGCATTAAAGTTTGTGCCCCCGCGCCCTTTCCTTCTGCCTCTTAAAGACCGGGCATATCTTGGCGCCCACAGTCTCCGACGGCACTGCAGGTGGCATCTTCACTACCCTCATATTCAACACTAACCATCATAACCATCATAACCAGCATAACCAGCATAACTCCCCACCCCACATAATTACATCAAGGGGGAAATACGCCGCGCGCTTCTGAGCATTCAAATTCCTTTCACAATGGCAAGCATCTTTTACGGTCCGAGTCTCCGACAAAGAAACGACGAGAAATCACCCCTCTGCAATCCTTTTCTCATGTTAAAGATGATGTCCCAAGTTCGCGGTGATTACGGAATACTAGACTAGGGTCTGTAGTGCATCCTTTGGCGCTTTCTGGGCGCGCTTCGCCACACCTTGCTAGTAAGTAAAAAACCGGGGTCTCTCCTGACATACCCCTGTAATGAAGGGATCGGAATATTCGCTACGATTATCAAATCTCAATAGCACCACAATGACAAAAGTCCGTCCAGGCAGAAGGGGTTAGGGAAAGACGGCGAATGTTTTCACAGAGAGGTCGTACGGACCGCAATGCCGCAAGGAAATAGTCGTTGATCGGTATATAAGAAACAAACTCTCACCCAGAACAAGAGGTCTTTTTTCCCATCATCATCATCACCACCGCCATCATCATCATCTCACTACTCAACTCTTCATCATGATGCTGACAGCTCTCCTGGCAATTCTGCCTCTGGCAGCCGCTGCTCCCTCGCTCCCTGCGGTTGCCGACGAACACTCAAATGTGGTTGTCAGAGAGACCGCCGACCCGGTCCACGTCTTGTACCGCCTTGACAGGGCCTCGTCGCTCGAGTCCGTCATCGTGTCCAACAGCGACAAGTCTCAGGTTTACGGCCGGATCTGTGGCAACAAACTCGACACGGGCGTCTTTGCCGATTTCCCCATCGCGGTTGAGCTCGACGCAGCAGGCTCCGGTACCATCACCATCGGTGGTGTTGCCAAGAGCACCTCTGCTTGCATCGGCAGAAACAATGACGACGAGATCTACTTTGACTGCGAGGTGCCGGGTCTGACTCTCCCGGAGACCGCCATCCTCGATGCCTCCGACTTGCAGGCCGTCGGCGATTGCTTCGCCACCAGCACTCCCGCTCTCAAGGCTCGCGGCGCCGCCCCGGCTACGAGCCCCAAGAACGCCGACAACATCATCGCCTTGGACCGCAGACAGGGTACCAACTGCTATCCCGTCATCATCTCGGAAAAGGTCGGCGACGGAAACCCTCACCAGAACTTCTACCACAAGCAGCTGAGCGAGAACATGAGCTGCGGAAGCGCCAAGGAGTGCTCCGCCACCTGGGAAAAGACCAAATCGTACAGCGTCGGCTGGAGCGCAAGCATCAACGGCGGCGCGTGGACGACGGGCGGCTTCGCTGTTCAGACGACCTGGTCCACCGGCAACTCGTACACGTGCACCGGGGACAAGAATCAAAAGGTCTGCACCTGGTACAAGGTCGCCCACACCGCCTTCACCGTTCAGAACTTCTTCTTCAACGCCTGCTACGGCACCAAGACCAAGACCGGCGGCACCTACGTCATCTTTGCGCCCAACCAGGGCAACAAGAACGCCAACGGCGGCGTCTACTGCAGGACCGGGTCTAACTGCCAGGGGCAGGGAGCCGAGTTTTGGAACAAGGCTGCCACCTGGCCCGGTGGTCCTTAAGTATGTGGAGTCCAAGGCAGAGTTTAGGTTCCTACTACTGGCATTCACTATGTCGTATCTCTCTCTCTTTTTTTTCTCTTCTGCCTCCCCGGGAGTCCTTGTTTTTAGTATATCATAGTTGCACCGAGTTTGGTAATAGTTTGGTAGCAGTCGGAGGAGGTTAACTACTAAACCTATTGATAATATATACATTGTTAATTATTCCTACCTAGTATATGCTGATCAAAGTTGATCAAAACACACACACACCTTTAACCCAACACACCGGGGGCTCTGAACCCCCCTGTGTGAGAATTATTATTATACAACCCTGATGTAATACTGCTGAGCAGAAGATTTTAACTGAATAGATATCACAGCCTAATTAAAGGGCCCCGATTCCATTGTTGCTAGACTGCAAGGCGAAGGCCATCATAAGTATCTAGGTAGCTAATAGTACAGAAAGGCTTTCTATTTTTTTATTTTTTTTTAAAAAAAAAAAAAAAAAAAAAAAAAAAAAAAAAAAAAACAATTACCACCTAATTACCAAAACTGATCGTTATTACTCACCAATAGTTTTCCAAAACATAAGTAGACAAAGAAACAAGTCTAGCAGAGTAATTAGTCAAGACTTGACTGAAAGAAAACAACGACTAGTCGACAATCAGCAGGTGGAGGTTAGAACTTGGTTAGGTACCGTTGCAACACTGCACTGCAAAATGCCTATATATATATCACTTTAAAAGAGAAGGCTGTTTACATGTCAAAAGTCTTGATCTTATGCGCTAACGAAACCCCCGAGGGTATATTCATTCTATTCTGGTACATTTTTGTCAAATAACTGCCTAAGCTTGATACCTCATCCCTCCCCCCGGACGAGAAAAATTATGCGCATTACCAGGCATGAACGGTGCCCCCTGCGGCTGCTCATGATACCCCTGCTCGATATCCATCGTTCTTATAATCCCACCGTGATTACTACTATTACCACTCCCCGCTGGCGGAGCCCTCTGCACCTCATCAAAAGGCTCTCGTCCTATCATCGTGCTGCTGTTTGTCTGCAGCCAGGAGTCAGAGATGTTATTCAGCTCGTAGTATTGGTGTCTTCGGGCCCCCGCCTCGTCGAGTTCTATTGGGGGCTGAGGCACGTCTCTGCTGTTGCCTTGAGCAGTTGTGGTGATGTTGAGCGGCCAGGTTTTCCCGTTTGAGGGGCCAGTGTTGGAAGTGCTGGACACGTAGCTTGAGAATTTGGATTGGATGCTTTTGACTGCTGTGCATTTTGAGAGGTACACGCGAACGTAGCGGGAGAATCCGGGCACGGAGGCGACAATGATGGCGACGTTGAGCTCGACCACCCTGTAAACAGCCGAGATACATCCTAGCGTTAGCTTCTATCTCGGTCGCGACCAGGATCAAGCAAAACAACTTACGTGCAAAGCAGGATGATATACAGCTTCCAAGTGGAATCGTGCATATCCTGCATCTCGAGCACTCTATACACGAGGGATACGACGCAGGCAACCACGCCCCTGATGTCAAAGGAGTTAGTGACATCAACACAAATGATAATGATTGAAATTTATGAATCTTACATCAAGGCTGTAGAGAAGACGGCTATGACCTGCTTCCTCTTTCGAGACGACATCTTGAGCTTGATGATACTGGGCATTGGGAGAAAGAAGATGTACAGATCTAGAACGATCGCCATGACCGACTGCACGACGCCTGCAGTGATGGCCTTGGTTGGCTTCCCACTTGCCATGACCGTCTCCCACCTTTCGTCTGTGCCTGGAGCAGGTGCATTGAAGTAGGCTTCAACAGGGATGGAAGGAAGATAGGTGAGAAGGTTCCACACCTGGCCAACCCAAATGGCAATGTTCAAAGACTTGTCCACGGTGAAGATACTTTTGAAGAGCAGCAGAATAGACGCCTTTGAGAAAAGCTGACCGGGGGTGAGCAACATTTGCTGGCTGAAAATGAGCTGATGTGGCGCCGGGGTTTAGTCAGTCACATCATCCGAGATAATATAATCATCAGATTTGTTAGAAAATTCTCACCTTTGCATAGTTCCCAAAGAACCAGCAGGCTCGAACGTCCCATTGGTGGCGCGCCCATCTAAGCTGTGCGAAAAGGAGTCCAGCCTGACCGATAGCAAAGATAAATGCGAACAAGACGAGGTAGTCGGCCAAAGTAAACCTTCCAGGGACTGCGTACAGCCTCCCTGCGACGAATACCAGAGACCACGTCATGAAAAATGCAGAGACTGTAATTATCTCTGGGATCAATGTGACTGGAGGGTTGTCAAAGTTGGATGTAACCCCTGCCGGGGGGGCCGCGGCCGGGAACTCGCAGAGAAAATCAAATTCGCCTGGCATTGTCGTCGCATGGCATTCTGAACAGTGCAAGGAATGAAAAGCAAGTTTGGGCCGGGACGAATGGGATAAAAAGGACCTGAGGGTGACGACAAGCCCGATCCGAGCTTGAAGGATTCACGGGATTCCCATCCAGCAGAAGCTTCCACACACGCCATCCTACCTTCCCGCCTTCCCTCAGTGGATCGACAGAGACTTTGGCGTGGGTTGTGCCACACCCGATGCACCATGTCAGCTTATTGATTGCGGTTTGCCCAATCAGGAGTCGACGACTGCCTCGATGTAACGCACTGTGCCGTCTGCACGCGGCTTACCCTAATCCCGTTTCGTGCGCCGCCAACGCAGGCATGGTTATATCCTCAATATTTCCCGCCTCTTCCGCCTTCGCCATGAGCAGTTGGTCCATCCAACCTCTCGAATCCAGCCATGGTAGACTCCAGCCGGCCTCGGCGCGTCGTCACTGACTCGGAAGATGTCATACCCGCTCGCTTCTTCGACTCGACTCCCATGGTGGAGGTGATAATGAGATGGATGATTCGAGTCGACAACGTCCTTGATGCCGAAAAACTCCACAAATCACTGGCAAAGCTTCTCGAGACTGGCAACTGGAGACGACTTGCCGGCAGACTGCGTTTGAACAAACAAAAGAAGGTCGAGATCCACATCCCCAAAGTCTTCAGCTCTGAGAGGCCAGCGGTACGTTTCGAGCATGTCGTCTTCGAAACAAATATTCGCGACCACCCACTGGCTGGCCGGTTCCCGCAAGCGACCGAAAACCCATCGATCCAAGGAGACGCCGACGCTTTCCGTGAGCTGGGCAGCCTAGGGGGTGTCAGGTATCCCGAGACTCTAAAGGACTACTACAGCAGCGATGAGCCCCCATTCGCGCTGCAGGTCATCTCGTTTCGGGACGCCACGCTCGTGTCTCTCAATTTTCCTCATGCCGTGACCGATGCCGTTGGGCTTTCCGCCCTCATCGAGAACTGGTGCAAGGTTCTTGCAGGGCGAGAGGATGAGGTGGTGCCTCTCCCAACAGACGACCCAATGGACCGCATCGATGCGCAACACGAAGGTGCCGAAGCGAAGCACGTCCTCGACGACAAAAAGGTTGCAGGTTTTGGTCTCGTCATATTCGGGCTGTATTTTCTTTGGGATCTCCTGTTTGGTCCCAAAATGCAAACCAGAGTGCTGTTTCTTCCCGCTCGCTCCGTTGCCGCACTCAAACAGCGTGCCATATCCGACCTGCAAGACCCCGAAAAGAACCCCGGACCATTCGTCAGCGAAGGCGACATTATCACATCCCTCGGTATCAAAAGCATCGCGTCCGCGCTGGGAGATTCCAGCACCCGATCATTGGCAATCCTCAACGTCTTCGAGCTCCGAAGCCGCTTTCCCACAAGCAAAATCTTTGACACCTCCAAATTCGCTCACGTCCAGAACGCCTTCTTCGTCATGACCTGCATCCTTTCCGGTCAAGAAGCTCGAAAGCTGTCCTTGGGACAGACGGCTTTACGAATGCGAAAGACGCTGGTTGAGCAGACGTCAGAGCCCCAAGTTCGCGCGCTGGTCCGGGAGCAGAGGGCTGCTTTGAAAAATACCGGAAGGCCAGTCCTGTATGCAGAGAAAAATAGCATTCTGGCACCGATGACGAACTGGTCCAAGGGCAGGTTTTATGATATTGTTGATTTCGGGCCCGCCGTTTTGGATTCTCCTGCCGAGACCACCACTCTTACACCGGAATCCAGACAAAGGCGAGGAAAGCCATCGTTTTTCTTCGCGTTGGACGCAAGCCCGAAGAAGAACCCAACGCATCGAAACGTTTGGAACATACTCGGGAAAGACCCTCAGGGAAACTATTGGATCAATGGCATGTTGTCGCCTGCCACCTGGGAGAAGGTCGAAGAGGAGCTGAGGAGGTTGTGAATGCTTGGTGTCAACAGCAAAATGTCTCGTGTACAGAAGATGCTGTAACTAATAGTGTAATCAAAAGTAAATAATATCTGACTCTAAAGCCCAGCAGATACCTACAGTACATCCCTTGGATGTCTGTTAGCGTCTGAACCGTACCGAATGCACTTGCCGGGAAATAGGTAAATGGGCCTTCCTGAACATGATCATAAATGATGCATTAAAAAAAGAAATAAAAAACAAAGAAGAAAAAGTAAAGCCTCGCTATAAGTAGGCTTCCTGAAAGTAAATAGGCCTCAAGGGGTGTACTATACTTACCTGTCCCCTTTATCCAAGAATAACAACCTCCTCTTTCGGTCCTACAGCCCACCACGCATCCTTGGTAATTTTGCCCATCCCAACTCTCGTTGAAACCATCATTCCGCTACCACTTCGAGTACGATCCACCATCATCACGTTAAACAGCCCCCATTCCCCAACCTCGACCACTTTCTCGTCTCCAAAGAACTGCGCCTCAGAAATCACGATAAAATCATACAACCCCGTCACGGACCCCGGCCGCGGCATTTCGCTCGCATCAGGCAACACAACCCTCCCAACCTCCTCTTCGTTCCCGTCACTGAGAATTACCGTCTCCTGGATCTTCAACTCTTTGTATTTGACAAGCGTCGATTCCTTGTTTCGCCTCCACAAAATCTCTGTTCGTGATCTGGTTGTGCCGAGACGGAACTGTGCGGCGTAAGTGCGGAAGACGAGGTGAAACCCTTCTTTCATCTGATTCAGGGGAATGGAAGACAAGCTGATGTCTATTGGGAGGCGGTTAAGGGCGCTATTAACTGAGTCGTTCCAATGTTGAACGTTGACGTCTGAGCCGAAAGTGAGGCCGAGGCCTGTGCCATTCAGAGGTCGGAGCGAAGTAGGCAACAGACCTTGAAAGGAACGAGTAGAGGGGCTTGCAGGTTTCCGGCGTGGTGGGAGTGGTGGCGGTGATTTCTTATCTAGGCCAGGAGGTGATAGCGCTAACTGACTGCATCGTCGTGGCGGCACCGGAGGAGGGTTGGCTTTTCGAAAAGGAGCCGAACCTAAGGAATTAGCGATGTACCACCTGATCAGCGGCCGCATCCTTTCTTCCGGAGCCTTCGCTGCCTTCCCGCAGACAACCTTCAGCAATGCTCCTGCCTCATCTGTCTGGATCTGAAATGGTGTTTCATAACGCACACCACCCGGTGACTCGAGGTCAACAGCTTCCCAAGCCGCCCATGACCAAGTCGGAAAAGCCACTCCCGCCCGCAGGCGCAATCGAACAATCTTCTTGCTGGCTGCACCAGGTTGCCAGTGAAGCGCCTGGTCAAAGAATTCTTCCGGAAGCCCGTGCAGCAGCGGTCGCCCCTGTTGGTTGGTGATGAGGATCTTGAGCATGCCTGACACGGCATTGATGGCATCAGATGAGTTTGTCATACGCCGTGGAGTGTATTGTTCGATCAGCCCGGCATACTCGCCGAAGACAGGAGCTCGCAGGAGTTTAGGCCCTGCCCCACCATGCGTCTGCTGCTTTACTGACGAGCTAAGATTATTGTCCTTGAGTGAGAGCCACCCTATTGGCTCAGGGATATGGCCGGCGTCTGAGGCGCTCATGTCTTCGTGCATGATAGTAGAGCTACAATAGTAGTCCACCACCCCATGATGAAACAGGAGAATCCTCCTCGACAAGAGCTTCTCTTGCAATGTCCAGGCCCTGGTCGACCAGGGGCTAAGATCCGGGTTGTTTTCAAGAGGTACCAAGACATTGACTTGAGGACTCTTCGTAACCTCCTTCGCGATCTGCATGACAGATCGATTAGTAGATACTCCCGAGATGCCGGAATCGAGGTGCTCACTCGAGGCCGTTGCAATGGTCACTATCGCGTGTCCGTAAATGAGATCCATCAGCGCAATTTGTTTGCCCTTGTCCTCGTCACTGTCCTGAATGATGCACATCCGATCTGCCCAGAGATATCTCAGCCCCAGACTACGGACGACCTCCATCGCATCCCATATCGTCTGTCCGACAGAGCCAGTGATGCTGTTTAGCTCAAAGAATTTGTCAATATTTGACCTGCTCAAATGCAACAAGCCCTGCCGGTACTGGTCAGGCGTACCCCAAACGTACGACAGTGCTGCGTACTCGCAGGAGCTAGCGTCCTTCTCGACCAGTGTCTTTTGTATAACATCGATCAATCGAAAGTTGATTATTCCCGTCTTTCGCAAGTTGGTTGACCATGAAGGAGTCTGACATGCATCGCAATGAATCGTTCTGCAGTAATGAAGCCATCGCCGACAGAGACCCAAGTCAATGCTATCCCTGTTGACGAGCCGGCCGTATCTCAGCTGCCTATTTGAAGTAGGAGCCAAGATTGGTGATGCAACCCGAAGGTTGAACTGGCTCAGCAGCTTCAGTTCGCGTCCAATGGCCCGGCTCGTACCCCAGAGCTTTACCTCAATGACCCCTTCTTTCGGATGCGAAGGTCCATAAACCACCACCCTCAGAGCAGCCGGCACCTTGTTCTTGGACATCATCATCAGAAAGCCCGAATCCGGTAAAACTGCCTGTGTCCAGCCATAGAACTTGCCGCGCTGAGCATTTCCATCAACCTGTTGGGCCGTCGCCAAGCCAACTCTCGTACTCTGATTCAACACCGCCATCTCCGTCTTGTTATCTTCATCCTCCTCAAAGTCAACCTCTCTGTTGCCGGATGCCTTGGCCTCATCCTCGGCCACCTTGATGCTATCATAAGTGATCCCGAACGGCCACTTCGCCTCGGCTGACTTCTTGAACCGCCACTTGATTTTCTCACGGCCGTCGACCCATGTGCCAAAGTCAACACGGAAAGGAGGTTCAGGAGAGCGACGTATTTCAAAATATGATTCCTTCTGAATTGACTCTTGAATCTCTGCGTCTTTCAGGGGGTCGTTTTCGGGCAAAGAAAGAGCCTGGAAGAGCAGATTGCAGAAACGGCAACTGTTCCGCTTGTCCAGTAAGAGCTTGAGTGGAAGCAAATGTGTCATCTCCGGGTCAGCCCGGTCCTCAATGGGCATTGAGGTGGTAGGTGTTGAAGGATGGAACTGATTGAAGGTTATCTCGGCACAGTTCCCGCAAAGCTCTTCTGAAATGACTGGACGGTTGGGATCGGGCTTTGAGCCAGGTTCGTTATCTTGGAGACTAAGATTCGAGGCTCGTCGAGGCGGCGTTGGGGGAGGAGTGAGGGTCTGTACGGTTGTGCTGGGGTAGCCACTTGCTAATGCGAGTGCGGTAGATGCTGTCTTGTTTCGACGGGGTGGAAGAGGAGGGGGCGTAGGAGGTCCGGTCTGGCATGTCACCAAGATGGATTTAACGGCTTGGGTTCGTATCTCGTTTGTGGTAGGAGGGTTTACTTCAATTCTCACTGGAATAGTGATTGTACTTGGTTTGTTGAAGGGTCTGGAGGCTGAGCTATCAAACCTGCTCCGAAGTTGTCTGTAGCTTTGGGAGTTCTCGCCATGTTGCGTGTTCTTTGAAGAACCAGCCATATTCAATAATACTCGGCAAGAAAATGCAATTGACGGAGGTTTGTATAATCATTCTCACTCACATACGCTTATACAAAACAAACAATCAGATCCTTCCCTTTTTATCTTCGACTGGGTACGTGCTAAGCTGCCTTGCGTAAATTTACCCTATATCATCCAGATAACGACGTGCTGGGTTAATATCAGATAGGGCTGTGTGCCTGAAGCTCGTTTATTTTGTACGCCGTCGGCAGATAGAGATGCCACTGTCTGCTACCCGGTCGTAAAATATCTGCGGCGAGGCAATAAAATGTTATAATGCGGCCTATTGCGAACCACCAAGTCAGTGCAGCTTGATGGTTGCCTTGTGTTGCTGACTCCTGCCGATGTTTTTGTCGATATTCATAGCCGTGTGGGTGGTCTTCCAGCATAAGCCATAGTGCAAGGACAAGATTGAGCTGGGCGAATTATCTGATCGTGATGGCGTGTGCACAGGGTTCCCACAGAAAGGTGAGAAGACCTGGACATGAATCATTTTGGTGAAGCCAGGGTGTGAGACAGTGGTTGGCAGGTTCCCCGGCTGGTCGCCTCAGCTGAGTCCAAACTGAATTGTGAGAATGCATCATGCCACTTTCTGTTGTTTGTCAAGATATCGACCATCTTGTTGTATACCGCTTCAGTGATGCGTAAAAGATCCGGGTCGATCATTGGTGTTTATTGGGACCCCACCCCACATTGGGCGGAATTGACGGCAACGGAGAATTGGGACAAGTGACCATTTGAGAAAACAGAGTGTAACGGTTTAGTGACTGGAAATGGTCCGATTCGAGATTTGAAATTTCCTCGAGCATCTCAGTTCAACTTGTTAGGATGATCATCAACCCGGAAAACAAAAGCCGTGAACGTGAGCATCAATTGATTCCATCGTGTCCTGTGGTGTCTGGTCCAGGGTTCGACCAATAAGCAGCCGGCTTGTCAGAAAACAAACGCGAAAACATGGGGAAAACATGGGGAAATAACGGGGAAGCCACTCCTTGCTGCATGCATGCCGCCACAAAGGGCCAAAGCGACATTTGATGGTTTGGCAACACGGTGTGAACAGCCAGTGCCATTCTGTCCCAATTTGCGAGTTCTCTCCCTGACCTGACCTTTTGGGCATCTAGGGGGTCTGGGCAGCGTCCATCCATTGGCGACCAGCTGCAGCCCGTTCTCGACAGCTGTGCCTGCCATCCCGTGTGAGGTCGTCTTGTGTGTGCACCTTCCCTGAGCTGTCCAGGAGTGCAAGGTTACCCCGCCCGAACATCACATTACCCAACTCCCGGTTCAGACTCTAACAATTTGATCCCCCCTGATGCACCCTGCATCGCCATTTCACAGCCTAAACCAGATAATGTCTTACCGAGTCTCTCGTGATGCTCCTGCTTGCTTGTACCACTCACAGTCCATGCCGCTCTCGCCCATTCCCGTGCCCTGGTCGGTCTCCCTTTCCTTTCCCCCGCCTTTCCTACCCTCCCTTTCCTTCCACAACCAACAAACATTTCCCTTCCATTCCCCAAATTCTTCCGGCTCAACGTGTACTTTTCTTCATCACGGTCCTGTTGACGCATCAAACCCCGTGCCTTTTCATCAATCAATTGGCACTCGCACCGCCTCTTATCCCCCCTCCATCCTATCAAAATGATTGCCTCAAGCAAGCTGGCTGGTGCCGTTGTCCGCATGGGTGCGAAGCCCGCCATGTCGCAGGGTACGTAGGTCGGGCAGTAAATGTCGCACCCTGTGGTCCTCTTCTATTTTTTTTTTCTTCTCTTCTTTACTGGAGATGGTCATCAGCTGTTAACATGCCATTGAACTTCAGCATCTCGTCTCCCAAGCTCTGTCCTTCGCTCAGCAGCACGCCAGCCAATTGCCGGCCGTCATGCTCTGCTCCTCTCCCAGGGCCGTGATGCCTTCGCTTCGTCGGTGATCCGCGCTCCCATGCAGTCCCGCGGCATCGTCGCCGAGACTGCGACCGCTGCCATTCTTGCTGCCGGCAAGATGCAAGGTGCTGGTCTCGCCACCATTGGTCTCGCCGGTGCTGGTGTCGGTATCGGAACCGTCTTTGCCGCCCTCATCAACGGTGTCGCTCGCAACCCCGCTCTGAGATGTAAGTACCATCCATTTCCCAACAGCAGACAATGGGAAAATCTGACCACCGTCTGTCCCCATTTGCAGCCCAGCTGTTCTCTTATGCCATTTTGGGTTTCGCCTTCGCCGAAGCCACCGGCCTCTTCGCCCTCATGGTTGCTTTCCTCCTTTTGTTCGCCTACTAGATTTGCCATTTGCCGCACTCCGGGTCGATTCGCCAATCACACCTGACTGGGAGAGCCGAGGAACAGCACAAACAGGGGTCCATGTGTAATTATAGTGAGGGGATGCAGTATGGGGGAGTCATTTAAAAGGTGCCAGGATTACTGTAAACAATAGAACATCCAACGATGCGCTCCGCCGTCGACCTCACTGTTCATTTCCCTTGTCCTTTCTCTTTCTGTGCTCTTGTTTTTTTGTTGGCTAGGGCATTGAGAATGGGGGTCAGCTAAATCAGTCACAGAAATATCCATCGCCGAACCGATCAGACATCAAAGACATACTGCTGACCTCAGTTGAGAGGCATCTCATCCTCCCAACAGAAGTACCTCATCATGGCCAACGAGGGTGAGCTGAGTGATCCATGGGAGCGACAGAACTCGGCCGGGCGCTCCGGCGACAATGTTCACACCGACGGACTGACCCCTACAGATCTTCTCTAAGGCCCGATCCCCCTTGGACGTCTTTGGGAAACATCGACGACCGAGAAGAAGGGATGTTGTTTTGATAGATCCACTCTGATACTGGGCTAGTTCTTTGTCTAGTGTAGATGATGGGGAAGTGGGTCCATCAAGGGTCCGTCGTTGTCGGGAAGATATCTTAGCTTTACTCGAGGGGTCCGCTTCGGATCCGCTGGGGGTCCACTTTCTTCAACGTCATCTCATCTTTTTATATTTACTCCTGCGGCTGACATTTTACTATTTCTTTGGCTACTGGGAGTGGGAGTCAATGGCAAAATGGGAGGACAACATATGAGTGGAATGAGAGGAGAGTGCAAAAAGAAAATCGGTCAAGAAAGTGAAGGACAAAAAATGAAATTGGGACTCGGATACCGGGAGTCAAACCCGGGGCTGTTGAGAGAGAGAGAGCAGACACTTCTGAGAAGTGAGAGTCAACGATGTTACCGCTACACCATACCCGATAGGAAATGGTTTCCGATTGTTGGTTGGGGTTGGTGGTGGGGAATTGCGCTTGTAAAGGTGTGTGAGAAAGTGGTAATTGCTTGTTTGGGGTGTTTTTTTGTTTTGAAGATTTTTGACGATGCACGGATTTTTGGAGTTTTGGTTCGCTCGGCTGGTTCGGCTGTGTTGGGGAATAGGGTCACGTGACTTGTTGAAAATTCGCAATACCGCAAACAAGTTTTGTGTTCATTGCAGGTGAGGAGGAGTTGCGGGAATTTAAAAGCAGCGGAAGATTACGGTCCTTTTCTGTCGCTGTAAATTGTCATCGGATAATTGCGGGTTTGGTAGGCATGGTACTTGGTAGATATCCAGCGTCTCCCTTCAACTGACAGAATCTTGACGAAAAAAAATACTTTGCGGGCATGATCTTCTCGCATCGGCAGCGAGTTCAAGAAGTGCGCATCCGACTGATGCATATAAAAACGGAGCCAAAGAACCATTCTAGATTATTCTTATTTGGATACTTGTAATGCATTTTAGGACGATAAAGATGGCCAACCGAAGAGCATTTAGGACCGACCTTCTGTTTGCACACATCTACGGTTTAGAGCTCTGAGACGCAGACAGCACCCACCCATGTGGGCTCAACCATTTCATCTCTCTTTTTTCTCCCCCAATAAACTCTCCCCAACGTCTCATGGGGTTGTCTCAGAGACAGAGAGAGAGAGAGAGAAAGAAAAAAAAAGAAGAGCAAGGAAGGAATTACGAGAAAAAAAGAATGCCCAATAACAGGATTGAACTGTTGACCTTCGCATTACCAAATATGGTCCTTTTCATGGGATGATATTAGTACGACGCTCTAACCAGCTGAGCTAATCGGGCTGTTGATGATGGACGGGTGATGGATTGGGAGTGTTTGGGGATGTCCGAATTAGGCTTCATTAACCATTGTGGTGATGTTCATTGTTGACACCAGGCAGAACGAGGCTCAGGCCGTTAATAGAAGGGAATTGGGTTGGTTCGTTGATGGATTGGGTATTTTTGTTAAAAGGTTATCTCAGTTAAAGGAGTGTTGGAAATGGAGAGCCGTAGATGAAGGTTGTGAATAGGGGAAAGGGGACAGGTAGGAAGATGGGAAATATCTTGGGCAGAACAATGGAGAAAAGAAAAAGTAGCGGATAAAGGGTGGTTTTCTGTTGCTTTGTTCACATTCGGGACCAGGCAACTCATTGTCTAATACTATTTTTGTGGTCAAGGGCATAAAAGAGATTGTGTCAAGTAGCAACAAAAAACCTTCAAGAAGAGCATATAAGAGCCTTCGGGGCTTTCCAAGTGTGCTCAATAAATAACCCAATCTCAGTCAATTTTTTTGACCCATTCATTACTCACACACACACACACACATAAAAAAATGTGCAAGTTCAATCACATCAAATACGTCTGCAACAACTGCGCCTGCGGCAAAGTCGCCCAGTGGGCAGTGCTTGACGGGGAAGAACAGGGCAAGGTTTACACGATAAAGCAGTGCAAGAACCCTAGCAAGGAGTGCCTGATGGGTCCCCCAAAGCTCTTTGGCAATCTCACTGTTAAAGATGACTTGTGCGCGGACTGTCATGAGAAGAAGAAGGAGGGGCAGATAGGGAATGTCAGGTTCACGATGCAGGCCGAGTGGGTTGGGTTCCATCCGTCTGAGACTGTTGGAGAGAAGAAGAAGTGATAAAAACACTGGATTCCGGGTTCATAGTTGAGGTAGACGGTTCTCCGGCGAGCTTCGTGAACGTTTGTTGGTGCGTGCAGTTATTATAGTACGGCGTTCTGAAAGGCAATAGTTCATCATGGAAACAAATACTTAAGCATTCCTAAAAACAAAAGGGCCTCCTGGGAGATAAACAGGCCTTCAGTCCCTGAAGACACGTATGCCTTTTGAAGAAAGAATGTGGTTTGGACATCTAAAGAACCGCGCTTCCAACGTTTAAGAAGTGGCAATAAGATATAATTATAATATTGGGATAAACTTTGACATTTTGGTTTAATGATACATGCTATCGTTTGCCTATTGATAACTGACGGAGACAAAGAACCTGTCCATTTCACACATAATAAGTACTACTGCTCTCCTGTCCTCGATCCCCCGCCATGACCATTATCGTTGCTTGACTTGAAACACAATTCTTTGTACTGATTTAAGAACAACAAGATTGGTATTGAGAATATATGAAGCCCAGAAGACCACCTCTGGATGAGATGCAACTAAATTCATCATATCCAACAAATCACCTACATACCTTACCTATTACCTACCTACCTACCTAAAACACCCACACAAAATGTGCAAGTTCAACCACATCCGGTTTCGCTGCGCAGGCTGCAGTAAGATTGTGGTCTGGCGTATCCTAGAGGGAGAAATGAAGGGAAAGATCTACGAGATCAAGAATTGCGCGAACCCTGCCGATGTGTACTTGGAAAGTCCCCCAAAGCTGTTTGGGAACCTGACCGAAACTTATCCGCCAGGGTGTGTGAACTGCCTAGAGGATCGCATTGACGAAACAACAAACGGCACCTGTGCCTATGTAATAGAGGTTAGGAGCGTCGGCTTTGATCCTAAGACTATGGGAATTAAGCCGGAAGCCTTCTAAGTACAAGGCCGCTTTGTTTATTCCAGTATTTATAGCTACTCTTTTACATATCTCAATGCTCTATTGCTACTTTTGGATCCCCTTGTCTTCCCCATCGCCCATCGCCCATACAGCCAGCTTCCCAGACCAAGATGCCCTTCACTCGTAAAAACGCGCCCCCAGATATTCCAGACTGCGAAACATTAGAGTCTCTTCTTGGAAAGAGCAATACATCTGGCAAGACCTCCAAGGCCATCAAAGCTCTCGATCAACTCGGTGACTCCCAGCGTCAAAGAAAGAGCATTGTCAAGCTTGGAAGAAGAGTTGAGAGCATTCAAGGCGACCCGTTCGGTATCTGGCCATCACGGTCCGGCAACGTCGCGCATCCGAAAGATGCACGGATGCTAACTGTTATGAGACCCCTATTTCACGAACTGAGAAATGCTTCCATCAGAGAAAATGGCCAAGTCAAGCCGATACGGTCACTTCTGGCCAAAATTCCAAATATACCGCTCGAAGAAATCTCGGGCACCGTCATGAAGGGAAAGCCACACGCGGCCATGCTGGATACGCCAGAGGAGCTGACGGTCTCGACCTCACGGACGAAACAACTTACGGCAGATCAGCAAAAACTGCCCAAAAGTACGCAAAGGCATCTGGCAACAAATAGACAAAGACATCTTCCTATAGGCCTGGGACTTGTGCGTTGCTGCGCGGGGCGGAGCTGGAGCACTTGGTTGGGGATTATGAGGGGTTGAGGTTTTTCTTAGTTAGGACTAATCATGAGAGTGTGAAGAGGCACGCGTGGAGGAGGTTGGGGAGGTATGGGGCAAAGAGCGAGGGAGATGAGGAGGAAAGGATAACTATTACTGGTTGGTTGTACAAAGGGGCAAATGCAGGAGTGTGTAAACAGGAGGGTTAGGGGTCAGGTGTCGCGTGTCCCAGCAACAAAAAGTGGATTCTTTCATCCAAACGTTCCACGTTTAAATCCGTCTCGTCTCGTCTCGTCCCGTCCACCGCCCACCGCCCACTAACACGTCAACTCGGGCGTCTCGGCGATGTCGCAATCCTGGAATTTCAATCAATGTATCTTTTATCTTTTCCAACAAATTTCAGCGCTGCATTAACCGCATTCTGCCCTTCAATGATAAAGCATTTTTTTCCCCTTGCTTTTGAGCTTTTTACTTTCTGAAACTTTTTGTTTCTGACAATTTGGCATTTTTCTTGGGTCGCACAGGGCGCACACCACCTGTCAACGTGAACCCCGCATTCGGCCCTCTGCCATGACACTGCACAACCACAACACTCCGGCCGCTGGCGGTGGCGCACCCGCTGAACCATCATCACCAAGCGAAACCTCACCACTCCTCGCCAACAACGCCAACAGCACCGCCATCCCTCCTGAAGACGCACACGATGACGAAATCACAGTCATCCCAACGGCTCCTCTCTCCACGGCCCGACTATATCTCACGCTCGGCGCAACATGGGTCGGTGTGTTCCTTGGGGCAGTAGACTCCAGCATCATCGTGACCCTTTCTGGTCCTATATCCAGCGAGTTCAAGTCGTTATCACTTTTATCATGGCTTGCGGCATCTTATCTGATTGCCAATGCCACCTTCCAACCTCTGTCGGGCAGACTGACAGATGTGTTTGGACGTGGCCCCGGGTTGGTGTTTTGCAACTTGATGTTCGGCTTGGGTAATCTGATATGCGGGTTGGCAAGGGACGAGAAGGCCATGATTTTTGGTCGAGTGGTTGCCGGCGTTGGCGGAGGAGGACTGATGAGTATCAGCACCTTTTTGGGAAGCGATCTGGTTCCATTGAAGAAGCGAGGAGTTGTCCAGGGCATTGGCAATATCTGCTACGGAACCGGAGCGATGCTGGGTGGTGTTCTTGGAGGATTCATCAATGACAGCACGGCCCTGGGTTGGAGGTTGGCCTTCTTATTCCAGGTGCCCGTTATTGCTGTTTCGGGCGTGTTGGTCTTCTTTTTGGTGGATGTCCCGCCGAAGGTGTCAAACAAGTCGTTTTTGTCGAGGATCGACTTTACGGGGTCGTTCTTGATTGTTGGGTTTCTGGTCTTTGTATTGCTGGGCTTGAACGCTGGAGGCAATCTGGTCCCCTGGACAGATCCCCTTGTCTTGACTACGATTCCCTTGGGACTTGTAATGTTTGGTGCGCTCGTGTGGTGGGAGAGCCGAGTTAGGCAACCCGTCATACCCGTCAAGTTGCTTTGGGACCGTACGGTATTTACAGCTTGTATTACTAACTTTTGCTGGTATGTAACATCTCTGATATTCGTCCCCCATTAGCCTCCAGCACTAACACTCATTAGCACAATGGTCATGATGATGACAATGTTTTATGTCCCCCTTTACCTTCAGGTACTTGGTTACTCTCCTACCGATGCTGGTCTCCGAATCCTGGCTTCATCGTTGGGTGTTTCATTCTCGTCCATCGGCGCCGGCTATCTCATGAAGAGAACGGGCAAATACGTCGGCCTTGGGGTATTTGTTCTCTCCGTGTTCACCTTGGCCGTGGCGCTCAACACGTTGCTCGACCAAAATACCCCCACTTGGCTTCCATATCTATCCATGCTTCTCCATGGCTCGGGATACGGAGCCATGTTAACAGTAACCATGGTCGCCTGCATCGCAGCTTGCGATCATTCCCAGCAAGCAGTCATCACATCAGCGACTTACGCCTTCCGGTCTGTGGGCTCGACTCTGGGCATCACCATTGCCTCGGCGGTATACCAAAACATTCTCAGGGCCCGGCTTTGGGAGCGCTTCGGAGACTTGCCCGGCGCTGCGGAAGAGATCAACAGGATCCGTGATGACCTTGGCGAGCTTACCCGGTTGCCCGATGGTTGGTATGAAGGTGTGATCCAGTCTTTTATGGATGCTTTCAGGGGTGTTTGGTTGACTGCTCTGTGCCTTGCCGTCGTCGCGCTTATCAGCGTTTCTCTCATGAGGCAACATGTACTGCATTCCAACTTGGCGCGCCAGGAGGATTGAGGGGAAAGCGCTATTCCAATACTCACGGTTGGGTGGTTCACCAATGGTAGGATTGTTCCTTTGGCGGTCAGGTGGTGCCTGGTGAGGAATACGAAGATCCAAGGGATTGGTGTTGATCCTGGGATCTCGAAAGGGTTTTGCTTTTGCATGTGGCTCACAAAACATGTTATAAATACCTACCCAGCTGTGTCATTCTCCCAGATGCATTCTCGAACCACTTTCAGCCTTGTCGTTGCGCTCGTCGCGTTTGCCCTCGCTGGCACAATTGAAGGATGGCAGCGTGCATGACGTTCGAGCCCCAGAACTTTCCTGGGGCGGGCTATCTCGAGTTCATTCTCGAGATAAGACGATGGGCCAGGCAACACGGGCCACTGGCTTCCGCGGTCGGTCCAGATGAGAGGAGGATTTTGCCGGCGCTTCAACAGGCCCAACTGCCAGGGCAGCACCCTTAACTAATGTTCAAAGTGCACAATATTCACTAAAATTATTAAATGTCTTGGATCTTTTTTTGCCTTTTTGTGTCTGCCTCGTTATCAGCCAGCCGCGATTTCTCACCGTCTCTCCTTGGCAGACCTCCCAAGTTTCATCACAACCAACAACCAGCATTCACCATTGGACCACACACAACCACCCACAAAACATCTACAGAAAGAAACCGATGACGACAGATGCATCCACCAGATCCCAGCGCATAGGTAGGTATTCCACAAACAGATAAACACGGCGAGCCGGTTCCTTCCCGTTAACAGATTGGACCCTGTGCCTGTCCCTGGACGGACCCCACCGGTTACCCCTGTCTCCCTGCACGCCAGCCCAACACCAGGGGAATGGATGGCTTCACAGGTATAAAAAAAAAAAGGTCAACTACACTGCTGTGTATACCAGGCGTAATTATACGCCTTGATAGAATCCCCTCATTTTAATCTTTCCATCACCCGGCGTTTCCGAGTCTGCATCATCGACTGTATGCTCATGTACTCTTCAATCCCTCTGTGCAAACATCACGGGTCTCAACGCCCTCCTCGTCTTTTGTGGAAAGTTTCGTTCAAGTGGTTGGCGAACCATCTAGAAAAAATCTCAATTCTCGAAGGAAAAGAAAAAAACGACAGGCGTCGGCCGCCTTGCATATTCCCTCCTGTCGATCCAATCCCTCCCTTCCCGACCTCGTCACATTTCATGGTCCCGCCCCAGCCTCACCCAAGTATATTTCCTACGGTGCATCCTCTGTTCCACCTTTCACGTCCCACCCAAATGATCATGCACAACATTGTTGACATGGTATATATCTCCCACGTCTCCCGCGTGCCCGGTGCGTGGGATGCGCGGTATGCGCGGTATGCATGGCCTTCGTCCCCCCCCCCCCCCCGGCAGCCAACCATTCTCATTCATCTCATACGAGACGAAACTAAGTCAGCCAACAACCCATTCACGTGTCAAAGCATACATAAATAAACAAACAAACAATTAAAAAAAAAAAAAGATCCCTGTCCTAATATTTTAGTAAGTGGGGTGGAAAGGAAAGGAAAGGAAAGGTAAAAAAAAAAAAGCTTGTTCTGAGCTCACACCCTGCCCTTGCTAGAAAATGGAAATTCGGTAACGGAAGAAGAAAGAGCCTCAATCACACCGGCCCCACAATACCCGACGACATGTCAACTAAAAGTGAGATAAAAGTTTGATTGTTTAGAGGAAAAGGTAGTCGGTGTATGGGTCGAAAAGTTGTTGGATCGAAAGGGGGTAGTGAGGGAAGGCCATCGGACCGTGTATGCGTTAATATGTGGGGAATCTTGTGAGGTAAGTTTGTGTTTTGTTTTGTTCCTGTCCTTTTCGTTCTCCTTTTGTTTGTTTCCTTGTGTGTCCTCCTCTCCTTGTATGACTTCCTTTCGTATCGCCCCTGCGTATCTACCTCCCCTTCCTCAAAGTAGGTGGCCCCCTGCCTCGCGTATACTTTCCTTCCCGTATATACCTTGCCTCCCTTTCTTCATCCGTTGCTGGTCATACTCCTCGCAAGTCACACCCGACGCCGAAGTATCTCGCGGCGGCAAATGCGGCCAGAAAAGCCATATAAGCGCACCCAACCACAAAAATATTCATCAACCGGTTTTTCGCCCTCGAGATGGCACTCAAGATGCCGCAGGCGACAACCATCGAACATACGATGACGCCAAAGGCCTCATCCTTGGGGAGGTCATCAAGAAACAGAATGGCGAACGGGACCAGAAGGAGAGGCATCGCCACGGCGACGTGGATGAAATGGAGCAGACGGGCTAGGTCCTGGGCTGGGTAACCCCGCGGGTCCGGATCGCCTGAGCGCTGTCTCTGTGTGACAGGACCGAGGGTTAGTTTAATCCACAAAAAGAAAGTTGGGGTATTTCTTTTTAACTTACGGTGAGCCATCGACCGAAAGGGGTGCGGACAAGCCAGACAATCCACGTCGACTCAGCAGGCTCGAAACTGCGAAACTCTTCGAGCGCTTTCATGCCGCATGCTATGCCTTTCTCGAGGTCTTCTTCCTCATACATGTCTCTCAGCAGATCCATGGGAACTTCAAGGCTGACTTCTCCGCCCTGTCGTAACTGCTGCATTCGGGCAATGAGGTCGGCTAGTTGTCGATGGATGTTAGCTGACATTTGGTTCACGGTGGTGGTGGTTGTTGAGCTTGACTCGCCGTATTTCTTATGTTCCTCGTCCATCCGTCTGAGAAGGGCCTCGTACTCTGGACAATGACCAGGAGGATTCTTCAAATGTTTGGTCCATTGTCTGTCGAAATCAGAGAGCTCGTCTTCCAGCATTGCAAGGACACACTCCTGATGGATCAACAATCGCCAGCTGATGTAGCTGAAGTCTCGGTATATGCACAGGTTGTTGAACCTGTCGCGGTGGTAGGCGTAGCTTGGCCAGCCATCAGGATGCCGCGATCTTTCGTTGCCTATGGCTGTCAATCTGGGGCGTGTTTCCTTACATGATCGGAAAACTACTTACGGCCATTCTTGTATCTTATGCCATGGGCGACGAAGCGAGCGAGGGGGCCTGTGGTTATTAGCCATGTAGATTAGCGGACCGATCGCCGAGAGAAAGCTTACTCTTTTCCGGTTCCACGGTGGCACCATCTGTTGTGGATGACTGATTGTCAGAGGATGATTCGCGATGTGGCACTGTATCTTCAGTCAAGACACCTGGGGAATTGGACGGCCGTCCATCAAGCCTCAAGTCTCCCTTCTCGACGTCAACAATTGGAGTCATTCTAGTATTCAAGGTGAACTAGGTATTGGCATCTGTGGTCCTTCGAAGGAATTGAAGCCTGAGGTGTACCTGGGCAGCACGACCATCTTATAGAATTTGAAGTAGGGTTCCCTCGACCAACTCTGCCTCCGCCTGTCTGCCTGCCACCAAGTCTTCTCTCTTTTTCTTTTTCTTTTTCTTTTCTATTACTTCGTCTTCTTCTTCTCCCTCAAGTATAGTGTTCTATCGATCGGAAGTGGGAACCGCATCGGAAGGGCCATCGACAGCCTCGCTTGAACGCGATGGGTGTAGGGTCGAGGACTCTGATGGGCTGTTCGTGCTGCAGCTACAACTGTACAGCCTAGAGTGGATCGAGGGCACAAATCGAGAAAATGGCGGTGACGACGACCACGGTCGAAGTGTCAGTTACTTTCGGGAATACCTAGGGGCTTCGCCCCCTTTTTCGCGGCAGCATCATGTTGATCTGCCAACGAGTAAGGAGGGTTTTCTGTTGAAAATACTTTTGGGCATGGTCGCATGTGGCTGCAGAGGGGTTGCAGGAGAACACGTTGGAGGTTAAGAAAAAACAGAGAGAGAGAGACTTTGCGCGCAGAACCTCGTCACCAAAGTTCACAAACCAGTGCAACGGCAGGCTCGAGTTCATCACGCGCCACACAGTAGGAGGGTTAGATATGATGCTCATTGGCTCGATCACAACTTGGCGATGGGCAAACAGGCACTCTAGAAGATGGCCTCTTGCCCGGCCACATAGTAGGGGGCCAGATAGGTCTCACCGTTTCCTCGAGTGTCCTTGGGTAAGGTAGCAAGGCTCCGATGAGACGTGACAACACGGAATTAGATCCAAACACTATCGACCAACGAGAGTTACTGACGTGCAGGTTTGCCACCAGTTAAGCCTCGAGTATCTGCACGCAAGCTGCAGACGAGAATTTCTTGCGCCATTGCCCTGGAAGTGTGCGCAGAGGAGAACTCGGATTCCCATCTTGAGCGTCTCCCGCAGAGCCTCCTCTTCGTCTTCTGCTCGTTCCACCCCCCGATCTCCCAAGGAAACCTTTGTTTCGGCGAATGCTCGAGGGACACGTTGGGTACAAGTAGGACTCGCTCGCTCGGGAATAGCGCGCCGCGATTATTCCGGGCTTCTTCAAGGAGGTGGCAATGGGGTTGCGGGCGCTCATTCGGGGGCACGATGTCGAGGCAACGGTTCTCTCGAACAGGTAGAATAGGTAGGTTTTCCAGGGAAAGAAATCGAACAAGATTCTAAGTGATCCTCCTGTTGAGTTGTGCAGCAGAAGGTGCAGTGGCTTGGTTGGGCTGTTTCTATTAACTTTGAAGGTGGAAGCTGCCACCAAAAGCCACCGAAATTGGCCCGAACTTTAAAGATGAGCAAAAACAGCAAGATAGGAAGTCACGTCCACAGCGGCCATCGAGACAATTCTTTCAAGGTAGTCGGGTTTATCCTTTGCGCTCAAGCTGAGGCCCAAGGGAATGGGGGAGGAGGAGTAGCTGGGTCCACTGACCGGGTGATGGACATCTCGTTTCAGCAGGTGGAAAGCCGCATCACAAATACTCTGCAGCCATCAACGACCTCGCCGCACCAAGCCAAGCTTCGAATCGAGCTGGAATGGATCGCCTGAGCAGCCGCGACTTTGTCCAGGAAAGATCCTTCGGGTATAAAAGAGAGCAACTTTCAAGTTGGCTCAAGATCCCAAATGTGCAAGAGCCGACGGAAATCCGGACACGGACGGGGAAGAAATAACGCGTGTATTTACCTTTTCCGTCTCTAGCTATTGGCCTTCCTCTAATAAAGCAGCGTCTTGATCCAACAACCGGCCAGTGAACCTTCCTGGTCTGCCTGCCTGCCCTGTCGAAGCTCGGGTGGATTGCCGGCCAATTATGTACTGTAGTGGGCAGCGACAGCGGCCGGGGAAAGCAGGGGAAAGCATGTTTATCTTTGCCGGCCGCCGCAGCCAAAAGCCCACACTTGCCCATTTTTCTTCACTTTCATTTTTCTTTTCTTTTCATCCTCTCTCTTGGTTCATCTCTTCGCATACCACTCAACCGACCAGTCTGTCATATCGCTTCGAGCTTCAATCTCGACTATCGAGTCCATTGGCGTCCCTTTCGCTGCATTCAGTTCCGCGGTCCGAAAACGCAAGCAACAGATTTGAGTCTTCTTTTTTGTTTTCGTCACTCCGTCATTTCATCTCTTTCTCCCTTTCCCTTTGATCTTTCCCCGTTCTTACCTGTTCTACGAAAACGTGGGGTGTTACCTAAGAGTCACCAATCGCCGAAAGCTGTCGCATCAGTCATACACGTGTTCTTCGATAGCACGCCAGTGGTGTGAGAGTTGACCCAACCCAATCCATCATCGTCTCATGCAGGTGGGTGATGAATCACGGCACCTTGCCGCGCTCTCTTCGCCGCTCTAGAGCATATTCGGTTGAACGGAATGTATCCCTATTGGGGAGCTCAGGAGACGGCGGATGAGCCAACAATGAGACGTTTCCTTATTCTGCAGAATTAGGATTGTCAGCGACCTGCTATTTTAAGTTCGCTTGTCTGGGCCCAAGTGGGCTTCTCGGTGAAGGAGTGCTTCATGGGTTGGGTACGGCATTGAAAGACCACTCCCCCGGGAACTACCCCAGAGTTTTCACTCTTGGCACACACATATGTGCACGGACCACCTATGCTTGGCTTGATATCAAGATTCATTGCTGATCCCATTTGGGGATGGCATGATCAAATTGGAATTCTTCAAGCTGAAGAATGTTACTATCACAATTGGATATGGTCAGTCATGGAGGCGATGGGCATGCGTGCATAGACGGGGAGTATGGGAAACAGGAGAGGAGGAACAACACCACCTCGAGGCTCGGCGACTCGTCAGGATAAGGAGCGCAGCGGACTGGTGATTGTGAGGGACACAAGGATGCGCTGTGTGTGGATTAATATGGCGTGTTGTTGTTGTTGTCGGGGGGGGGGGGGGGGGATTGTTCCCACTCGAGCAACCGAAAGAGGACCGACCGACCCACAGAGCGCGCGACAACTGGGATGGCAAGAGGGCGCGTTTATCATCCCAACCCCCCTAAAAGACCGATAGCGAGGTCATGCACTCTTCAGATGCACTCTTCAGAATGAAGGTTGAAGAATGGCGGGATGGATGAGCGCAATATCTTGGGGTCTGTTTCGGGGCTTTCGGGGCTGATGATTTGCGGAAGGCAAGGTGGGATGCTGTAGGTTGGACTTGTTTTTCGGGGGACAGGCAAGGCGCAGGGGAAAGGGCGGTGGTGGGAGCTAATGCTTGCCAATGTTGTCGTTTGCACCACCACCGGCTGGACAACCCGGCTCCCCTCGGCCAATCATTCTGTCCCGTACTCCAAGATAAATCGTCTTTTGATGATAACTAATGGAGCAAGCTGGAAGGTGTTGGACGAGTCCGTGCGGTCTTCAATGGATGCGAGGGTCGGCCGCTCCGGCTGGGAGTTAATCGGGTTTCCGTGCTTATCGGTGAGCCTTACAGAAGAGGGGGGAATCTCGCGTTGCTAGGGGCCTGTTCCCTTGTCTCCCTCTGGGCAGGGCCCCAAACCCCTGATGCTGTCCGATTTGTTGTTCCTCCAATTCTCTAGTTCCGGGACACACAAATCGGAATATCACCATCCAACTACTACTATTCCTCAACTTCTCAGTTCCACGACAAGAGACAAAGTTGAGGGCAGAAATCTATCGGCCATCCTCCTCAGAATCACTTGCTGTTACGAACGAGGACACGCAGACACAATGTGTTTCGGCGAGAAGGATGAGGAGATCAGGTAAATCTTCCAACCTCAGGAGGGCTGAAATACATCCAAACAGTCTCCCCTAACTCGAAGCTCATAGCATGCCTTCAAGGCGCATCGAGGAATTAGTTCAAACTCCCCGTCGCTCCAGCACGCAGAACTACAATCCCCGGGCCGTCTCTGGAAAGCATGACAAGCGCGACCAAAGGAAGCCGCATTCGGGCTCCTCTTCCTCGTCTGCAAAGGGCCAGACCTAGAGTTCCTCCCGCCGCCATGAGACATCGCTAGCACACGATTATCACGGCTCTTTTCTTCTTCTTTTTCTTGGTTCTATATTTCTAGGGGAAATGGAGGAGCTGCCGGTACTTGGACGAAATACGGAAAACATGGGGTATTAAAAAAAACGGGGATGGCATGTCTGGCTATATTTATTTACCCTCCTATCACCGTCAATAGACAAAAAAGAACGAGACCGTCTTCAGAGACCAACAAACCACGAACATACGCGTATCCTTTCCGTCCCCTTTTTTATCTGCTTCCCGAGTCTACTCCCAACGTATGGAAAGCTTGCCCTTTTCCGACTCAGACATGCCAAACGAGGCTAAACAAAACGCGTCTATCCCGCATCTCTCGAGTTCCGTTCGATCCCACAATCAACCATCGTTGTTCACTTCTCCAATACACGACACTCTAATCCTCGATGCTCAGTGTCTCATCCCACCACCTCCCGAAACAAACCTTAAAACCCCACGGACCGATCCAAGCATGTCTCGGCCAAAAAAAAAAAAAAAAAAAAAAAAAAGAAAAGTTTGACGTTCCCGATCCCGCCTCTCCCGCCTCTCCCGTTTCTCCTGGTCTCTATCCATTCCCCACAATCTTCAATACCGACGCGAAGCTTAAATACTCGCCCTTGCATACCTACCTAGCGAGCATACCCACCCGCTATAAGCGAGTGGAGTGGGGGTGAACCCGCTGCAAGCATTTTTACCCCGCCGCCGGAGGTATTCGTTGACCATTTTAACATACGGCAGCGTCAGGAGACACAAGGGACCTAGCTACATTCATGGAGCAAACCAGTGTGTGACAGTAGTTAGTTAGCAGTAGTGGATTTGACGAGAGAAACACACGAACGATGAGAGAATTACAAAGATAGATGGGCGGCGGCGGCGGAGGGAGTGCGCAAGCAATGAATGAGTGGATGATTGAATGGATGATAAAAAAAAAAAAAACAGCTCAAATTTAGCTTGCTTATTGATGGACATTTGCAGTATCACAATTACTTTTCTTTTTTTTGTTTATTTTTTTGGTGCGTATAAGAAACTTTCATACCGATCCATTACCATGCGATGCTTTTGTTCCCCTTATCCTGACAGTAACTAGGTACATGCATACCAATACAAACAGACGCCATGCGAGAAATAAAAATCCACAAACAGAAAACTTAACCATAACAAAGATCACTCCTCGTCGCTGCTATCCATGAGGAACCCGGCCTTCGCCCTTGGTCTCGCCCGAGCCTGCTTGGCAACAACAGGCATATCATCCTCCTCTTCATCGTCGTCGTCCAAATCCATCTGAGAAGCAGGGGCAGTCTTCCCATCATCCCCAACAGGAGGGCCCGATGACGACATGGGAGTATCCTCCTCCTCGCCTTCTCCATCAGCAGTGCTCGACTTCATCTCATCATCTTCATCCTCGTCCTCATCCTCATCCTCTTCCTCTTCATCACTATCCAACAACGCCGCAATGCCCGTTTTCCTCTTCCCATTCTCCTTCCTAACCATCGTCGTCGTCGGCGGCGGTGCTGGAGGTCTCGACTGCACCACCCTACTCCCCGCCAAACCGCCCTCGCCCAACAACCTATCCCACGACGACTCCCCCGCAGCATTAACGGCCTCCATCAACTTGTAATCCCACTCGTCATCCTCATCATCGCTAGGGTTAACATACATGGCGCTCTTGATCTTCCTCGCCTTCTCAAGCCTCTTCTCCCTTCTGGCCCTCGCCCTCTCGTCCAAAACCTCATCATCAACTTCTTTCTCCGCTCCTTCCTCGCTCCCTTCCCTCTGCACCCTCCTTCTCCTCTTTTTAGGTCTATCCTCGGCCGTAGACTTGCGTGCAGTCGGACCACCCATAGGGAACAAAAACTCCTCCCCATCGCCATCCAAGAAATCGTCAACACCCCCGTCGTCATCATCGTCAAATGCAGCCCGTTTCCTCGGCGGTCTAGACGCAGCAGCAGATGATGATGATGATTTCCTCCTCAGCTGATCCTCCGCCGACTCTTCATCGCCGTCAAAAGTGGGAGGCGAAAACTCTGCCTGACGAATAAACTCCAAACACTCTTTGAGTCTTTCCGCACTAATACTTCCAGGGAAAATCCACACAGAATCCGTAGATTCATCTACGGTGGGGGCTAAACGCTCCATCCCCACGAGCTTCATCAATAAACGAAGATGCGGGTTCTTGAATATCGCTTTCCGACATTCTTGTTCGTTGCCTTTTTCTGGTTGGACGACTGGAAGAGAAAAGGGGGTTAGAAGTTGCACAAAACAAATGACTGGATTGGGCGGAAAAGCTTACCGATATAAGGGGCTGCTGTTCTTGATTCGCCGGCGGCAGCGGCAAGCTGTGGTGGCTGTTCTTCGGCTGATGGTTCAGCTTCAACCGGCCTGTCAGCTTCGAGCGTGGTGGTGGCAGCCAGAGCCTTGTCGGAGTTCTCCCAGGCTCGGCGTTCCGATTCGGCCCTCTCGAGCTCATGCTTGACAAACGCGAGAAGATCGAAATGGCCTCGGTCAATTAATACGCCGACAACGATGCCGATTTGAGCAGAAAGTTGCAGATTCGGCTTCTTGAACTCGAGTTCTGCGCCCGGCCTGGGATTGGACGAGAAGGTTTGTTTCTCGTAGCCGTACTCCAAATAATGCGCCGTGCTGTTGATTTTGGAGAAGAGAATCTCAGCAAACAAGACCGGGCGCTCCTCAAGCTTGCGAACGCATTTCTTGATGATCTGCTTGGAAAGCTCCTCCCACTCCTTGTACATGGAAGAAGTCTTCTCCAGGGGTTCAGGACCCTTGATCATGTTGTAGAAGAGGTGGATGATGTCCAAACGGAACAACATGACAGACATGTCCTGTTTAAATGCGACGCGATAAAAGTACCGATGCGCTCTCTTCAGCTGCTCATCGCCGAGATCGCGATAGAACTTTGTGAATGCAACAAAGGTATCAACCACTCCTTGCGGCGCAAACCTTGCTGCGAACCGTTTGAAGTCGAATTTCCTCTCCTGGCTGGTTTTTTCGGCTTGTCTCTCGTCGTCGGCCGAATCGTTTTCGGCATCGTCGCCCCCTTCCTCGCCATCCCCGCCGTTCGCTTCTTTATCGGCCTTTTTCTTCTTTCGTATCCTTTTGCGGGAACGGACCTGCAGGTCGACATTCTGCTTCGAGTAGGCCTCAAGAATCCGGAGGAAAGTGTGCGTGAACTCGGTGCAAGCATCAAGGTACTCGAATCCTTGGTCCTTGTACGTTCGAACGATGTTGGCAATGGCATCGTGCGTATCCTCTTCGTAAAAGAGTCGACTCAGAATATTGTCGGCGATCTCTTCGTCTTCTTCATTGCCCGAATCAGACATTTCCTGGACCGTGAGCAAGATTTGAGTATAACATCGCATGACAGTAGTCAGCAGTTGCCAATCCTTGTCGCCGTAGCTTGTAACTAAAGCGCGGCGCAGATCGACCAGCATCGGTTGCTGCAGCACCTCAGCCACGAGGTTATAACTCCCAATCTCTTCTTCGGGCAGTGGCTCCTTAGATTCCTTGTTCGCCTTCCTGCGCATTCTTTCCGCCTCGAGGAACCATGCTACCAGGTAGAAAAATTGGCTCTTGTGGTGGTCCTGGACGTGAGGGGCTCGGCGATCAGTTGAATCTCGCACATGTCCAAAAAGGGGGTTGAAGCCAGAGTCTAGGAACTCGGACACAAACGATGTAAGCTGCTGGCGGGCTCTCTCGTCGAGGGACACAGGAGGTCCAAGGTCTTTTGGCTCCATCTCTTCCTTTCTGGCTCGCCTTGGTGGCTTGAAGGTCTTGGTGCTGTCCATCTTTCTCTCTCTGGTGGCTCCGTCCGCGAGAGCATCCTGACCCGATACTGTAACGTTCTTTCCGTTTTCCCGCTTCACCCAGATCATCGTTCCAAAGCGGCTGTGGCGAGTGGGTTTGCCCTTGTTGTACGATCGGAGCATGGCAGCCTCCTTGTTGAACGCGGCAGTGAGTTCGTCGGCCTTGGTCTTATTCAGCTGCTTCTCGCTGACAAAGAGTGTTTTGGGGTCGACTCTCTTGACGAGGTGGAATATGATTTCCATCACAATCACATCTTCGGTCCGAAAGTCTTCGCCCATGTTGGATGCAACGGTGAGGATAGTCAACAAAACATCCTGGAAAGAGAATGCGTCGATAAGAGCTGATCTGGATATTTGGGATTCGTCTCCGTCGTACTTGATGCCAGGCGGTGGAGTAATCATGGCAATGTTCCGCAAGAAGAAGAGGATCAGCTTGATCACAGCCTGATCACGAGCCGTGCGATCTCTGATAGGGATCGCCAGGGACGGCAGGGCTATTCTGATTGCGGTACTGAGAATCTGGGCAGCATCGAAGTTGATAATCGCTCGTTTATAGTTTAACTGAGCCAGCTGGAGGACAGGCATGTGGCGATGGTGGTTGATAGTCATTGCCTCACGGTCCTTCTCTATGGGCCAGATGAGGGGCACAATAACCTCAAAACATGCCAGCGCAATCCTCAGTTTGTATTTGCTTTCGTTCTCGCTCGGTGGCCAGGTGGCTAGAATCTGTAGTAGATCGGTCGCGACAATGTTGGAGTCGGCAATGCATCGAGCAACGTCTAGTCGATTTGTTTTCTCGTCGTAGAACCTGATCCATTTTTTTAGGTCGCGCAGTACCTCGAGGGCGTCGTCTCCGAGTTTGTAGCCTTCATCGTCGTCTACGCTCAGTCCACCGAGCTGTATACCAATTCGTCAGACGAAGTTAACAATGCGACGGGGAAGCGACTTACAGCAGAGACGAGAGAGTTAATGTGTGCCCGAACCTGCGGGTGGACGACGTCGTTGTTGACCTCTGAGTCCTCCATCTTGGGCGTTGATCACATAAAACAGCTCAAGCGACCATATGAAGACTTGAATCTCTGTACCCGCAACAATTTGGGGTACCTTGATGTCAGTCGGGAAAACGAGTGTAAGTAAGCTTGGCGTTGGCGGGCGCGAGAACGCGTCGATTCAATCAATCAATTTAGCAGAGACGCGTCCCACCAACAAATCGAAGACGGTATCCGATTGTTTGTTAGCGCGGGAGTTGCGGCCAGCGTTCAAACTTTTCTTCAAAACTTTCATAACTTAACAGCCAGCAACGCCTTTAAAATACGGCGAAAAAACGACAGGCTCAATCGACTCTCCGAGAAGAGCTTTTGTAAATGGCTTTTTCCTGGAGTTTCAAACCCTTTGTTGAGTTGAAAAATGTAAACTTTGGCTCAAAGTACCATGCTAGCGAACACACCAGGGGGAGAGGGCCAGTTCGGCACATGCGCTGAACGGCCGCAAACAGGGGTACCGGTGTTTATTACCGAGGCTAGCCGGACGAACGTCACGGTTCCGGCGCATTTCTTATTGTTGGATTCCAACAGTGAACTTCAATTCTTTTCCATAGAGAATCACAGGGTGGTGATATAGTTTTCAGCATGCTTTCAAGACAAGCGTTGCGTGTTTCCAGCCATGTGCGGAGCTTCAGCTCCTCAGCAGTTCGGCCAGCTGCTGAAGTAAAGCGCTTGGGTGTTGTCGGCGCGGGGCAGATGGTAAACTTTACATATATCCCTACACCCCTACACTCACCTTCCATTCTCCTAACCTTGTCTCTCTCCCAAACCCCAGGGTCTCGGTATCGCGCTCGTCGCCGCCACGAAAGCCCGAGTCCCCGTAACGCTCGTCGATTCCTCCCAAAAATCTTTGGATAAAGGTCTCGCCTTCGCCGACAAGCTCCTCGCCAAAGATGTCTCCAAGCAGCGCATCACCCAGGAGCAAGCCGACGCCGCGCGCGCCCTCCTGACCCCCGCCACCACCCTCGAAGAGCTCTCCTCGGCCGACTTCGTCATCGAGGCCGTCCCCGAGATCCCCTCTCTCAAATTCGACATCTTCGCCAAGCTGGCCGAGATCTGCCCCAAGCATGCCATCCTAGCAACCAACACCTCGTCCATCTCCATCACCCGCATCGCGGCTGCCACCACCGGCGGCAACCCCACCGACGTCTCCAACAGCTCCCGCGTCGTCTCGACCCACTTCATGAACCCCGTCCCCATCCAAAAGGGCGTCGAGATCATCGCTGGTCTGCAGACGAGCAAGGAGACGCTCGACACGGCCGTCGAGTTCTGCAAGCGCATGGGCAAGATCCCCTCCATCTCGGCCGACTCGCCCGGTTTCCTCGCCAACCGCATTTTGATGCCTTACATCAACGAGGCCATCATCTGCCTCGAGACCAACGTCGGCGACCGCGACTCGATCGATGCCATCATGAAGAACGGCACCAACGTGCCCATGGGTCCTCTCCAGCTCGCTGATTTTATCGGTCTCGATACCTGCCTCGCAATCATGAAGGTCCTCCACACCGAGACGGCCGACTCAAAGTACCGCCCTAGCGTGTTGTTGAAGAACATGGTGGATGCCGGGTGGCTGGGCAAGAAGAGCGGCAAGGGATTTTATGACTACTAGATTTGAGGTGCCTTTCACTGCCCTTTGTAAAAACACTTAGTTTAAACAGCATGAGTCGTGAGGTTCCTTTGGTCCAGGTCGTCACGTTTTGAATAGCATAGAATTGCCCTTCTTTGTCGGGTATAAATATCCCCCAGACGTGTAATACAACCACCACGGCGACAGCCTCAAGTTGCAAGATTCTGCGCATTTGCTTGGACGGATTGCATTGGAGACTAGTGGGTGGCAATCTCTGATATTCGAATTTCGCCTTCTTGCATCCATTCGAAGAACATAGGGGTAAATGTCAACGAAAACAAACACACACACATGTGGAGACTTGAAGCGGAAAAGGGGGCGTTCAAAAGCAACCCTCACAACAACGAAAACAAACAAGGCTGCCAAGGAGTTGTTGACCCTTTGGTAATACCGTCAAATAAAGTAGCGTGTACATGCATACGTATTTTGCAAAGGTAAGAAAGCAAGATTGTTCTTCAAAAATATCTGCAATTTGATTTCCTCCCAATGTTCTGTATCTTGAAGTAGTGAGTTTTTGCCCTTCCAAAAGCAACCACAATACCCCCCTCCCCCTACGCCTCCGAAGAAACCTCCTGTAGGGCCTGCCTCCTCCACTGCCAATACCCATCCCGAATCCGATCCCACTTCTCCGCCAGCCTCGTCAGACACAAGTCGGCCTTGGCTTTGTCCCCCTTTTCGGCATAAATCTCAGCAAGCAAATCAAGCGCATGCGTGCTCTTGACAACTTCTTCGCTCCCATCCTCTCCACCCAGCCCGCCAACAAACTGCTTCGCAAACCCTTCCACGCCCCCCAGTTTCCTCCCTCCCTTCACCAGCACCCCCTTGAGATAATTCCACCCGCTCTGGTTCTGCGGCGCGAGCAAGATCTTCTCCTGGGCATAGTCAACCTCCCTATCCACCAACTGGGGTGGAATCTTGGGATCAACCTCGGAAGCGGCCAGCCCGACAGTCGCGTGCTCCGGATTCGAAAACACCAAAAAGAACCTGTGCGACCAGGCCGAATTGTTCCTCACGTCGGCATCAATCATCTCCTCGATCGCCTGGAGCTCATCCCCGTTGCCCCACTGCTTCAGCTTGCCAACCAAGTAAGACCGATAAGACCAGACATGATAGTTCTTGGTGTCCTCATCTAAAATAGCCTTGAGGAACTCCCTCTCCTGAACCGCAAACCTCTCAATCGCTTCCGAATCCCCCTCAATAGTCGGATAGTAGTTCTCCACCAACAGATGCCGATGGTGCCAGATCTGGTAGTTCTTCAAGTTCTCCAACGCGACCGCGTTCAACCACTCAAACTCGTCCAAGATGGGCAGCTTTAGCGCAAAAAGATTCGCCGCGCGGTAGAGCCAAACCGTGTAATGCGAGGGGTTAAGTCCAATAATGTACTCGGTCAGCCGGATACACCGCTCCGAGTACTCCTTGGCCTGCATCACAGCCCTGAGATATGCCATTGCTATAAATCGTCATCACACTTATTAGCACATTCATCCCCGTTCACTTTACACAAAGGGAAAAAAAAAAAAAAAACTCACCCTCAGCATAATCCCTACTGTAAGCAATAGCAGCCAACGCCCCCTCAACCTCCTCAACCCAAACAGGACTCACATCATCCCACTCCGGATCCAATCCCAACCTCCCACCACCACCCCCTCCTTTACCCACCCCTCCCCCATACAGCTCTTTCCTGAGCGAAGCCATCTCCCTCCTCCTGCCTCTCTCCTCCTCAAACTCCTGCTCGGTAACAATCACACCCTCGGGCACGCCCCGTCTCTCCCTGTTTCTCAACTCCCTGAACCGCCTGCTCAGCAAGTCCAAACAGCTCAGCCTCAACTGTTTCGCCCTCCGAACCTCGAATTCTTCCAGAGCGTAACCCGAAACCTCTTTACCCCTTCCGTCTACGCCCCACGACTTTACTCCCCTCGCTTTTGACTTGCGAATTCGCTTCGTCGGGAGCGACAATTCGCAAACCGGCTTCCAGAGGTCCTTCAGCGGCTTTGCGCCAAAAGTTCTGTTCCACGCGGCTGTTTTGCTCGTTGGGTTCGGCGTGTATCGAGAGATGAGGGAGGCGGACAGCCAGGCCAGTTGGTCCGGTTTGGAAAGGGAGGAAAGCGTCTTCTTTGATGAGGGGGAAAGGGAATAAGGGTTCGTGATGTCGGTGCGAAGGCGGGATTGTTCAAGGATTGTGGTGGTGGTGGTGGTGGTGGTAGGCACGATCAATGGTGCTTTGAGAGACGAAGGTGGTGCGGGTGCGGAAGCGGTTCTTGTTGCTGCTGCTGCTGCTGACAAGGAAACAATACCAAGTGGTCAGCTTTGGAAAATTCCATGTACAGTACATGCAACTAAAACTGGAATGCAGAAAAAGAAGAAAGAAGTAAAGAAAAAAAGAAAGAAAGAAAGCAACCGGAAACCGAAAGTGGAAATCAAAGAGCAGGAGAGGAAAGTAGGTAGGGAGAGAGGGATCTTGGTTGTTCTCACCGTCAGTGGTCGATGCTTTGGGCTTTTGCGCCGACTTTCCTTTCGGCGGCATCGCTTCAGCTAACGCCCGTTTTCTTTTTATGTTTTTTTTTTCTTCGGAAAGAGTTCACAAAAAAAAACGCGGGTCGGGCAAGAACACCCTCAGGCAGGTACAGTACATAAGGTAGGTTCGGGGAAGGGAAGCTCATTCAATGGCGGGGTCCTGCTTGGGGGTGGTTGCAGGTGATCGCTATTGGGCGACCGAGTTGCGGAGCACAAGCTCTCCCTCCCCTCAATCAGTTCCTCACCCCACAAAAACAGGGGGGGGGAGGGCGTATCTCTGAACCCAACTTTAATCGGAACAATCACAATGAATGATCAAAGACCACAATATCAAGAACATAGGCAATACTGCTTGCAGTGTTTTTTTTTTCTTTTTTTTTTTTTTAAAAAAAAAAGACTTCATGTTTATAAAATTATGTAAAGATGTTTGAGTTTACATGATGCAGAGTACATGTACAGTACATGGGTGCCCCCCAAGTATACCTAGATAGCTCCAGATAGGTCAGATAAAAAAGTGAAAAGAGTTACTTCGTATGGAGAGCAAAAAAAGATGCCACGACAACTTGCAATAAAAAGTGTACAAGAAAATCATAAAGCTCAAGAATACATCTCCCACTTTTTCTATCCAAGTTGAATTTTCCCATGGCTCTGCATGTCCATCATCCGCTGCAAGAAAGTAACCCCAACATTAAAAAGCTCCTGGCCAAGAAATATTTAATACAAGATTTCCAAGATTCCCGCCTGCCATTTGTCTCGTGTGTTGCTTTTCAACTCTGCAAGAAGTTAAAAGTTTCCCCCAATTACAAAAATAAATTCAGGCAAAGAGGACAGAATAAAAAGGAGTCAGGTACTTATTAAAAGAAAGAAGAACCATTACTAGCTCTCCACGTTCCAAAATTTCCACCCTTTCCTCTCCCCAACACCACCGAGCACGCCCACCAGCCTCTCAACGCCATCATTACCCTGTGCACTCAAAAACTTGTCCAGGTCGATCTCCATGCCACCCTCGTCATCCTCGGCTGTGCCGTTTTTCAGAACTGCCGGCCACAACACACCAACACCATCTCCACCCAGAGTCGTCTCAAACTTCTGGTAGCCCTCCTGGTCGAGTTGCTCCTCCAGACGATCCAGCTTCTCCCTAGGAACTCCGGGCTTAAGCAAGGTAATGGAGCACCCACCACCGCCGGCACCTGTCAACTTGGTCCATCCTATGCCTTGATGATCTACCAGCTCGCGCACGCGCTCCAACCTTGGGTGTGAAACACCCAGCGACACCAGCAAACCGTGGTTGATAGTCATCAGTTCGCCCACTTGGCGCAGGCACTCCTCATCCTTGGTGTCAAAGCTTGGTTGCTTTATTACTTCAGCTGCCGAGTCCGTGACCTTGTCGATGGCGTCCAAAATGCTGCCCACCAGCTTGGGATGTGCGTCCTTGAGCTTCCCAACTTTTGCTACCTCGTGTGCCGTAGATTTTGCCGTGCGCGTGTCCACAAGAAGCAATGGCAATTCGGGGAAATCCCAGAGGGGCTTAACCAGAGGTGGTTTGCTATAGTCGGTCCTCTGGAAAAGCACAGCCTTGCCCTGGGATGCGACAGTGTTGTCGACGCCAGAAGGGTTGCCGTGGATAAACATCTCGTAGACGAGTGCCCACCGGTTGATGCGCTCGATTTGGAGCCGGGCCTCATCGGGCGGTTGGTCCGGGTGTGGGCCGGAGAGCGTTCGGAGCTGAAGGAGCAGAGCAGCCGACATGCAGACAGCGATTGTTGCGCTGCTTCCCAGGCCGGCGCCTATTGGGATTGTTGATCGGAGTGTGTATCGGGAGCCGGGGAAAGATTGCGACCCAAGCGACAGGAACATGTAGAGGAAAGAACCGGCCGAGTTCTGGTGAATTTTGCGAATCTCTGTCGGCTTGTCAGGCGAGACATCGCCAAGGTATGGTTGAACAGCAGCAACAAGTTCTGGGTCGAGTTCGGTAACGAGGCTGTAGTAGTATTTTTTCTTGGATGGCTTCTGGAACAACTCCCACGGCAAATCGTCGATATTCCAGGTGTGGTCGAAATCGATGTCGGGGAAGGTAAGCGTCACCGTGCGTCTTGATTTTGAAAGCGACGTCACGAGGAGATATGAGCGCAGCGAGATGGCTGCTGCTATCGCGGCCTGAGAGATCACACCATGTCAGTCCCAGCTCCCACAAATGAATTCCTGGCGATTTTGCCCACCTTGCCATGTACGACTGCGTGTTCGCCATAGACAATAACCTTGCCAGGCGCAGAAACCATAAACGAAGGCAACATGGGGGTTGATTGTTTGCGCTTCATCTGTTTCCTCACGTTGAGCTTTGCACTGCCCACTCCGTTGGTGATCTCAACGAGACCAGAATCGCTCGAGTTGCCGCTGGAAGTTCCAGGGCTATCGGACAAGTCTACATCGAGGTGCACACCACTGTGGCCGTTCGTTGTTGCGGTTCGCTGCGTCATGGTGTCTGTTTGGTCGTCCCACTTCCACCGACTGGGGCTTTCGGGACTCGGTGCGACAAACAAAGGGTTGAACCCGCGGTGTCGAGAACAATAGCTAGCCGACCGAACGCTCAATGGCGGTCGCGTACGGCCGCGGGACAAAGGAATCGATGGATGAATGGTGGGTTTTCTTCAGACGCCACGGAATACGGCGGCGTTGGGTGATGTGCGCCTGAGTTGGGTTAGGCTAAGAGTAGTAGCTGTCTACTTGGGCCTGGCCGGTGACGTCGGTCAGGTCTCAGAAGAGAGAAGTCTCTGCTGCTTTGAGGACCGGACGAGAACGAAAGGCAATCGAAAGCACAGAAATGCTGCAAAAGAATCTGAATTGTACGAGTGCAAATCTGAAAATGTTGGGAGTTGTGATTGACGAGCTGAGGTCACTTGAGAAGAAGGGAAAGGGGAGTGCTAATTAGAAGAATAATAGTGGAGCCGGGAGGAATTGACTGCTCGGTGCAAGTCTCGAACAAATCGACAGTGGATGTCGCAAAACTTCGGTTATTACCTATTAAAACAAAAAGGCTGTTTGTTCTGGTTGAAAGAACGGAGGTGCCGTAGTAGGTTATTACAGCGAACCTGGGAGGAAAAGAAGGCGGAAAATGTCGAGGAGGGGGTTCCTGGGAAATAACAATCTCCAATTTCCTCAAGCTTGCAGGCTGCTTGACGTGACCTGATAAAAATGATGGGCCATGGATGGGCAATCGAACGCGGCATTGCTGAGCCACGCAGCAGGGGTCTGAGTGATCAAGGACAAATGGGGTAACATTTGGTGATTCCCCAAGCTCCTGATTGGACGTTGAGGTCTTACAGACGAACCGTCGAACCGGGAGGCCACTTTCAGGGGGCCCAGGCTAGAACGGGCAAGACCTTCGGAACCATCATGCTTCGGGTCTGGCCCCGATTTTTTTTGCACCTCACCACACGCTCACACGGTGCATGTTTTCCCCCTTGCAGGAACCATGATCGAAAGATTGATGAATCTCATCTCAGCAAGTCAAAATTCTCGGCCCCGTGACCTGGATCTTGGAGTGGAATTGATGCTCTCTCTCGGCACTACCCGAACGCAGACCAAACAAGCAATTTCCCCCACGCCGGAGTCGAAAATCCTCAATTGGCCCCGTGACATTTGTGCCAGGATTTGTTTTCCCAGTTCTTGGTTTTTATTGACCGCGTAAAAGACTTCCAAGTTTGGAGTGTCTCCGGGTATTTCAACGCCTGCACGCCGCAAACAAGCAATAGATAGGTCCTCGCGCAGATACGCGGTCATGTATTGATGCGGGGTTGCCGCAGTCAGATGGAACAGCTCGTCACAGTGACACACACGTCTCAGCTGGCATGAACTCGCGGCAGCCGTGGCGCTCACAATCTCTCCGCGGATCTCCATGTCGTTCACCCATCCATCAACTCATCCGCGCCGTGGGGAGCGACGGTGAAAGACCTCACTAGGAATGTGAGGTCCTCTCTTCATGGATGACATGCAGAATCATGAATTTGGATTTAATTATCACCGAAGATGACCGATTCTGGCTATCGTAAGCTGTATGAAATTGCGTTTCCCAACGGCTGCCTTGGAAGGTAAACTACTTAAATGTGAAGCAGGTAATCATAGTTGGACAGTAGGAGAAGTGTCACCAAGATTGTCAAATAATCAGCATTCATACAAACCCAAATATCAACACTTCAAAATGACCATCACAGAGTTCGCAGTCCTCAACCTTGCCGCCACTCCCCTCACGGACGAGGCCAAAGCCGCCCTCACTAAGGCTCAGGCAGTCCAAGATGATTGGCACAGAAAGTTCTTCCCCAACTCGCCCCTTTCAACATCGAAACGAGCGTCTGCGTGGCTTCAACAAGTTGAAGACCCTTCGCTGATCGTGACCATTGCCCAATGGGATACAGTCCGGGCGCATCTGGACTGGGTCGCCAGCGACACCAACAAGACCGTCGTGGCTGAGCTGGGTGGGGATTGTATCGATGCCACCAAGGGCTTCGACGTCTTCCATGCCGATGCAGACTTTCTCAGCGATGGTGTATCTGGCTCCCTGGTTGAAAATTCCGTCATCAGCGTCAGTCGTCTATACGTTCCCTCCGAAAAGAAAGAGGCGTTTACGACCAAGTTCGATCAAGTAAAGCACGTTCTGGAAACATATGTCAGTCCCGGGGTCGCGAGGTTTGGTTGGCGAGAGGATCTCGAGGAGGGTGCTAAAGAGCAAGAGTTCGTTTTGGCATGTAGCTGGGATAGCGTTGAGAAGCATTACGCCTTCGCCGAGGCTCCTGGGTTTGATCAGTTTAGCCAGATCCAGCAGTTTGTGGTGCGGTCTGATATCAAGCACTACAGACGCTTCATTTAGACTGGCACGGACGGGGGCGTCACGGGCAGAAATGGATCCTGCAAAGATGGAAGCGGACTTGTTTTGTGTCTTTTTGTGTTGTCTTTGGTCCCTTTGTTTGACCGATGAACAGCATATTCATTTCTTGGGGAACCTTGTGAGGCCCGTAGGTCACAACGCTAGCTCAACCAAGCACACTCAGTTTTCCCTAGATGTCCCATTACAAGACGCCGTTCGTTAGTTCGTGTTCTCTCTGTTAAGAGAGAACCGAACCGGCAAATGCAAGTGCCTCTCCATCGTGCCAACAGAAGCCCGCTCTCCGAACTTTCATAAACATCATCCCCTTTCAGAAGCCATCAGACTTATGCCTGGACGCGCTTGTTCTTCTTGGGGAGCTCCTTGATCTGGAGGTCTGTTTTGCGTCGAAAAAGATTCCAGTTGTCAGCCCATCTTGGTTCTCTCCTGTCTTGTTGTGTGCCTCGATTTAAAACGTACTGGGGGGGAGGCTCTGCTTCAACTTCTCGGCCTTCTCGGAGTCCTTGAGAACAAGGGTGTAGAGGAAGCGCTGGCAGCGGACCTTGAACTTGACCTGCTGCTTGTTCTTCTTGATGCGGGCGGCTATTCCAAGAGCAAAAAAAAACCGTCAGATTCCATCCCTAACTAATATTGATCGTGGAGTGATTATTTTCGGGGGCGGTTCGTCGATAAAACGTACAAGAGGCATCCTTCCGCCTGGCGATCTCGATGAACTAAAAACATGAAATTGTCAGCACTTTTGCCCTCCAATAGAAAAGTTCCAAAATTTCCACAACAGTTTCCTTACCTGCTTGATGTCTCCGATTTCCTGAGGCATTTTGGCTGATTTTACTGAGGCTCCTGTAAGGGTCGTCTAAAGGGGACTGGGTTTTCAAAAGTCGAGTCTTGAGATTTCTCAAAATTAGTATTTTGTGTGGGTTTCCTCTGCCGAATTGGGCCTGTGGTGGGGTGGGCGCCGCGACCGCCTGCCATTCGTCAGATTTTGCCAGATACCACAAGGGTGGCCTGGTCATAGCTCCTGAGTCCAGTCTGGCCCAGATGTGGCTGGGGGCTGCTGGGCTGACGTGTCCTGTGGCGTCCGAAAGCACTCGATTTGACGACGACGACGATCTGTCCATCTGATATTTGCGGTAGCTTTAGGATACTAATAAATATTGGTGGTCTCTTTCGTTTTCTGCAGTATTCATCAACATCAAACAAACAAACAAACACCAAGTCCAAAGATCGAACGGTCATACTCGAAGCCAAAATGCCAACGCCACTAGACAATGCATTGAAGTCCAAGGTGAGTCCTCCATCTCCCTTGATGATGTTTCTTTTCCTAACTTCACGATAGAATGCGTTTCTCGGTAAGCAGTCTAGCATCTGGTATACTGAGCCTCTTCTAACCGATCAAAGCATTCGCCGGCTTGGTCACAGCCGCGGCCGTCTGGGGGATTTGGGGAGAAGACATGTTCCCCTCGTCTCCCGATCCCAAAGGAGAGCCAGAGTCATGGACTAAAGAGGAGATGAGAAGATGGCTCGCCGCCGTACGTGATACTTTATGCTCGATATTATGGGAGTTCTACGGATGCTGACGTGTCCGCAGAGAAACCTTCACCCTCAAGGCTCTGATAGCAGAGAACAACTCCTGGAACGAATCAAGGCCAACATGAGAATTCCAAGGCAGTAGTATCACGTGGGTCATTTCCTGAAATGGGAGAAATTGATTCGCCGGGACTTTGATTTATAGTGTTTGGTAACGGAGCACATATAAACACACTTATCGCTCGTGTTGTGGTTGCTGGGGCTGTTAATCAGAAACGTCGTGTTGCGATGGAGAGGAGGACCGGGCTGATGACGGGATTGTTGGTTTTCTGGGAGGCCGTCATGGAGGGTGAGATTTAGCTTTTTGTTCAATTTTAGTGAGAGACATTAGAATTCGATAGATTCGAACAAGTCCAGGGAGATGGGTAAACAGAACTGAAGTAATGAACCAAGAAAGGAATCCGTCCCAAGTAAGAAAAGGCTGCAGTGCTGCAATTGTTGCAACTGACTGTGGAATGACAATACTCAGGGGTTTTGCGCTGCAGGGTATCAGTCGGAGGTTTTTAGCCAATCACATCCGATATTCCCGCTATGAGGTAAGCGCTTGGCAATTCGGGTTGGCTGCCTTGGAGGGTAATTACGTCGAAGGACAGCTTGTTCTCTGAACACGGCAAGGAGACTTTGTTTCTCTTTCAACCCCTCCTTGCCATTCTTTTCGTTAAGAGCATTTGACGCCTGCGCTGATTGTATCAATCGCGGATCCCAGGCGCCAGGATGGATTTTCTTCAGGTATGTTTTTTCTTCTTTTTTTTTTTTTTCATTAACCATGCGCGCGCATCCCGCTAACCGTTGGTTCCGTAGCGCCTCGCGCGGTTCTTGGACCGTCCATTATTCCCATGGAAGAAGCTGATCATTGGCTTCTCTGTCTCCCAATTCGTCTTCGAAGCTATTCTTGGAATCCGTCAGTATCGCGTCTTGCAGAGAACGAAACCGCCCGGAGTGTTGCAACATGAGGTATCGCCGGAGGTCTTCGATAAAAGCCAGGCATACGGCCGCGCCAAGGCCAAGTTCACTCTCGTCAACAATCTCTACGGTCAACTCCAAAACTTTGCTTTCTACCACTTTGATATCCTCCCGAAACTCTGGTCATGGTCTGGTGATCTCCTGCTCCGGTTCGCCCCGGCCCGCTTCTCAGGCGAGATCTCGCAATCCATAGTGTTCATCCTCGGCTTCATCTTCATCCACCAGATCGTCTCGCTGCCTTCAAGCATCTACAACACGTTTGTTCTGGAGGAAAAGTTTGGCTTCAACAAGCAGACGCCCAAGCTGTTCATCACTGATATGATCAAGTCGAACCTCCTGGCTGTTGTTCTTACCCCGCCCATTCTCTCCGGTTTCCTCGCCATCATCAAGAAGACTGGTAGCCAGTTCTTCTACTACCTCTGGGTGTTCGTTGCCGGCCTTCAGGTTTTCATGATTACTATCTATCCAATCGCCATTCTGCCGCTGTTCAACAAGCTCTCACCCTTGGAGGAGGGCAAGCTGAAGACCGACGTCGAGGATCTCGCCAAGAAGCTCAAGTTCCCTCTCCACGAGCTGCATGTCATTGACGGCAGCAAGCGCAGCGCTCACAGCAACGCCTATTTCTTTGGTCTCCCCTGGAAGAAGCACATTGTCATCTATGACACCCTCATTGAGAAGAGCACCGAGGAGGAAGTTGTCGCCGTTCTTGCCCACGAACTCGGCCACTGGAGCTTGGGACACACTACCAAGCTGTTCGGTATCTCTCAGGTATGTTCATTTTTTTGGCTTTATCATCGATCAAAGATTGCTGATGTTTTATTCTGATAGGCCCACTTCTTCTACATCTTCACCCTGTTCTCGGTTTTTGTCAACAACAACTCTCTTTATGCCGACTTTGGCTTCCACAAGGAGCATCCCATCATTGTGGGGTTCCTATTGTTCTCGGATATTCTCGGACCTGCGGATAACGTCATCAAGTTCCTCATGAACATCCTTAGCCGTCGCTTCGAGTTCCAGGCCGACGCCTTTGCCGACGGGCTCGGATACAACGCTCAGCTTGCCAGCTCTCTGATCAAGCTTCAGATTCAGAACCTCAGCACCATGGATGCCGATTGGGCGTTTGCTAGCTACCACTTCTCCCATCCCATCCTTTCGGAGCGATTGAAGGCGCTGAACTGGCAGCCAACCAAGAAGGTGGATGTCAAGGTTGACGAGAAGGCGGAGGAAAAGAAGGAGGAGGATGTTGCTGTTACCACTGGCAGGGATGAGTTGTAGATTCACAACCCACTAAGTAGCATTCTTAAAGTCAGAAGACTTTTTAGCAGAGGTGGTATGCGTCTTTTCTTTAGCAGTCAAACGGTGCTACTATAGGACCGATATGAATTATTTGCATAGGGTTTCCAGACCTGGTCATAATCCAAAAGCACTGCACGACAATTAAGAAGCAAGAGGCTATGAATAATTGAACGTATCAAGACGGAAACAAAACTGGCATGTTCTACAAGTACCTTAATCAAACACCTTGCTACAAAGAATGTTTCATCCCCTCAGCTAAAAGGTTATCCAAACCATAGCCATACTAAACAGGAGGAGTCTTCCCACCCTCACACACCCCAGTATCAGTATAACAAGCCGTAAACAACTTATCGCTCGCCTCTCCAAGCCAGATGGTGTACCTCTTTCCATCAACCGCGCCGGGGGCAACCCAATTCTGCAACTCTACATCCCACACGCTCAAGTCCCTTCTCGTCAATCTAAGCGTAACCGTCTCCTCCCCGCCGCTCGCAGCCAACACTGAAGTCTTTTCAAAATCCCGCAACTGCACGATGGGCGTATCATAAGGGATGTCCTCCGGAAACTGCAAGTAAGCCTGCACGGAAGCTTTGCCAGCATATTTGGAACCGGTGTTCTTAACGGTAACCGATACTTCGTAAGCCACGTCCCACAGGGCGGGGTTACCTCCTTCGCCGCCGCCCGAGGCCGGGGTTCCCGGTTTTTGCACGTTGCTGTATCCCGCTGGGTAGGGGTACGTTTTGGAACCGGTGCTTCCGATGGCGTAGGCTTCGTTTGCTTCCTTCTCGTTTAGCCAGGAGTAGAGGTAGCGCCAGATCCTGTTGAAGTTTGCGGGCCAGATGGCTTCTGATGCCGGGGGGATGGTCGTGGGGTAGGTTGGGGTTGACCCCTTGGGTGCGGGGGCAGAAGGGGGGAGAAGGGAGAGTTGAGTGACGGGGGTGATTGTCGCGGCTGTGTAGTTGAAGGTTGTGTAGCTTAGGCCGTGGCCGAAGGCGAAGCGGGGCTTGATTTGCTTCTTGTTGAGGTAGCGGTAGTCGATGTAGAGACCCTCGCTGAATGTGTCTTGGACCTGGCCGAAGGCGAAGCCGCGGAGATTGGCGATGCTGTCGGGGAAATCGTTGGCCTTTTTGGTGATTGAGTAGGGCAGGTGGCCGGCTGGAGAGGCGTCGCCGAAGAGGACGTTGGCGAGGGATTCGCCTGCTTCTTGGCCTGGGAGATGTTGGAAGAGGACGGCCTTGACTTGGGGGAGGTCGACCCATTGTTCGAGGATGAGAGGGCCGACGGTTTGGGCTACGACGATCACGGTGCTGTATTGTTCGGCTGCTTTCCTGACGAGCTCGTCACCGTTGTGCCACGCTGCCAGCTTGGCGCTGTTGCGGTCTCCGTTGTTGCCTTCGACGGTGAAGCTGTTCTCGCCTGCGTCCGAGGTGATGAAGACGATGGCTACAGCGTCGGGAGATGGGGTGGGATGGAACCAGGGGTAGCCGTCGCTGTTGGAGAACTCGACGCTTGGCACGCGCTTCCTGATTGCGGTGATGGGGTCGTCGAGGTAGGGATAGTCGGCTACGCCTGAGCCCCAGCCCATGCCGAGCGTTCCCTTGTTGCAGGCTCTGTTCAAGCATGCGTTGGGACCATCCGGGTTGACTGCAGCGGCCGTTCCGAAGACCTTGATCTTTTGAGATGTGGACAGCGGGAGGGCACTGCCGTTGTTCTTGAGCAGGGTGATGGCATCTTGGGCAACTTGGCGCGCCACGAGGTGGTGATCGGCTTGGACGTCGACGAACCAGTTGACCTGGCCGCTGGGAGAGAAGAGGGCTGCCGGGTAGAGAGGGCCATCCTTGTTGCGAGTGTTGGAAGAGAAGTTGGGAGGCGGGTGGTCCTTGTCTTGCCCGAGCTTGTACCAAGCGGCAGCAATTCTGGTGACCATGTCGTTCAACCTATCCAGGGGGACTGAGCCGTTCAGAACGGACCTGCTCAGCTCGTAATGCCAGTTGGAATATCCGAACAGGGGAATGTTTGTGTCACCGGGCATGTTCATATCCAGACCGGCAAGGGCAGAGTCGACGCCGCCGATGTGGGAAAGCCAATCGGACATGACAAAACCCTGGAATCCAAGCTCATCTTTGAGGATGCCATTGATCAGGTTGCTGTGCTGGGAGCAAGCAGAGCCGTTGACGGCGTTGTAGGCAGTCATTACGGAACCAACGCCCTGGTGGACTGCCTCGGCAAACGGCCAGAGATAGATCTCGTGCAGAGTTCGATCATCTACAGCAAAACCTTGTTAATCTCTTGATAATCTCGAGAAAAATCGATGGAGCACGTACCAATATTTGCGCTGTAGCCGGGCATGAAAGGGTTGTACATGCGGTACATTTCCTGTTCGTTTCCGATTAGATGTTTGATGGTTGCGATGATGCCCTGCTCCTGGACGCCCTTGACGGTGAGGGCACCAGCCTTGCCCTGGAGAACAGGGTCAGAGCCAAAGCCCTCCCAGTTGCGCCCGCCGAGAGGCTTCCTGCCTAGTGGGCCAACAGAAGGTCCCAGGTAGACATTGGCACCCTTTCCGCGGAACTCCTCACCGATGGCCACGGCGCGAGCGTAGATCAAGGCCTTGTCGAAAGTAGCACCCGTGGTGATACCGGCCGGGAAAGCGGTAACAAGGTCGGCCGACGCAACACCAAGGGCAGAGTCCTGAAGGCAAAGTCTCGGGAACCCAACACGCTCTGCGCTCCCCGTGTTGCCAACACATGGTCTAGCTGTGGTTAGATGGGAGGCCAGTTGCCAGAATTGCTGTTGATCACTCACCCTAGATCATTTGTCAGTTACGAGCCATAAGTTGAAGAGGCAATAAGATGCTTACCCATGAAGATACCAATTCCGGAAGTGACGTTTGTCTTTTCAGCCAAGGTCATCTGCGAGACCAAAGCTTCGGCTTTGGCGTAAGCATCTTTCCACGAGTCGACCCATCCTCCGTGAGGCGCTGGGTAGTAAGGCTTTGCAACGAACTCTGGTGGGACTGAGTCTCTCGGGCCGACAGCAGGACCACCGAGCGAAAGGGGCGCAAAGGCGGCACCCAAGGTGAGCGAAAAGCGCAAAGTGCTTGACACCGCCATCTTGACCGTGCGTGGTGTTGAGATGGAACCAAAAAGGCGATTGCGGGCCGTCAACCTTGTTATTAAGAGTATTTTGGAGGCGTGTGTCCGGCAGCCAAAAACCGGGCACAAGGAACCACAGGACTCGGCCGGGTGCCTCGTGATGTTACCTCAGCTGGCTACATTGGAGTCGTATGCTTGCTTTGAGCAGTAGGCACATGGCCATCGAGGCAGCATTAGGAAAGGATCTCCAAGAAATGGCCATGGTCAACAGGGCGGCCCTCTGCCGTTTTGAGATTACGGGTGTAACCCACATTCCAGATCCAGAATCATTGGACGCGTGATGTCGACTTTGATTCGCCCCCTGGTTGCCCAATCAGATCTCAACAATGCCGAGTTGGTTCAATACCGGGTCGCCTCCTTTTCAGCTGTAGATCGTTGGCTGTAATTTAATAACATCCAATTTCCCCATCTTGTTTTCCTTCTATGCCAGAGAGAGAGACTCCTTTTGTCTGTTCTCATGGACCTGGCGTCACAGAAGGTGTGGAGGAGTGTAGTAAATGATTTCTTGGCCACGGTCCAAACCTCAGAAAACGAAGGCGGGGAACCATGTCCCCCAGAAAGCAGAGTGACGTCGACAGCAAAACGGCCCGGTTGGAGAGCAACATCACAGAGGTCCAAGTAGTATATTGAGAGATCAGATCAGGTGCCTCCAGCCTGTCAACCCCACAAAAACAAGGTGGTAAAAGGTTGACATGGTCGGCCCCGCCGAGTACGCGTGCCGATTCGTGCGCATCTTCGGAGAAGACATACAAATGTGGAAATTGCATCGTTTGCACGATGGAACATGGGAATGGATAATCTCGTCGCTTGCAAGCGATGCTTGGGTGAGAGGTCTGTGTGTTTCTCTCCCCAGACCTGGTCGTCTCAGACGCCGTTCAAGAAATCTCCAAGCCTGGGTTCCACTGTTAGTGCACGCGACTTGACTAAGACGTTCTCTCTAACAATTTAAGCACTGCCTATTTAGGGTTCGTGGGGGTCAGATATCTCTGATGACCCACAACCCCCCACCCCACTTGGTTGCACATACCTTCCTTTTTCTTCAACCTTCGAGTCCTCCCGGGCCATCGGCGGAAAGAACTCGTGGCAGCTGCAGATTGCAGATGCAGGTGATTCGGAGTACCAAGAATCAAATTTGCTTGGTTGTGATAACCTGGAAGCTCTAGTGGATTGGCACTGATTCCCTCTTGCACATGTCAACAACTTTTTTCGACCAGAGACTAGCTACCTACCCATATTGAGTTGGGTGTAACCTTGGCCAAGTCTGTTCTACCAAGTAAGCGCCTGTTTCTAAATAGAATTCTATTTCTCTGGTGAGACAAGGGAGAGAAACACGTGCAGGAACGAACACAGACGTTCATGCTATCATCCCCCAAGATACGGTACACTAGAGGCCGTCTAGAACACCAGAGATTGCCTCACCAACCATAACTCACCACTTATGGTACCGGTGATGTTTACTGGAATCTGCACAGACGTTGCGTCGTAAACGGTAAATTCAGCGAAATATCCATCATGGAATCAACACTTGTTCGATATCAAATTCCAAGCAGGCACGCAGGTCAGCCTCATGGAAATTCGAGTCCAATACTCCACAGCGCCGACAAGACCGGCGATACTGCCCCGCTCGGGGTGTTCCGCTAGCCCTTCTAGGTCATTGTTACCCACGGGGGAGGGTCGGGTATTCGTCGTCCCTGAAAATCTGCGGGGAGGCGAGGAGGCCAGGAGAAGGAGGAGTCTAGATGAGATGCATTATAAGAACCCTGTGATATCGCACACAGATTGTTGGGTCCATACCTTGGACATAGTTTGTTCACCGCATTTCACGGCCGTTGTCTTCCTTCGGGCCTTACACTCTTTTTTATTCCCCCCCCCCCCCCCTTAAATCAAGACAACATGAAGGCATCATTGTTTACCTCCTTGTCGCTGGCCGCCCTCGCCTTGGCTGCTCCTCCACAGAAGAGGGCTGGTAAGTTTATTAGCACGATATCTCTCAGAACGAGCCGTGTCTAACAGGTCTATCCTTAGCCACTACCGCTGCCGAACTCACAAGGCTCAAACTATACGCCCAGTGGACCGCTGCGGCAAGCTGCAACAGCGATGTCGCTGCCGGCACCAAGGTCACTTGTGGCAAGAACGAATGCGACACAGTCGAATCTCACAATGCCACGGTTGTTGGGTCTTTCACGTACGTCGAATCCTGACCGTCCGAGGCACATCTGTAGCAGACTCTAACAAAACTCTTCCAGCGGCTCCATCTTGGACACTCGTGGCTTCGTAGCTGTTGATCCGGTAGACAAGGTCATTGTGCTCTCATTCAGGGGCTCTGTTTCGGTCCGGAACTGGATCGTCGAGTAAGTTTGCTTCCCGTTTTATCACATCGGCGCGCATTGTTTTCTAACACCACCCCCTTTCGACAGTTTCATCTTCACTCAAGTTCCCTGTGATCTTGTCTCGGGCTGCCTCGTCCACACCGGTTTCTATGCCTCCTATCTTGAGATCGCCTCCCGCGCTCTCGCCCTCGTCGGGCAAGCCAAAGCGGCCAACCCGAGCTACGAGGTTGTCGTCACCGGTTACTCTCTCGGCGCCGCCGTCGGCACCATTGCTGCTGGTTACATCCGCAAGGGAGGCATCGCTGCCGATTTGATCACGTACGGCTCCCCTCGCGTTGGAAACAACGCCTTTGCCAAGTTCGTCACCAGCCAGGCCGGCTCCGAAATGCGCGCCACTCGTTCTGCCGACCCCGTCGCCCGCCTCCCTCCCATCATCTTCAACTACCGCCACACCAGCCCCGAGTACTGGTTCAACGAGGGCAGCGACGGCCTCGTCGCCACCGACGAGGTCAAGATCTGCACCGGGCACGCCAACATCTCGTGCAACGGTGGAACCACGGGCTTCGACATGGACTTCCACGGGTGGTACTTCCAGGGTCTTGTTAGCTGCTCGCCTCCCAGCACTCCATTCCGGGCCCGCGCCGAGCCCGAGATCAGCGACGCCGAAATCGCCGCCAAGCTCAACGAATGGGTCGCCGAGGATGTTGCGCTTTCCAAGACATTGCCTGCCGGAGATAAATAAATAAATAGGTGTTTTGTGTATCGTATACAGGCGGGCGGGATGGGCAAGGATGGGAGAATTTTGGGGTATTAACCCTTCAACGTAATGTAGTTATGAAGATGTATGAAAAAATAAACCTTTGGGATTCGCCCCAAAATAAACATTTACCTTTGTTATATTCAACTGTTATTTTTATATGAGACCTGTCTCTTCCTCGCGGGCACCACATCATCAATGATGTTAACCTTTCTTGGGATTGTCTGTCGCACAAGAACTTCCTTTTCCCCCTTTTGTTTCCCCCGTTTTCTGTAAACTCACAAAAAGTCTTGGTTGGCATCATTTTCATCCCTTGTTTAATTACTTATTCTTCTTCTTTTCATTCACCACAAAAAGACCAACAACAACAACAACACCAAGGTAGGTAGTCAAATCAAGTTAGATAATTCACAGTCAATATAACAGAAAGGAAAAAAATAAAGTTAATAAAAAAGAAACATAACTATAAATCACACAAGATACACACACATCTATCTCTCCATATATTTATCTAGTAATTACACTATTATTAACCAAGACACGGGACGGGACATATATATTTATATATATACATAACTATCTGTCATTCTATTTTATTATCATATCTAAACTAAATAAGACCTTTTTTCCTTCTTCTTTTCCACTCTCCCTCCTCTCTCCCTCTCTCTACAAGAAAAAAACGGGGTATTGGTAATTAATTCTCCCAAACACACTCATACTACATAACAGCCAACCAAGTAAATACAATCTCTAAAACCCCTAATCATGCAAAAAGAAGAAAATAGTAAAGAAAAGTAAGAAAAGGATAATGCAAAAACGTAAAAAAAAAAAAAAAAAAAAAAAAAAAAAAAAAAAAAAAAAAAAAAAAAAAAAAAAAACAAAACAAACAAAAAAAAAAAAAAAAAAAAAAAAAAAAACAACCCAAAAAAAAAACAAACAAAAAAAACAAAAAAAAACAAAAAAAAAAAAAATATAAAAAAAAATTAAAAAAAAAAAAATAAAAAAACTAAAAAAAAAAAAAAAAAAAAAAAAAAAACAAAAAAAAAAAAAAAAAAGTCAAAACAGACCAACACAAGAATAAAAAAAAGTGGAAAAACGAAAAGACACAGGCGAAAAAATAATACTATTTCTGATTTCCAATCCTTCCAAAACTTCCTATCAATGGTTTTGTTCAATGCCAATTCTCTCTCAACAGCGGACCCAAAACAAAATGTCCTGATCAAATACTGCAAGAATAAAAAGTTGACACAAGGAAAAGACTTGTAAAAAAAAAAAAACCAGACCCAGTACATCCCAGGTACCGATTCTTCCTTCCATTCCGTCCACCACCAACCCATCCATGTTTGGTTCCGTCTTCCACCCCCCTGTGTATAATGTGTGTATGTGCCAAATTCAGACGCCTGCCACCTCCCATGTCCCCCAACCGAGAAAGTGTTATTTCCCTCCCAATGGTTGCCTGCCGTGGTGTGTATGTTCATATGTAATTCATTCCCTTTGTTATCCCTCCCTAAAACTCCAATTGGTATCAAATTGTTGCCTGCCCTCCCGATCCCGTGATTTCATTTCACTCAAGCTGGCCGCCTAAAAACCCGTTTGGTAGCACCAACCTTACCCATATCCCCGAATTTGGCTCCATCCATCAAAAGAGACGGTGAATCCGCTGGGACGGTGGAGGAAGCAGCAGAGCCAATAACAGCAGGGGCAGAAGCCTTTCTCTCGCCGCTAGCGAGCCTAACCTTCTCCTTGACGCTCTCCACCCAGGCCTTGTTCTCCTCGCTCATCTCGATCTGTTTTGCCCTCGGCCCAGCCATACCAAGCGAGCTATCCTCCTCACCCCAGCTGAGTCTCGAGCTAGACCTAGACCTCGTTGATCCACCAGAAGAAGGCGTGCCGTTGCTGCTGTCCGGCGCAGTGCTAACTGTAGAAAGCGGTGTCTTTGCTTCCTCGGTCATGGTGGGCACCACGCTACCCACACCGGTGGCTCTTCTAGTCTTGCGGACCCTCAGCGGCCCACCGAGCGGAAGCGGACTGATGGGGGAGTGGTGAACTTCCTGTGCCGAGGCTGGTCGGCTTGGCGGTGTAGACCCCGATCGAACTCCCATGCTAGTGGCTGCACCAACAGCCGCCCTGCCGGGAAGATCCTTGACCTCAACCTTGCCTTCCCCGACAGCGGATCGACGACCATGATGGCTGGCATATTCCTTGAGGTATTCCCCGAGATCTGCCCAGCCTCCTCCCACGCGGACCATGACCCGCTCTCCGCGTTCGCCCACACACCTTATGAAGAGCTTGATCGGCGCTTCGCCGTTGGAGCGCGAGAGGTGGTAGAGCTTGATCTCTGGGTTGCCAGGTTTGGGGCGCTGCCGGGCGGTGCGGCCATATGCCGGGGCCAAAGTGAACGAGGGAGTACCGGCGCGCGATCCAGCACGTGAGCCAGCAGAGCGTGCCGACATGCTGGAGTAGCTACGATGCATTTCAGGCTTGGATGCCTTCCGCGCTACCGGCATTTTGAAGTCCGGAGGGTTCAGATTCACCGAGGGGAGCCCTGAGCTCAGGCGGATCTTAGCCGGCACTGATTCGAGAATCTCGCTGATCTGCTGTTGAAGCTGAACATCCGTGGCAGACATGGGCGTCTTAGGGCTTCCAGTGCTTCCCGGAGTTTCGTCTTCAAAGATGGATGTCGTTTGGGGTGTCTTGGGCGAGCTTGAAAAGCTTGGCAACTGTGTTATCATTGGTTCGTCATTGAAGCTCACAGACATCGACCTCGCGCCTGATCGGAAAGCTGGCGGTGAACTCGGCGCTCGGATCTCACTGGCAGGGCTCAGGGCGTTATTCAGATCTCTGCGGCTAAAGCGTTCGGGAGTACCTTGGTCAATATCGGTAGAAAAGTCCGAGAAATCGGCCAGCCGGTCATGAACAACGGTAGAAGCTACCGTCATATCACTGGCTCTCCTATGGCGAGGCAGAACCGGAAGCTCGGGTTGAGAGACATAACCATCCGAGGTATCCGAATAATAACTAGGAATATCTTTGCTTCCTTCTTCATCGATAAAGAAGTTCTTTGTTAGTACATCCTTGGCATTTTCTTCCTCTGAGAGGCTGCTGCGAGGAAGCGAACTCTCCAGCAATCCGTCGAAAGCAAGATGGGACTCCTTGTCGGTCTCGAGTTTCCTGTCCTGTTCAGCCTGTGATTGGGGCGACTCAATGTGCGTATTTGGTGTGATCGGTTCAACCGAAATGATTCGAGGATCACGATTGGCGCTGCCGTCGGATGGTTGGAAGACCTTGATGGCTGGCTTTTTGACGGGAACTGGCGTATCAAACAATCGTCTCAGAAACTGTACGCGATTTTCACCTGGGTGTGGTCCTGCTTTTGGCTTACCGGAGTGGGTTTTGGATGGTGTCTCGTCCTCGTTGGCCGAAGAGTCCTCAGGTAGCGAACCACCAGAGTCAAACTCTGCCTCGGCTGTGTCCTCCACGATTCGTGTCAGGTGTGCTTCCCTGAGCTTGTGTTCGCATGCGACGATCCATTCGCCGTATTCCTGCTCGAGTGAATCAACGCGGTCGATCCAGCTTTCAGGGAGCGTATCCTGATGACCCTCGAGAAGATCCAGCATAGAGTCCAGGTCCCTTCCGGTCTTGGCTACCTTCCGTTCCAGCGAGACCTTCTTCACCTCGTAACCCTTCTGTGAGAGCACAGCCGGTTGCCGAGGAGGCGAAGCATCGAGCTCGGCATCGTCGCCGTCGCCCTTGGGTCCGAGGTTGCTGTAATTCCATCCAGTTCGAAGCGCGGCTTCGGCGTCAGCTAACGACTTCAAAAAGACAGGTACCTTGCGAAGAACTAAAATGCGAAAGCTCCAAACATTCATCAACCTGGTAAGTTTGGACAGATTTGGCAGGGCTTGCATCAGGGTTGCCGTGATCAGTGCGGTTAGATCATCCATCCTTGCTAGCGTGGACAATGCCGACGTCACGGAACGGCCCGAATCCAACAGCGGGGTACCCGGCCTCGACAGCGGGATAATGTGGTGGTGCAAGACCTGCGTCTTGATTTCTTCGATTTCGAGCCCATCAAGACTCATGCTGATCTCATCGATTCGTTTTTCGTACATGGCAACAGTGGCGGCCGGAAGGCTCCCCATGTAATCCTTGTCCTCTTCGAGAGAAGGGTCCCAAGGCGCCGAGGGAACTTCATCGATGCTTGACAGTCTCCTCCTCTTTGATGTGGGTGATTCGAAGCCCGAAGAGCCTCCCTTGGCCGGCCATGGCCAGCTTGTGAGCTCATCCAGCCATTCTGCAATATTGTTGGAAGCAATTGCGGCTCTTATGGCAAAGGCCTGCTCGGAGGGTGTAGCTGAGTCGAGACATGCCTTCAAAGCCCCCATTGGGTTCCGAATAGCTTCGACAGCGGTTTTTGGCGTAAGGTTCTGCAAGGGGTCGTCGTACGGTCGTAGTTGATGCTTTTGTCGGGTTGGGTCGGAGGTTACGGATGTCGAACGGAGCTGCCGGCCGCGGGCTGTCATGTAGGCGGCAGGGCCCACGGAGGACGGCAGGGGGTCGTCCATGACGTCGTTGTGTGTATTTTCTGCGTTTGGTGAAGAGGTCGTCAATGGCGGTCTCGAAGATGTTTGGGGTACGACGTCGACATAATGGCCCTCCTACGAGCCTGGCGAGACGGCGGGCAAAAGATGCTGCTGCTCGGGAAGACTCATAGTAGTTGTAAGAATAAAAAAGGCGTTGGCTTGTGACAACCGTTCGCTGTATCCCTGCCCGGCTGGCTTGCAGCAACACGGCCCACAGTGGATTGATTTGCTGGGATAGCCACACGAAACAAAGATCAGAGGGAACAGCTCCGATTCACTACCGCAAGTCGAACAAACAAGGAATCTCTGCGGCGGCGGCAGTCTGGCCAGGGTGGCGGGCCGTGGCAGCAAGTCCGGACGCCCCTCCAAGGTTTAGCTTAGGTACCGGTGCGTCGGGCGCCTTGGTTTAGGTCGCTTGGAGGCTGGGGGAAGGTCCACGGTGGACTGCAGGAAGTATAAAATGAGGCTGCTTAAAAAATGCTTGGTTGGGCTGGTGTGATGCAAAAGCTCGGCTGCGTCAGGTACGGTCAGGTACGTATGCGCCTGCCAGTCTGTGGGTGAGATTCGATGCGATGCGATGCGCTGGATGATGTTGCGTGTAAGTGCTTGGCCACTTGGACTCGTTTTGCGCCAATGCTTTGCGCCAATGCTGTTGCTGTTGGTATTCCCGTATTCCGTGTGTCCAGTGCTCAATTCGGCAAAAGAGAAAGAGCCTTTTTCTGCCAGTAACCTAAACTGAAACAAATATTGAATCAGAAGTAAAAGTAACGGGAAGAAGAAGCTTGGAAAAGAACAATAGAACAACAGGAACAAGCGAGTGTAGAGAATTTGACAATTCGGTTAACAAAGAATGAAAATGACCGCACGCGCAAAAGAGAAGAGAAGAAGAAGAAGAAGAAGAGAAAGAGAGAAAGCGAAAGCTACCCAAGGTCGGTCAGTAAACTACCGAGTAATTATCAAAACACAAAGACCCAGTTCCTCATTTTAATTGGGAAACGCGGACGACGAGATATGGGGATCTTTGGTCTTTCGGGATCGCGTTTGGAGATTTGATTTCGGGTAGGCGCCCGCTAGCCCCAAACTGGCGTCTTGGCTCAGAGTGGGACCAGGTGGTATCCCTAACATTCATCCACGCATTCTTCTCGAAGCTGAGATAGCGGTGTAGCACAGACAATTTGATTGATCGAAATGACGTTTAAACTCCACAGCACTCTGACGAGACCACCCACCAGGGCCACCACGTCTTGTTCTGGCCCGGCCCATGGTGTCCTTCTGTCTGTCTCGAACTCTCTCTGGCGCCACACCCCGTTGATCATCCATCGTTCTTTACTTGGTTCAGGGGTCTCACCCGCACAAACAAATACAAAGACGGGAAAAAAACACCTCAATGTGACGAAAAATATCCATTCAATTCCACTTGATTAAACTTTTTTTGCAGAAAAAATCTAAAACACCTGCTTCGTTGATTCCCAAAAAAATCCGTCCGTTGTTGAAAATCCAATCTTTGTTCCCCAGCGGTTTGCCTGACCCGATCATTCCTATTCTATGTAAAGGAAAAAGAAAAAGACTTTCCGGCCAAAACGTAAGAAAAAAACCATCCCTGGTATTTGTGGGATCCCGAAGTCATTCGGTTCCTTCATGAGTCCTGTCATAACAATCAGGATATAAGAAGAAGAAGAAAAGCAGATGAAACAAACGAACTCCGTTTCTGCGCCTCCAATGGGCGAGAGAGTGTGAACCATCATGACCAAAAAGGCAGAAAAAAACAAAAACCCTCCTCCAACTCCCTGCTCCAAAGCAAAAGGCTATGCCAAAATGAATAAACCAGGAAAAAGCAAAGCAAGCAATCGTCTCAAGCACATCTTCATCCATTCGTCAATCCAGTGCAGCCATAATCCCGTGTGCTGGCCTTTTCTTTCTCTCAAACAGCCGACTGCTGCTCCCACATCCCCTGGTTAAAGTTGAACCCTCCAGTGCTGGTGTTCAAGTCCAAAATCTCACCGCCAGAGTTGCCGACGCCCTCAGCATTGAAGGTAATCCACTGCTCAAACTCGACATCCCCTTGGTTTTCGGTGGTCGGGAGGTAGTCCATCGACTCATACCCAAACACATCCTGATCCGAAGACGACGACGGCGACTCGCCTTGTGTCCCCGAGTCTTCATCCGTCCCTGGTGGTGTCTGCTGATCATCCATCATTGAGTAGTCGCTACCACCAAATCCAGGAGAGACATGCGTGGTGTGAAAAACGTTGGGCTGGGAGGAAGAGTTCAGGTAAGTCGCAAGAGTCTCGGGTGGTGGGGTTGACGGGTTCTCGGGGATCGTCAACGGGATGTCAAGCCCTGGGGCCAATGTCCTTTGCAGCTGCTGTCTGGAGTGTACGTGCTGGGTAAAATAGGCGTGCTGTTGTGACTGATTTCCAGCAGCAACCTGAGCGGCGGTGGCCATGGCTAGCGCAGTGTGTCGCGTCTTATCGAAAGCCTGCTGCATGAATCTCACCGCATACTCTGCGGCCGCGTAGATGGTTTTGAGTGTGTGCATGGCCTCCATGCACTCGGTAAAGTCCTGGTAGGCTCTCTGCCCGACTACCAGGTTGGGGTTGTTCATGTCGAACAGCTTGATTATCATGGCCGGCAAGATTACCGTCACACCGACGGTCGACAGATACTGCACAAGCCCGTGCTGACGAAGCCCGGCAACCATCTCCACAACGCGATCAGCGCACTCGCGCACTCGCTGTTGGGTAAAGTTTTGCTGATGTTGCGGTGTGCTCGACTGCTGACCAGAGTTGAGGTTCAGGAAGAGGGGGCGGTGAAGAGCAGACATGGCGGTATAGAAAACCATGTGTAAAAGGTTTCGTTGAACAGCCAACGTCCTGACTCCAGCTGGGATCTCCTCTACACCTAAATGTACCCAATGGCAGCATTGTGGAAGGTTCTGCAGCCATGCCTCCAGCATGCCATCCACTGACTGCACTTCTTCGGTGCTCGTGTCCTTCTTGGGCAGTAGCATCCCATCGCTGCCTACATTCGGTGGGCCCTCACGGAGGACCGAGTATTGCAGCTTGAGCATTTTACTAATGATGAGGCACAGCTTCGCCTTCTCCATGCACATGAATGCAAGCTCGCGTTGTGTTTCCACGTCCCTCACCAAGGTGCATTCGGGCCCCAGCAGGTTGTTGTCTTCAGATAGAGTGCGGATCGCAAAGTCGGACTCCTCGAGCAGCGGCACGTTGAAATCCTCATCCTTGATACGGGTAGGCCGTCGCATTCCAAGCGCAATGAGACGATCGCGCATATAGCAGGACCACCACACTCGCTTGTGAAGGGCCTTTTGTTGTGGGCTCATGGGTAAGGCGTCTGGGTTGCGATGGAGACCGAGATTCTGCGCCAGTGAAATGGCAACTCCGATCCAATGCCACGTGTCCATGCGATCTTGGGGCGACTCATAATAATATGTCATGAGCAAAAGCGATTGGATCAAGGCCATGTCGTTGTCTTCGCACTCGACCTGGTACAATTTCTGCCCTTGATGTCAGTGGGAAGGGCGCAAGCACACACAAACCTCCAACTTTAGCTTACCTTGACTCTCTCAAAGAAGAGGGCCCTGGTTTTCCTCCTGTCGACGTAGCCTGCCCGAAGCATCATTTCCTCATCCACAAAAGTGATACCTGCGAACATGACGGCCTGGAAGAGGAGAAGGCTGACGGTGTTTCCATTTCTGCCATTGTCGTTGATTGCGTCGAGGAAGGAGTAAATATCCATCATGGGCATGTAAGGGTGCACATATTCAACGTAGAGCTTCAGGCAAGCTCGTTGGAAGAAGGGTGGTGGAAGCGTTACAGCCCCTGAATCCCTCAGGTAGGTTCGGTCACATGGCTTGAGTTTTGCTGGTAGAGGCTTGATGAAGCCTGGGAGGTCAATGTCGACGGTGTTGGGAGCAGTGGTTGGCTGGAGACTGATGCCTCGAGGCACATAGCGGGGCATAATCGGGGCGTTGAAACGGCCATTGGGCAATGACGAGGGGTTGTGATCTTTGCACGCCAAAAATGTCAGATAATGGGGTGTTCATCCGATCACAAGCCATTCTGGTTGATCCAGCCATGCATGTGATTGTGCATGTAGTGGGTCACAAAAAAAAGCCATCTTGGTCGGGGGGGGGGGGGGGGCGGGCACACTTACAGATGGAACCATGGAGAGGCCTTGCTGCATTGATGATGGGTGCATTGCCAGCAATGGCTCTGACTTGCGCCTCGGCTCCCAAAATGCGTCCGGTCAGAGTTGCTGTGGCTGGGACAGAAGCTGGTTGTCTCCTGTGTACGCAAGAAAAACATGTGCGATTAGCTCTCAATCTCTCAATCGATGGGAGATGTGATGACCAACTTTTTCCTCCGGGTTTCGACAACCACGCATTCCACGCCTTCGTGGGCACAATTGTTGCATGGCCCTGGGTAGGTCTCTACGCAATCACAGCGGACCTTGCGGGTGCGGCAGTTGATGCATGCTCGGGCAGCACGCTTCTTTGCAACCTTTGCGAGTTTGTTGGCCTGGCTTTCTGAAGTCGGCAGAGCAGCAGCAGCAGCAGCAGCAGGCTGGGAGGAAGTCTGCCCAGCAGAAGACATTGTGACGGAGTTGGTGGTGGAAAGAAAAAGCAATTACGGGAGAGAGTTCGGTGGTTGGGACGGGAGACAGCGTTTCGACGTCGTCTTGTTGGTCCGGATGGGCATGTGGGATGGATGTATGGAGGGATGGATTGATTTGATTGATTTGGATGAATGTTTATGATGGAACGAGGAGGAGTCTAGAGTCGAGATTGCCCATCACGGAACTAGAAGACGTTAAGTTGAGGTGGGGGAAGGGGGAGAGTGGACGGAAGAGACGCTATTATATTCCATTGCCAATTCTTTGCCATGACGGTCCCCAGACTGTGAAGGCAAATACGTACCCAGCCTGCTTCACCTACCCTTCTTTTTTTTTTTACATGCACCTTCCTGGCACGCGTAATGGAGCACCCTGGGGAAAAAGAGGAGGGGCGTGGTAGGCGCGGGACAAGGGTGTGTGTCTCGTCGTCGAGTTTCTTCTGAGATTGGGTACTTTGTCGATGTACCTGTCTAGGTACGTCGGTACGGATACTTTATCCAGACTTGGACATTTACCGCCACCAAACAAAACAGATTCTACAAGTTGGCAATCGAGATGGAACTGCAGAAACCCAAATCTCAAGTTCCAAGAAAAAGGTGCTTAAAAGGAGGTGAATGATTTTCTTTTTCAGAGTATCGTCGACCCTGGAGCCAGAGGAAAAGTTTCGTCTGTATTGTGTACCAGGCAGGACATGTATCAGTCTAGGCTAGGCTGGGCTGGGGGAAAAAAGAAGAGAGAAGACGATCGCGTGCTCCACCTTAAACTCGAAAGGGGATCCTTTCGAGGCTCACATGCATCACGAGCCATCGGGGGCGCCATCAGAGCCCATTGTTGGGGACTGGAGAGTGGAAGGAACGAAAAGAATGTGTCTGTCACCTGCGACTGCACTCTGCTCGATTCGAGCTCTGACCCGACCCTGGACTCCAGAACTGTCATTATGGCCCCGCATTTCCTCCACATGAATTCCGCCCAAAATCCGCTTTCACACAGGGGTAAGGACAGCGGGGCCGTGTTTCTGCGGAGCGGCCAATCGCGAGACCGCTTGGCGGCTGATTGCTCAATCGCGCCGCGAGATGCACGTGCAAGATTGATGAGTAACCAGTTCCAGCAAGGTCGCTGATTGGACTGAGAGTCTGGAATCCCAGTCGCCCTCGTGGTGAAAGAGTCTCTCACACAGAGCAACGGATAGCTTCGGCGTATGTCACCAAACCTGGTGACGGAGTGTTTCATTTGATGGCCATGGAAAGGTAATCAATTACTAAACTGTTGTTGCGGTGAATGATTGGCATTATAGTGTGCTTTGCAATATGTGCGAGTGTGAGTCCTCAGGTCATTTTTTCTTCAGGTTGTTGTGTGAAGGAAGGGGGTTGAATTATACACGACAGGAAAAAAGTTTCCTCTCGTCCATATTTTGGCGAAAAGGCGAAGGGCGAGCAGCGAATCACGTCGCAGGCCGTTGGTCCGAGCCGATCGACTGCCGCTTGTAACGCACCTTGCAGTTTCCTATCTTGGCAATCTTTGACGGCAGGAATATGAGCTGAATTGTAGAGTCCGTTTGTGTTGTTTTCAGAATGAAAGACAAAGTCGAAAACAATCTTCAGATATGCTGTCTCAATGCATGTTGGGAAGGCTGGTGTTCTTGCCACAGACCGATATCTGGGGACTCCTGGGTTGACAACTCACGGATGACAGGAATAGGTTGTTTGCCGGTGGTAGTCGTGTTGACGACATTGCGTCCTAAGAAATGTCTGTTCTGGATAGTTGCTTTCTCGAGTCAGGAATCCAGAAATATTCATGTAATAAAACCTGGAAGTGGGTTTGGGGCCGGACTGGGCGGTGGGAGGTGGAGTTCTAGGCAGGCTGGGCGTTCCAAAAGTCAAAAGGTAGTGTGGCATTAAACTCCACCTTCTTCCCGAATTTAAATTCTCCAAGAAAGACACCAAAAAAACACAACGGCGGTGTATCGAAGTACGAAGGACATGCGTCTGGCGGATTTTATCTCCGTCACTGCTTTCTCGACAGAGACAAGCGCTGTTTGCTCTCCCCCGATGGCCCCCTCATATCCCCGATCGCCGTGTCTTGAAATTTCCCGTCATCATTACCTGATGCTTATGCCCTTTTTTCTGTGCGTGTGTGTGATGCTTTGCAGAATGTCACATTCGCCAAAAGAAAACAAAAAATAAAAAATAAAAAAATCCCATTTTGTTTATTTCTTGGTCTTGTTCTCCACCCCCTCCTTTTTTTGATCATCATCCCCAGACTCCTCTTCCGCGCCACCGAGATTCTCCGCCGAACTTGTTGTCCCCGGAATCTTCCATAAGTCAGTGGGTCGCCTTGCCAGCAAGGGGCTCCGTCCTTTCCCGGGGGTCGGGAGCGGGAGTTGAAAATCCTGGAGAAAGGAAGCACAAATGGCGGGGAGGATGTGGGAGACCGAAATGAGGGGTCAAATGGTTCGCGGCCGCCCCGTCATGCATTTTTCAGCTGCAAGGACTCAGCCATCATCGGATGGTTATCAGACACTTTTCTGCGCCCCTTTGCTTGGTCGCCTGGAAAAAGCTGGGGAAGCGCTAACCAAGCCAGACTTCTCCAGGTTTCCCCAGTTTCTTGAGATTTTGTTGTCTTGACGGCGACGACGCCGTCCTGCCACGATTTGATAGGGGTAGCTAACGAGGACAATTGGCGCACAAGATCTATTGCCAAAACAGGCATTACGCAGCTTCGATTTTGGACCGGGAGGCAAATCTTGCTCTTCGATCCACTCCTCCACAGCATCTTGTTCTCCACAGCTTTACTTCTTCTGTCGTACCTGTCCAGAGTTCAGACCACCCCAGCTCCCCTCACTGACAGAAAAACCGGGTCATCGTGCTTGTTGAAACGATGTGTCCCAAAGGGATGGAATGACTTCACCCGGACTCAGACATCAGATGGTGCATCAACGAACGTACGTAATCCGTCCAACGTCCTGCATACATATTGTAGTCTACCGCCATCAAAGTATCTGGTGGTGAACGTAATCATGACAAGAATATCCTGAGGCTGGCTCTTTTGGTGTCAAGAATCGGGCCTCACTGCAAACCTCTGCCGTATCTCCACGTCGTGAACCAATTGCAACTTCACTAGTCCCGGACAGGTCTCGAAGTGATCAACAGAGCGGCACTTCAAAACAGGAGCTTTCCCAAGGTAGGAAACGTCCTCGGTGTAACCCGGATCTCTCCCTAGGGTCTTGATTCCCAGACTTCAAAAAAAAAACCCACTCACTACATTTTTTCCATGTAGCGCCAAGGCATAAAAACATTGTGAGCCTAACTCGAGATAGTTGTACGCTCATTGTGCTGTAGATATGTCTCACAGGCGGGTAATTGTGATTTGAATGGGAAGCATCCAGATATATCCCCGAACAAACGGACGAAACTCGGAAAAACCAAACACCTTCGCAACTCCGAGTTTCCAGTTCAAGAGACCTTTGAGCCGCTCTCGTTGTGATATATCGCTCTCTCAAGAGATAGATGCTAAATGACATGCTGTGTCACCACCAACCATTTTTGTATTCACATGTACAGTTACTCACAGACTGCGATCAGCCAGGGGTTCAGATATATGTATATTTACCGTTCCCGGTGCCGTTGTTATCTATCCCTTCCCAACCGAGCGTTACACCCACAGACCGGTTTGCCCAATACGTTTCCCGCGGGTGACCTGCAATATATATCCCGCAACCGATATCAACGGTCACGGTTGCAACCTCACCCACTGCAGCAGTCACGGATCCTATCACACATGGCAATGCAACATTTCGCCATTATCAGCATGCAACCTCAGATTTGAGACCAGAGGAGCCATCAAGCAAGATATATACGAACAGTTCAGATACACAATCCTGACACCACAGGCCGGTTTCAAGCGGCTCTCATTGCTGCTCAGCAAAATCAACAAGTCTAAAAAGAAATACAAGACCGCGCTGCCTTTGCGCAATACTTTGAAAGGAGTGTGGAGCAAAGCCTACCTTGACTACTATCGTATTTTTTTTCTTTGTATTGATGGGGGCAAGCCCCCAAACCCCCGGCCTCGCTTCGCTCGATAATCTATATCTTGATGATGGCTTCCGAGTCGTTTATTTGGCCCTGGAATACCGGCTTTGGGATGCTGGCTCTGGAATATCGCCCTTGGAATACTAGCCCTCTATGGATTATATGTCCTGGGTCTGGTGACTGCTCACAGGCTGGTACTGGAACTAGTATTGGCACCTGCCAGGTTCTTAATTTTATTATTCATAATATCGAATCAAGTTATTTTTAGAGCTTTGCTCTCATAAGACATAAGACGCAAGATAATGATAAAAATAAAAATATTCCAGAACCTCAAACTCTAATAATCCTTATATTCGAACCAAACAAAATCTCAACACACAAGGCATTTTCACAATTTAATTTGAACAACAAAATCAATAATACCAATTTTACATTTCTAGTTATGGTAGCTGCGCTACGGAGTAAAAAGGGGGGGGGGAAGGAGAAGAGGAAAAAAAAGAAGAGGAAAAAAAAGAAGAGAAGTTTTCTTTTATCTCTAGAGTACTCTTCATCCTAACCAACTATTAATTCAAAGGTCGCCTTATGTAAGTAAAATACCTGCAGGGGCAGAACCCCGGGGCTAGGAGGCTTGCAGGGAAGGTTCTGGCATGGCTGATGGATACAGATCTTCTACTGGAATATAGCCTGGCTAGGAAGCTAGAGCTGGATTCAGTGGAAGACCCAGGCCCTGTATAGGGCAGCCATGGCCTAGAAGGCTTCCTTTATACCGTATGATATGGATACAGGCCACGGCTGTGGCTGTGGCCAATGGAATGATTCTATAGTGTAGATACGAGGTTTTTCAGCCGGCCTATACGGTACGGTTTTCCTTGTGTATATAGCAGTAGAGGGACCGACGAGCCCTGCTTAGGGCATAGCGGAGTATGAAATAATAATAAGTAAAATACCCATGTAAAAATAAAGAAAAGGAAAAAAAACTCTAAAATTACTTTAAAAGATACTTTCCAAGTAAAAGAGGAGGTTAGTTGGTAAAAAAAAAACATCAAGTTTAATAGATACCTTCCCCTGTTTTGCTTGCTCTTAGCAAACATACATACACACACACACACACACTCTCTCTCTCTCTCTCTCTCTCTCTCTCTCTCTCTCTCTCTCTCTCTCTCTCTCTCTCTCTCTCTCTCTCTCTCTCTCTATCTCTCTCTCTCCATTACTGAGAAAAAGAAATTTATATATAATGACTTGGTGGCTAAGCCCATACTGCGGTAGATGGTTCATGGGAAGTGGCTAGTGTGGAGGGTTCATCTTTGTGTTCTTGTGTATATATACACAGAGGCTGACCCTTCAAAGATGAGAAGGGAGGCAAGGAATTCAACACCACTCTTTTGGCATTTCATTTTTGGACTTGTTCTTGTGTGTCCCCACCTGATCAGAGGAATCAGATGGCTTGCTGAATCTTTGTTCGAAGAGAATCCTGTTGGTGTGTGTGTGAGAGAGAGAGAGAGAGTGAGAGAGAGAGTGTGTGTGAGAGAGAGAGAGAGAGTGAGAGTGGAAAGCCCTCATTCAATAATGTAAATATATTACTGAGAAAAAGAAATATATATATATATAATGTATTTATTATATCAAACCTTTTTGTGAATTTGCTGGGAGATTAATGGAATGCGTAATTTTACAGAGTGTAGACAGTAAAGACTTTTTCTCCTCTTCTTTTTTTCCCTTTCTCTTTTTCTGTTCAAGTTAATTACTTGCTTACTTATTTTTGTATATATCTCTTTGTTTGACAAGTCCACTCACTACCAAGCTTTTTTTTGCTTTTTTTTCACCGAGACAGAAACAAATAAATAGGAGAGAACTCAAAACACAACATAGAATAAAATAGCATAGCGATGAACAGGGAATGCGCCAACGAGCTGTCTCAGGAATCCCAAGAAGAAAAAAAATCATGGCTTATATGAAGAAATATATAATAAAAAAAATCAAACAAATGGTATATCTACGACCACTACAACATCAACCCTCCCCAAAAATTACAATACTCATATATCCCATATGTCCCATATACCTCATCCATCCCCCCTTCTACAAAACAACAACAGCCCTATAAGCACTCAACCGATTCCCCGCACCGCAGAACTCGCTCCCGTTGCCGGCGCAGCCCATCCCGCACTCGTCCACAGACGCAGCCTCCACGCTCCCCTGGCCAAACACATTTCCGCAGTAACACTCCCTCCCGTACTCGGCACCAAAGTAGGTATACCCCTCGCAGAACCCTGCACAGGCCTCCAGCGTCATGCCGTCGTCCGCCCACTGCTCGCTCGCCAGCGCCCTAACCCCCGGGCCGCCCTCCGTCATGCACTTGTAAAACTCCCATTCCTTATCCCCAGAAGTGACCACCTCGGGATGCGAAGGTCCGGCGGGGGGTGTCCCAACGCTCAAATCGTCCCTCTCGTAGAGGCTCAGTCTGTTACCCGCACCGCAGTACTGCAAGGCGTTTCCGGAGCAAGGCATGCTGCAGTCCGACAAGGAAACATTGGCCGAGGTGCTGTGCAAAGTATTTCCGCAGTAGCATTCCGAGGCGTATTCGGTGCCGAAGAACTTGAATCCGTCGCAGAACTCGGCGCAGGATTCCAAAGTCATGGAGCCGGAGGCGGTTCCCTTGCCCGTTAGCGCGCGGGAGCCCGTTCCTTCGGTCCAGCAGCCTGCGAGGGTGTACGGGGAGACGGTCGGTTGGTGCTGGAGGGTTCCGGTTGGTGCTGTGGTGGATGTAGTGGAGGTAGCGACGGTTGATGCTTTGGGAGGGGGAGAATGTTAGTAAACGACCAAAATCCAATCCGGGTTGGGTAATCCAAAAGGAATAATTTGAAAAAGCGGTGGGTGCTTTATTATGGTTTGTTATTACCTTGTGTCGATGTTCCAGTTCCGGTTGCCGAGGAAGAAGTTGAGGATTCGCCAGGAAGTTTGTACAATTCCAGTCTGTTGCCCGAACCGCAGTATTCCAGGGGGTTGCCGGCACAGAGCATGTTGCAGTCGGATTCGGGGGCGGGAGAGCTGCCGGCGTTGAGGCTGTTGCCGCAGAAGCCTGGGTGGATCGTCAGTAACATGATAACTCACGCATTGAAGAAGGTTTTAAAATGAAACTTACACTCAGCAGAGTACTCAGTTCCAAAGTAGGTAAAACCACTGCAGAAAGTAGCGCAAGACTCGAGGGTCATATCGTTAGAAGCATAGCTGTTGCCAGACAACGCCCTGCCGACGGTCGCCTCAGTCTGGCATCCAACATACTCGTAAGGACCGACGGTAGCCTTGCGGCCGAGGGTCCCAGTAGGAGTAGGAGTAGGGCTGGCGGATGTTGTGCTGCGAGTGGCGGTGGTGGAATAGACGTTGAGACGGTTGCCGGCACCGCAGTACTCGGAAGCGTCTCCGGCGCAGACCATGTTGCAATCGGTGAGAGGGGCCTCGGAGCTGCTGGAGTGAACCGTGTTTCCGCAGTAGCACTCGCGTCCGTACTCGACACCCCACTGGTCCCATCCGGCGCAGTTGGAGGCGCACAGCTCGAGAGTCATGTCGTCGTCGGCGAAAGCGGCACCTCCCAAGGCCCGGACACCGGTTCCCTCGGTTCTGCAGTTGACAAAGACATAGCCACCGACAGGGGACTTGGCAGTGGGCGAAGGGACTCCAGTGCTGGTGGTGCTGGTGGTGCTGGCGACACTGCTGGAAGTAGAGCTAGAAACAGTGCTGGACTCGGTGCTGGAGATCGAAGTCGAGGTCGTCGAAGAGATCACAGAAGAGCTGCTGGTTGGAGCAGTGCCGTTGGTGCAAGCAGCGGTACCGGTGAAGGCGTTGCAAGTACCACCCAGAATGCTGGCTTTGTTGAAATCATCGGTGATCCCGCCGGCGTTGACAGTGAGTCTGGCATTGTAGCTCTGGCCACCAGCGATGGTATAGCTTGCAGAGTAAAAGGTGTACAGGCCAACGCAATCGCCCTTGGCCATGCCGACGGTGGCGGTGTTTACAGAGGGAACCGGGTTGTTGGTATCAGCGCGAGGGACAAGGTAAGAAACCTCAAGATCAACGGGGACATCCCCAATGTCGTTTCTGACGAGGGCTGTCGCAGTAAGCTGGCCAGAAGTCTGGAGCAAGCAGCTCTGGGGCTTCTGCAGAATGACAGCATCAGACAAGGGGTACGAGTTTCCGTTGTTGTCATAAAGTTCGCTGGAGCCGTCGTTACGGTTGATGGTGACGGTGAAGGACGAGACACCCGACGAGACGGGGATGGTGGCCTCAATGGGGAACATGGCGAAGGTGTCGTCGAAACCGGTGGCCACGCCCTGCATGGTGGCAGTGACGGAGCAGTGGCTGAGCGAGCCGCAGGTGTTTCCACCGTTTCTGTCCTTCCAGGTCAAGACAACATTGGTGATGGTAGAACCCGAGACTTCGGTGGTGCGGATGCGGAGTCTTCCGGTGAGCAGGAAGGCGTCCCCGGCGGCATTGAGGGTGAGCTGCATGTCCTGAGGCTTGACGGTGTAAGGAGCAACGGGCGCGGTGAGGGTGACGGCGCTCGGAACGGCGTTGATCATCTTTGCAAGAACGGTCTGGCAGGTGTCTCTGAACACAACGGGGTCTGTCAAGGTGCCGATGGTTACGTTGCTATCGCGGCTGAACACCTTGAAGTCGGAATGGCGGCCAATGGCAACAGCTGGGCCGACCACCAAGGGGTTAGTCGTGTTTTTGGCGACGTATTCGACGGCAATCTTGTTATCAAAACCGGCCCTGGTCGAGTCGAAGGGGATCTGGCCCGTCGCGGCAGGAACGATATTTGGGAACTGGCTGCTGTGTACGGAACCGAGGGTGTGGCCGCAAGCCACCAGCTGGATCATCTCGGCCCGACTGAAGCCCATGTTGTCGAACGATCTCTCAAAAGCCTGGGCCGAGTTCTCGGGCTGAGGAGTAAGGCCTGCCGTGCCAACTGCCCTGGTTGCATCAACACGTCCCAGCCTCAGAGGAACAGCAGGACCGCCACACGAGCGGACGGAAGCGTAAACACCGGCGGCGATGAGGTCGGCCAAGCTGGACCGTGCCGATACGTAGTTGGCATAGAACTCGAGGGTCGTCCTGAATGCGGATCCCACATTATCGCTTCTGGTCAATTCGAACTGCAAAGAGCCGTCGAGACCGCCGGTGCCCTGGAAGCGGTTGAAGCTTGCCATATCGCTATTGTTGGTGGTTAGTATATGAAAACAAGCAAGAAAACCCATTATCCTTCCACCTCAGGAGTAGTAAATATTTCTCACAACCCCCAACCCGCCGAAACGTTCCACAACACTTGCTCATCCCAAAAATTCCCCCTTTCCTCCAAACTTAAACCCAAAAATCCCAGGAAAAAAACGTAAAAAACACATACTGAAATCCAGTGCGAAGCCACTCAGCAGCCGTCACCCGTCCAGGTCCCGCAGCCTCATTATTGCAAGGCGTGATGATGTCGTTGAACAAGCTCCCGCCGACGCCCTGGAGCTGGAAGACGATATCCTCCATCTGATCCGTCTGCGCGGGCCACGTCGGATCCGCCCTGCCGGCCCTTGCCGCGAGGGACAAGAGGCCGGCGTATAGGGGCACCTTCTTCGTTTTGAATTTGGGATACATCATCTTCTACACTCGGCACCTAAAACATTAAGATTAAGAAAAAGAAATAAAAAAAAGTAGGTAGATAACAAACAACGAGAGTGCAAAGGCCCAATTTTCAGAGCCGATGAAATAAAAAGCGAATGTGTTTGGCAAAACCCGATGGAAAGGTTTTTGAGAGCGAGGGTGTGGTAGAAGACCTCTCTGGGGGGGAAACGAGAGAGAGAGGTTTCCTTGAAGGAAGGAAGGTAGGGAGATTCTAGAAAAGTAAAATAAATTGCAAAAAAAGTGAGCTGAAAGAAGCGGCGGCGGATGAGGGCTGCATGAACGAACGACCACCCCTGAACAGCACAAACCCAAGATCCCAAGCATCTGGGCTCCCGGGGGCCCTGTCTTTCGTATTTTCGACATGGGGGGTTCGATGATTGTCTGTGACTCCTGGGTTCAGGGGACCCGCCAAGGATCGCTGGCATTGAAAGCGAACCGATGCCATTGGCCGACGAGTCCAGCCCCAGAGGGTCGCAGAGGATGCCCAGCCAGAGATCAGCGGGTTTTCGGCACCTTGGTGGGTTTGTGCTCGCATTTTTGGAAAGCGAATCACCACCTATTGGTGACACTTCTGGCATGATTGGGGCTGATCCAAGCTGTCAACTATTGAACGCCTAGTGCAGGCAGAGCACTTGGTTTCCGCATTGGGGATGGAATGAAAACTTCGGCCACATCGAAGGGCTGATATCTATCTCTTTTTTTTTTTTTTTTTTTTTTTTGCCCATCCCTTCCTCTCATCCTTTTTGTTGATCAGCGTATTTGTGCGAAAGTCTGGTGAAGGTGAAAAAAAAAAGATGGGGACCCCAGAAATTGAGGCCTTTTCCCCGTTCGTTCATGCAATCATCCGCTCTCGTCCTCCTCGAACGATTCCGTTCGTCTTTTTTGGTGGCTGACAGCCTAAATTTAATTTTTGGGAACTTGGGTATGTGGTGATCGTGTAACAATTCCTTTGTGAATACGAAAAACAAGAGTCAACAATTGGAAATTTTGGAAATTTCTTGGCAAAGTTTGTCCACCACCTCCACCACGACATCCCAACCCACGAGGAGCCCTTGTCAAAAATAAGAATTAAAAAAAATGGAAGATCACCAGAACCATAGCCGTGGGTCTTGATTGGGCTCTCCCGTGCCGTTTCGGCAATGTTCCTTCCCGAGACCCACTGTATTCCGTGTCCCAAGATCTCTCTTTTTCCCCAAAAACATGTATGTCTCCAACATCAACAACATTCCTCTTGGAATATTTTAGATACATTCCAGTTTGTTGGTGTTCCGTTGCAGTCTTACGTTTGGGGGCCCATTCTATACTAAAAGTCACCACTTCGACACTCACATAAGCACCAGCCAGCGCGAAATCTAAAAAATAAAAATGAATTGTTCAGTTAATTACTGTGAATGGAAACTTGAAGGGGATTGGAACAGTCGAAAATCCTCTTGGCCCCATATTCAACTACTGTGTATAGCTACAGTCAACAAGTATTTATGGCCACACTTAATTTATGGATTTTGGGCGTGAAATATATGGGCCCATTACTTACCGGTATTCAAGCTCCTTCTCAACCACAAAACCCCAGCAAAAATATAAAGTAATAACGACGGTTTTTTTAAAGATATTATATCGATTATCCTAATTGTATTTTTATTTATTTTTCTGCCGTTGTGGTTGGTGCTTTGTAGGTAGATGTATGTGGTGACTTTTGGTGTAAAATGGGGGGTGTGGCCGTAATATTTGATCATGACTTGTTTACACAACCAACTTTTGACTGAAGCTATAGGGAATATTTCATCATCAAGAAATATCGGGTATCTATATTGAATGTTGATACAAGCTACCGAGTTAAAAAAAGAAACCCACCCGTTGGAATCCAACGTTTTTGAACGCCACCCTTCCAAAAAGAAAAAAAAACGCCATGGAAGGATATGCAACGAACCGTCAGTCACGCCCAACCGGGAATCTATAACGGCACCCTATCGTACACTCCATCATCATACTCTTGCCTGTACGGCGCACTAGCATTCGGGTACCTTCCTCCCGCTCCTCCCGCTCCGCCATTCGCAGTTCCAGGAACAAAAGGCTGATACTTATCCGGTGCACCATTCCCGTTCACTCCCCCTAAACTTGCATATCCACCATTGCCAACACCACCATTACCATACCCATTACCGTATGTATGTCCATTACTCGTCACCCTCGTCTGCTCCGACGCAGCGAAACTGGTTTGAATCTCATCCGGGGTGGCATGTGAGGGTAAATAATCATCATTCCCCGTCGTAGTGACGGGGTCTTTACGACCGAGTCGGGTGAGGAAGCTGAACCTCTTCTTGGGCTGAGTTTGATCATTCTTGCCGTAACCCGACGTGTACCCGTTCGCGGGTGACGGACCGATGCGTTGCTCCTTTTTGCGGTTGCGCGCTATGAATATGTTCGTGAAGCACGACGCTATGAAAAAGATTCTATAACAAAAAAAAAAAACTCAACCCCGTCAGCAGCAGAGTCAACAAAAAAGGGGGTTGATGAAATTTACGCACGTGGCGACGATGGCAACAGCCAAGCAAGCACTCTCCATCTGGCATGCTTGCCTCAAACTAGGTAGCGCCGTCCAGCCTTCTCCTTCACTCTTCACGTTTGTATCTGCATTTCCGTTTCCAAAGGCTGTTGATACTTCTCCGTTGCACGAGTTTGCGCCGTCTTTGTTCACTACTGCTACGTATATGAATGCGGCGGCGAAGCAGACGTCGAGGATCATGAGGATTAGTGAGAGGAAAGGCTGGCCGGGCGCGCAGCAGAGGAGGAGGAAGGCGAGAACGGTGTAGAGGACTGCTGAGCCTGATATTCCTGCCACCGCGCGGAGGGGGGTAGATATGGAAAGGGAATGGTTGTGTAGGGTTGCGAGGAAGTAGGAGTATATGGCTAGGATGAGGGCGGCGGAACAGAACTGGATCGTGCGGAGGAAGTATTGTAGCCCTCTTAGGGCGCGGGCGCCTGTTGCGCCCATGGTGAATTATGAGGTGTAGTGTGGTGGTGTGTGATGGTGGTGATGACAACTATAAATGAGTACAGTAATCACTGACTGGCATTTCAATAAAATGTCTGGTTAAAAAAAAAAAAGGAATGGCATAAGTTTGGTAATTGAGAGAGAAAACAGCGAGACCAGGTGAGCGGACATGATCTGCTTCTTATTGATGATGATGCCCATCCTCGGCCACCTCGGTCAGACATATGCAAGCTCCCATATTACCCCCGCCAAGAGACCATGTCAAAGCTGGGGGAATGGGACGATGACCCGCGACGGGGACCGCTTGGGGCTTGAACGGTTCTCTGTCGGTCGCGAGGTTTGGAGCGGCCCTGCGGCGAAGGGACCTGTTGCATCACTGTCAAAAGACTCGAGTCAACTTGTTCGAGGCCGTTTTCCAAGACCCCTTCGTCGACCCATTTCCGCTTTCGGTCATGATGCCCCTGGATGCGCGCACATCGTTCTCAGTGTTCAACCAATGTGCATTCAGTCTTTGAGGGAAAACCTGTAGATCCAAAACCTGAATACCTGCTGCGCCAGGAAACATGACGAATTCGTTTCGTTGATCGCGGGAAGATTGATGGAGGGGTGGAAGCTGACGTCACCAATCAACCAATTCCTTCAAATGCCGTGTGGATGCACGACCGTTAGTGCTGCCCTTTGGTTCACTATCAGCCACATTCAAGGGGGAGGGGTAAGTTCAGCCACCGTGGCGTCTGGGACGCGTGTCTGTTATTCCTAAGATTCGGATTCAACTTTTCCCAAGGTTGACTACAGATATAGTTACCCGTCGTGTGATGATGGAAACCCGAAAAGTATCATGCCGCTGCGAAAGGCACGGCCTGAGATACTGCATTGGTCTCGGGTCGGAAGTGTCAACTTGTAATAATTTCTACCCGCCTCCTCCTTCTATGTGTTCAAAACAAAAACAAAATCTTGTCATGCCTGCCTGTGTAACTTTTCATGGTTCCCGGAAATCCTAGCAACCCCGGCAGTCCCTGGATCACGACATCCGATGTCACACCCTGCAAGGTACATACCACCTTCAAAATATCAGATTGCTTATGCCCGATATATGATCCCTATTCTCGCGGTCAAGAAAATGGGCCTCTGTGAAGTTCCTCCCCGCAAATTGGTGCCATGCTGGTCTCTAGTTTCAACTGAGGCCTGAACAATGGACCGACCTCGAAAAATGGCCTTCAACCGTGCTCTTGGGATTTTTGACGAGTGATGATCATCCGTCGAAACCCGCAGATCATGTTTCTTGTTTTGTTTGGGGGTTTGAAGAAGAGAGAGAATGTTTACCAATTTTCTTGGGTTGTTGTTTCGTTTGGAGGATGTGGTGATCTGCTCATCACAGGACTTGTTGGTCTTGTATCACTGTCGATTATGCCCAATCCCTGCCTTCCAATCGATCGGTGTTGATTCTCAGATTACCTCTTCGGTAAATATCATCCAAATTCGGGAGCAATTATCAGCCCTGCCTGTCCTTGAAGTCAGGTTTGAAGCAGATCCCAGTCTTGACCCCTGCTGTGTACCTGGATATCGAACACCCTTCCAGAAATTCTTGGATTGAAACAATGTTTTACTCACTTGAATTCCGGTCGGGTGAATCCCAGCCATGATCGTTTGCTCCCCGGCAAGCGGCAGGTGCTCTTTCCTTCCACAAGACCAACCATATCCCCCCTCCTCACCAGCACCTTCCCTTCCAGCAAACAACCCCATATCACCCACAATTCTTCCACCAGATTCCAACAAGCAATAAAACACCTCTCTGGTGTATCGGTTAACATAGCGGATTCTCATTCCGTTGCGCGGGGTTCGACTCCCCGGAGGGGTAACATTTTTTGTCTTTCCATCCATGGTTTAGCTTCGAGCTGGGTACTCCCTGGTTATCTCAGCTAAGAGTACATTGCATATCATGACATTGCGTGGCACAGGTAATCCAGGAGGCATGCCTTACCCAAGGACAGACTCTTCCCCAGATGCCCAGATTTTAGATACCTGGCCTCCATTCTAGCAGCCAAATTTCACAACAAAATCACCATGACCAAGGGGTAATCTCGATACCATGTATATTAAAGAATGCCCAGTCTCTCATCATGTCAAACTAAATGCAACGCTTTATAAAAACAACTCCAGTGTGTAAACCAACCATGCCCAGTACAAAACAGTATTACGTACAACTCCCCAAATCCAGACAAATCTCACGTCTTCTTCTTCTTGCTCTTCTTCTCCTTGTCACCCACCTCCCTCACCCTCCTCTCCTCCCACTTCTCCCACCCAGCCTGACACAAATCCTCCTCCACAACCAGATCCCTAATCCTCAGCCACCTCGCCACGGGGAACTCAAGCAGCCAAGCCAGCAACCCGGTCTCCCTCATCAGATACGTAACCGCGAACCACGCCACCGCGCTGACCACCCCGGCGGCCGTCCCAGCCAGCACCTGCTTGACGGTGTGATATCCCAGATAAACCCTACTCCACGAGACCAAACCCGCAGCCGCGCACGCAGCCGCCGTGACCGACACCCTCTGCGCCATAGACCAGGGGGAGTGCGAATAAGCCTCAATGTGCCTGCTCACACCCTCGAACCCCTTTTCTTTGTATACTTTGGTCACGTCCTTGAACAAATCAACCTCTTCAGCAGGAACAGGCCCCGGATGCCCCTTGTGAACAGGCCGATGCCTCACGCACAAGAAAAGCCCCAAAGCGACAGCCCAAAAAGCCATGTACTGCGCGTGGGAGCTCGGCATCCCGTACGCTTTGTTGATCGTGAGGGTCGAAGAAATAATGTGCGAGGGGCGTTCTTCCTTTATGAGGCGTTTCAAGATGAAATTGATGGCTTCGTTGGTTAGCTGGCCGAGGAAGAGGAGGAGGACCTCGGCCTCGCGGGTCGAGTAGGAGAGGGTCAGGTAGACTATTATGAGGGCCTGCGGGAGGAGCGCTAGGTAGGCTGACAGGTGGGAGAGAGGGTCTGAGGGGTTCTGAGAGAAGAGATGTTAGAAAAGAGGGGGTTGTAAGGAGAGATATGGGAGGGGGAGGGGGACACGAACGTAGTAGACGTGGGTTAGGGAGAGGGAGGCGAGGGGGGTTATTCCCTCTGAGGAGGAGGAGGTCATGGTGAGAGAGGTAATAGAGGTTGAAAGTCGTTGTTATTGCATTGGAATTGCGGTTGGGGTTGATGAATAAATAAAAAGATGGTTCGAGGTCGTAATAAGCTTCTTTTTTCAGAAACCAGACGTTTGCCGTTTGACTTGAAGGCTTTCCTTTTAGTTATTTTATTTAGTGATGACGAAAGAGACAGCTTGTTTGGTTCTCGGGTAGACCCGCTTTTGCGGACAAGTGGACTTCTCTCCAATTTCTCACGTTCGGACCTTTGGAGAAATGGGGCGCGGGGAGAAAAAGAGAGGCGACAGGGATAAAGTTATAAGGTGGCCGAGCGAGTCATCGGAGCCCCGCGGCAGTCAAACCGACCGACCGACCGATCGACCGTCCTCAGCCCAACCATCAAATATTTTGTTTTTTTATTTCGCCTCCTTCTAGACTCTCCTGATAATGTGGAGTTATTAACAGTCTTTCTGTCTGTTTGCCTTTTAATAATTTACAAAAAATCCATCGAGCGATCATATCGCAAACGCCCTTCTTTCCAGCCCCGTCTGTCTGAGGATATCCAAATTGTTGCCCCACGCCACCACGCATATGGCCATCTTCCAACATTTGACGACTTTGACATTCTACAACAGCCAGTAAAACGTTAATACCCGCCAAACCCTTACTCGAGAAAATCGACTATTTCGGATCTGTTTCTTCTTTATTCCATCGGAGCATCTGCGCGGGCAGGAAGATAAATATAATAAATCAATGGCAGACGACGACCTCGACAACCCCCGCGACGTCGAACTCAGCTCTCTTACTGCCATTTATCCCGAGATACAACAGCCCAAACCGGACGATCCATACACTATAACTCTCGATCTTCCGGTTACCCCGTCCAAAGCCGTCGTCGTGTTCTTCCCAGCAGCCTCCGACGATGACACACGTCCAGAGGTTAACAACAACAGAGTCGGAGCCGGAGCCGGCCCCAATCAGGTCGACTCCCACGAGATAGCACACCTCCCTTCACTACATTTACAAATAACGTTTGGCCCGAAATATCCCGCCGACGAACCTCCACATGTCACCATTTCCACCACCCCGCCGTGGCTCCCTGCCGATACGGTTGAGAGGTTAGAGGAAGACGGGACCAGATTATGGGACGATATGGGGCGGGATATTGTTGGTTTCACCTATATCGACCACTTGCAGCAGGCAGCTGAGGAAATCTTTGGGCTGGTTGGCGATAAAGATGCGCTGGAAGTTGATCCCAGCCACAAGATCGCCATCTTGGACTATGACATCCAAGCGAGGAGGGCTGCGTTCGAGAAGGAGACTTTTGAATGCGGGGTGTGCCTTGGTAAGTTTGGATGAGAGTTCTCTTGCTGGGCCTTGCTTGTTTAAGTTGTCAGGTGCCTTGGACAGAGAGTTCAGCCACAAGAAACATGCAGCTAACTCGGTTCATATATCAGACCCTAAAAAGGGCTCCGTCTGCCATCGGATGCTGGACTGCGGACACGTCTTCTGCGTCGAATGTCTACAAGACTTTTACAACAACGCCATCAAGGAGGGAGACCTGGCCGCAGTGAGATGTCCGGCTCCCAACTGCGCAAAGGAGCGCGAAAAGCCGGCGACTTCGTCGGGAAAGAAAAAGAAGCCAAAGATATTTATCAGCCCGAGCGAGCTGCTCCAGATACCGCTCGAGCAGGAAACAGTCAAACGATACGTGGCGCTCAAGTACAAAACCGAACTCGAGTCAGACAAGAATACCGTCTATTGTCCGCGGCAATGGTGCAACGGCGCTGCAAGATCTAAAAAGCACAGGAAGCCGCAGGGTCTGGAATTGGCTGAGGCTTCTGACGGTGATGACAATGACGATGACTCGGCTTCTGACGATGACGACGAAGATGGTGATCACGCAGAAGGCGAGGGCAAATCTAAGCCGTACAAGGCCGCTACGGAGCTGCTTTCCATCTGCGAGGAATGCAGCTTTGCCTTTTGCAGCAGGTGTTTACAGTCGTGGCATGGGGAGTTTGTGCGGTGCACGCCGCGGCGCGAGAAGGAGGAGTTGACAGCAGAAGAGCTGGCGTCGCTCGAGTACATGAAGCTTCACACGACACCGTGCCCGACTTGCGCGGCGCCGGCGCAGAAGACGCACGGATGCAATCACATGATTTGCTACAGGTGTCAGACTCATTTCTGCTACTTGTGCTCAGCTTGGCTCGACCCGGGGAATCCCTATCAGCATTTTAATGAGATGCCCGACGGTCGGGTTACGGGTTGTTACATGCGGTTGTGGGAGCTGGAGCTGGGAGATGGTGACGATGTTGGGTATGGGTTTGCTGGTGGCGCTGCTGCTGCTGCTATTGCTCGACCGGCTGCTGCTGCGGTTGCTGCTGCTGCTGCGCCTGTGGTTGCTCGAGACTTAATTCCAGAGATAGAAGAACCGAGTGATGACGAGGATGTGGCACCTCCGGGTGCGGCGGAACCGCAGGAGGCTCAGGCGAATGGGGGTCAGGTTGGGATTGCGAGAGAAGGGCCTTTGGTTTTGAGGATAGCTGCTAATCCGACTGCCGGGGCTGGACGTGGAGGACCGAGGGGGAGAGCGGCTCCTGGAGCGGCGCCTGGGCCAGTGAGGGGAGGGCGCGGACAGCAAGGAGGAGGTCGTGGAGGAGGAGGAGGTCAAGGACATGGAGCAGGAGAAGGAAGGGGAGGAGGGAGGAGAGGAGGAGGAGGCCGTCACGCTCGGGCTGGTGGCGCGGCGGCGGCGGCCGGACAGAGAGGAGGGGGAGGGGGAGGGGGAGGGGGTAGAGGAGGTGGTGGCGTCGGAGGTGGTGTTCCTCACCGCCGGCAAAATAACAATAACCACCAGCAGGGAAATCAGGCACAACAGCGTCGTAACGTTGTCAACAATAACCCGAACCCGAACCAGAACCAGAACCAGAACCAGAACCAGCTCAACCAGAATGGCGGCGTCGCCGGTGGCGGAGGCGGGGGGTTTGAAGAGCTGGTTCACGATTTCGATCTGGGCCATGACGAGATGATAGACCCTGCTCACGAGGCGTGGATACAGCATTTTGTGAGGTTGGCTCTGAATGATGAGGAGGATATACTTTTTGAGGAGGAAGGGTTTAGTGATGATGATTGATGGATTATGATGGGGTGTTGTTTTATTTATAAACATCAGCGAGCATTTTCTCGATATGATTTTGTCCTGCTAGAGTTTGTTATTCTCTTGGTTTTTTTTTTCTTTTTACAGGGGAGAAGAAGTAGGTTTGTTAATTTTGATACCCCCATTAATTCTTTTGATTTAAATTTTTTTTTTCTACACTTGTTGATAGTCTTGATATTGTGTGTGATCTTTTTTTCTTTCTTTCTATCCATTTGAACCAAGAAAATTGATGTTATAGCTGTATTACGTATCTGTCTTTCTGTCTGTCCGACATGTTGAATCGAGTTGATGATGATGATGATGATGATGATGATGATGACCATCGGACCCGAGAACCAAAGTTTTATTATTTTTGGTTTTGTTGTGTGTGTACATGTGCTGTAGTTTTCGGTGTTTGTTACGCCGACCGCGAACTCGGAGAGAGAGAGAGAGAGAAACGTGTTCGGTCAAAAAGTGTATATAATGTATCTATCTATCTAATCCTTTTTAGGTTTCGTTACACACGGACTCGGGGCTCGGGTCTTGGGGCTCGGGGGAACGACGTCAAGTCAAGTCAAGTCAAGTAAAGAAAAAAAAAAAAAAAAAAAAAAAAAAAGAAAAGACAAAGGGGGGAAGCATAACCGTACATTATCAGTTTTCGGTTTGTGTTTTGTCTTTTTTGTCCTTTTTTGTCTTTTTTGTTCTGTCAATTCTGTTTACTTTACTACTAGATACTACTTACTATTCCCGTCCTTTACGAATGTTTGGTTCCCGATGCGGGGGAAAAGGGGGTATGGTATGGTATGGTATGTATGGGTAAGGGGGCGGGCGGCCGGGAGGGAGGTTAGGGTAGAGCAGAGTAGAGTAAGGTGACGGGCTCGCTTCCTCCCACCTTTTTTTTTTTTGGTCTATCTATCTACCTACCTACCATAATCTACAATTTTTTTTTCTTGTCTTGCCCCGGCGGCGGCGGGGATTGAGTGTTGCTCGGATGTGGTTTGGTATTTTTTACGCAATGTGTGTAATGGATCGGAATCGTTAGAATGCTGCAACACACACACACACACACACACAATAAACATTATCATCATCATTAGCTATGTTTTTTTAATTCCGTTTTGCGTAAAGTGTATAAGGAATCCCATGTGGTAGATCGATCTAACGTTTACAGAGAGTGAGACTGCAGCTGCAGCAGCAAGCGAATGTTGGCTTATGATTTTTGTGGCTTGCTGGTACACACACACACACACACACGGGATGGAGGGAGGACTGTGGTTTCCGCTAAAGCAAGGCAGGCAGGGAGGCAGGCAGGCAAGCAAGCAGCATGTTACCCCAACACTGACCAGGGCTTGGGATGATTTGAGAGAAATCGGTACCTTGGGGGGAGGAGGAGTAAAATGTGACGCTCGCACGCAAGAAAAGGTAGCAGAAAACCAGAAAGCAAGTCCGGATGGATATGGACTAGACTGGGCCATGATGGGTAGGGGAGGGAGGGAAGTTCCCGGAGACAGAATCCGGACACGACAAAGGCAGTCAGGTAGTGATCGATCGATTTTGTGGGAGTAATTATTTTCCCCCTTTCCCTTCTCTCTCTCTCTCCCCTTTTTCCCAGCATATCAGGAATTTTAGGCAACAATTTTCAAGTAAAAAATGTATGTGTCTTGGTCGGTATGTCTGCACGTATGTAAACATTTTACTCATCACTGTACAAATGATGCCTCTCTTCCTGTGTGGTGGGTGAATATTCCCAAGCACATTTAAAAAATAAAAAATAAAAAAAATGTCACCTCGCCATTCCCCTTCCCAATTCACCCCCTCTCCGTCTTCCACGGTCCCATAACCCCTGATCTACGGATACATCACCACGCGCTGCTCGGAGATATATCTGCCACCTTGTGACCTTACTAACTTGTTGTAGTTGGTGGAAGGGAAGCAAGAGCAAGAAGCAAGATTACTTACTTTGCGGCGGTAGCATTGGCGAGGTGACATCCCTTCAAAGTCACACTCTCTCACACTCACATTTTTTCTCCACGCCATTTTATTCCCCGCCCGCCGCCGCCACCGCCGCCCGTCCATCCTACCAGACTTTGCTCCTCCGGCTCCCCCCCCCTCTCTCTCCTAATTAACCCCTGCTTGTTGCTTGTTTGCTTCTCGGGATCGTATCCTTGGGAAGAGCAGATGTAGATACCTATGTGAGTAAGCGGGCATGTTGGACGATCCGAGGTGCAGAACGGCTGAACAGAAAAGCATACGTATGACTGTATGTATGAGTGTGCTTGCAAACGAAAAAAAAAAGGGGGGATTGGGACGAAAGCTTGCCGGAGGTATGTCCGTGATAGCCCGAGAGTCGGTCTTTTCCAGCTCTGATCCCATCACTTTGCTACCAAACCTTGATTTTCCCTGTGAGAGTGCCGAGTTATCATATCTCAGCTGGGAGAAAATATTGACCTGTCAAACGCAACGACTTGTCACCGTATCGAACCACTCAAACCCCCCCAGCTGGGAAAAGAAAAAAAAAAGGCTTGGAGGGGGGACTTTGACAGCCTGGGCAGTCCCGTATATCCTGTTGACAAGTCAGTAGCCACCAAACGGAATCACACCGGGAATCTGAGTGGAAGATGAGTGGCTGGCTGGGGTTGCCTTTCGACTTCGACTGGTCGATCAGTACAACACAAGAGCTGGTAATGGTGGTGGTGAGTGGACGGGAAGGGAATTGATAGCCCATCGGCAATCACACGTGGGAAGAAGACGCGTGCATGTACTGTACACGACATTCCCGTCCCCCCCCAAACCCTATCGCTCAAGCTTCTCCTCTCTCTCTCTCCTCCTGACTCTCTCTCTCTCTCTCCTCTTCCCTTCTCCGTCGTCATTATCCATGCGAATACGGAGGCACATGTCTTCGGGGAATTTTCCACATAGCAAGACCGGCCGACGTGCCGATTTCCTTTCCCCTTAGAGATTTGAGGAACCCCAAGGTTACCTTCTGACCCCTTTTGGGATTCTCTGGAACGCCACTTTCACCCATTCTGGGGTAAAGAGGCAGGAGAGGGGGGGAAGTGGAGGAGATTGACAGCCTGCCATCCAACGGGTCCTCGCTCGTCCGCATTCCCCTGTACGTAGCAGTTTAATCAGAATAGATACCGAACTTTGCATGCTCCCTCCCTTTTCCCCATTTCCACACCCCTCACCATGGCCGATGATGGATGACGATAGCGTCGTCTTTATGCCATGTGAGCTGCTGTATACAACACACGCAGATGGTACCATGCAAAAGAGAAAACGGCGAGTATGCACCTCGCTCGCGTGTTCCCTTCTCTTGCTTATCCTTGCTTCCTGGCTCCGGGAAGAATGGCAAATGAAAGACGGAAAAGAATTGAGGAGGCGGATGAGACCTTGAGCTGTACGGGGAAAGGACGTCAACCTCTCTGATGACCTTTCTTTCGCGTAAATTGCACCTGCATGCGACCTGTATGTATGTATGTATCCTTTTTTTTCTTCTTTTTCCTTTTTCACATCGCTCCTGCCTGCTTATCCGTCTGTGACAACGGAGCGGCAACGACTTACTGGGCAAGACTTGCAAGAATCGAACCAGATCAGGGCCTAGCCTCGAGCCGGTCGAGACAGGTTCTGGGAGGGGGGCCCTCTCCATCCATTCTCGTGTTCTCGACGTCTTGGTCCAAACCAAGTTTGGCGTGTGATCTCACCCTTCTTTCCTTTTTGTCGGTGTGCCCATGCCTGGTACCTTGCTTTTGGCTTGTTGATGCTTCCAGATGTGGACGACGACACAACCTCAGGCCAAATGGGCAGGGATGATGTCTTTTCGGTACTTGTTTCCGCAAGCGCCTTGAGCGCGTCCAGGGGGCCCCTTGTTGTGGATGGCAGTGAATCCGCTCGCCATTTTTCCCCTCTGGTCTTTTGTTTTCTTGAACTTGGTCGTTTCTGGGCCTCGGAGATCGGATGACCTGGAACAAGGCTAGGACAAGATGACAACCCACGAAGCTATCGACACTTGCGCGGAGATTAGGACACGTGCATTGAATTAGGTCCCATTGTCTAATATGCCTTGTTAGCCTCGTCGCTGTCAAAAGACCGGCCTTCCTGGGCGACAGGAAGCAACGCGAGTGGAGTGCGCCTCGACGCTTTCGGCCATCGCTTGCGTTGCAACGTCGCCCCGGCCAGGGGGAAGGGGAACGCCAAAAGCCATTCATCTTGGCGTGGGTTTTATTGCCCACCACGTCTCCGCAAAGGGGAAGGGGGGGAGGGGCGCAACAAGGGTGTTTAGAGGGCACCGTTGCGCTCACGGTCCGGAAGCAAGTGGATGGCGAAGACGTTAGTGTTGAGCACCGTTGTTTTCGCCCATCACCACGAACGTTTCGACTGTTTCAACCTCCCCTATGCTACGGCCCTCCCCCAGACGAAACACATAAACATGAGTTTGTGGGGTGGCCCTTTCATGGTTTCTTCCATGTTTGCATCGTCTGATACAGAGCTTGGAGCCATCTCGCATTGGCACCCATCGACACCCATTGGCGCCGTATATGGGACCAGCCGCCCGGTCTGTCTTGTGAGCCCAAACCTGGGCCCTAAAAGATGGGCGGGTAGGAAATCTGGGAACGATGCAAATTAAAAAAAAAAAAAAAAAAAAAAAGGCCATCTGCATGGTAAGAATGATAAGCATTGCCCATAATTTCTTCTTCTTGTCTCCCCCTCTTCCCAACTTGGGGTCGTGGCTTGTCTCTTTTTGGCATAGCACACCGGTGGCTTGATGTCGACTGTCACATTGGAATTTTGGCAGCTGCGGTGAGACCCATCGCATAAAGATTTGATGAATATCTTTGCCAATGCAAAACCATGGCCTACTAGGCAGGTCTGGACGTTGTCATCTCCTGCACGGCATCAACACAATATCCACCATGGAGCCATGGAGCTTCGGAGCTTCCACCTTGGCTCTTGGGCTCGAGCCCTGCGAAACCCAGTTCCCCAAAGAGGCTTAAGCTGGAGGAGACCTTTTTCTTTGAACAAGGGCCACCACGGCGACGTTTTGCGACGCTTTCGGGATCACGGCAAACCAGGGCCTGACGAGCCTGTCAGGGCCAAAATCTGACGAGCACTGGAGAACTGTTAGTTTTTTAGTGCAAGTAGTGGATAATATCGTGACTTGTTGGTTGGCCATCCATGACCGGGGTGGCTGCGAGGCTTGTGCAATGACGCCCAAGGTTATCGGGAGAACAACGGTCGAGACTCGGACGAGAGACGTCAAGATTCCAATCATCCAAGACATGGCGCCCTCGGTAGCATGCAAAGCAACAGAAGCAGAAAAAAAAAAAAAGGGGGAGGGGGGGTTCTGCAATCGGTGTGTTGAGGCACAGGCGCATCGCATGCTCCGTACATACATGGATGACATCGCGCATCATCATGATCGCATTGGCGGAGAAAAAAAAAGAGAGATAGGATGTGGGATGGAAGAGCATGGTGACATGGGAATCGAGTACCTATGCGCCACGCCACGATAAACGCAGCCGCACCTTGTTTCCTAGCTGCTAAACCAGTCGCGGTGATTGGTTGGGAAATTAGCAACGCCCTTCAAATCGGCCCTTCCAGGCTAAAATCATCAGCTCTGCAAATAACGGCGCCCCCTCTTGGACGGCCTGCGGCACACACCCCCGGATTCGACCTCGCGAGCAGGGTGCCATCCCGTGAGCGAGTTTTGCATGGCGCTGAGGTTCAGGTTGAGGTCGTTCGTCGGTGAATGTACCCAACTGCTCGCCAAAGACAATTGCAGTTGCGGGAGATGCACCGTCAGCACCGAGTTGCCGTCGACACCCTCCATCACAGCATCGCATCGTCCCGCCCATCTCCCAGAGGTCTGGATGCTGCGACTGTGAATTTACAAAACTACAACAGTTGTCGTCGGAATCCGACAGGGTCATGGCGTGTTCAGACGATCCCCTGGCAGAGACATTGAAGGGATGACTGATGCAGGCCCATGTGTCCCTGGCCGATCACTGACCACTTCAGACGAAATCACGGCGCCATGTCTCACTCGACTGGACAAGCTCTTTGCCGGCTTGTGGGAGGGGTGCGCCCGAGCGCCAGGGCGGGCTCTCATTGCGGGGTACAGACGCATATCACCTTGAATCCGTGGTCGGGGTTTTCCATCAAAGACAATCGGACCCGGTGCCTCATGCGTCGTCCAAGTTGGGTTTTAATAACCCCGTGTTTCTAGAATGCTTCTCTTATTTCTCCGCGACAATCGAGAAACACGCTTCGCCCACGATCGACGGCATGAATCTGTAGCAATCTGTAGCAGGTAGATTGATTCCCAGGGTCTTTTGGTGAAAGCTGCCTGGGTGCTGTGGATAGGGCTGCAGCCACTTCAGCTATATGCCTCGGCGCGGGCCAATATCGAGTGTTTCTTTACTTAGAAAACAACAATATATCTTCGCACCCTTCCGAGCGGGCTATCTAAATAGATGTAAGCAATTTGGCGTTCCAGGTTCAGAAAAGATACCCGGGAGACATCGGAAAGGTGGGGTGGCGGCCATGGGTCATGATTAAAGGGGTGCGATTATAGCCAAAAGACGATGACGCCCGTGGATGCGGCAGGCAAAGCCATACATATGGCAAAGTCAGCTCGAATGTGATGGCGTGAGTGGCGTCAAGATACTCTCGGAATTTCGGTGCAATGTTATTATCAAGGGTGTTGAGAGACTCAAAACCACGAAGGTTTCCTGATTACGCGCGCATCCATTACGTACTAGCGAGTGCCTGTCGAGTAAAAAAAAAAAAAAAAGCCTGAAAAATGCTCTGAAGATCGGGTTTGTTACCTCTTTTCCACGCTAGTTATCGCACTGCATGATGATTCAGCAATGACAACGGGCCAGGCCGCCAAACGGCGTTCTTTCCCCCTCGCCACGGGAAATGGCCGCAGGAGGAGTGCTTCTCAATCGAGAAATGGTCTCGAGAGTGTGTCCTCGGCCGGAGGGGGATCCTGAAAAGGGTCTAGGGCCGAGAGATTTGTTGCTGCAGTCTGCGCAACCCAACCGCCTCGACCAGCCACCATGCCCCGTCTTGATTTGACAGCCTGACTGCCGTTGGGAGGAGCTCCTTTTTACCAGTTCAACTGGCATCATGTTTGCCCTCGTCTCGGTGGGAAGATGGATACAACAGGACCAGAACCAGGATTCAAACGGCTCGGCAACCACCGGGACCGAGTCTCTGATCAAGCTCAGCCGTACCAGGTCAGAAAACCTTGAAAGTTCCGGGCATCATTCAAGTCTGCTCGCGCCTTCTGAACGGCATATCCACCATTGGTTGGAAGGCGGGGTGAAAGCTTGGTCGATCGGTGCAAGCTGGGAGACTGGACGAAATAGAGGTGTGGGGTTTGGGGTTCGAGCTGCCAGTGGCAGGCCGAGGACTGACAGCCGGGGAGCAGGGCAACAGCAACATCGTTCCACGGTTGCAGGGCAGTGCCGGAACCAGGTGTCATTGCTTGCCCAAGTCCCGACGGGAGTGGTGAACATGGCTTGGATAGGTTGCACCACGTCGATTTCCGTCCGGGGCTGCGCCCGTGTCCTGATTCTGGGCTCCCCAGATAATAACCCAAAGTGGGCATCACGAAGTGGTTGAAAATAGGGCGTCCAGCCGTGATAGAATTACATACATGCATAGATGTTTGTTTGTGATGGGTGTTGACGCAGGTGCGGCGTCTTTTCCGCAAAGAAAAGGGAAACCAGAACCGGGACAGCAGGGATATCTTTGTGGTTGTCACTATATTAGCCACCAGATATAGCCTTAAAGGGCCCCGTAATGGGGAAGCGTGTAGGGGGGTAATTTCAGTCTGCAGCTCGAAACCATTATTGACAGAGCTGCCACACGCCATTGGGGGCGCGCTGAAAATGCCAGGCAACACAGGAAACTCAAGTCGGTGATGTATTTGTCCGGAGGAGTACTCGTCGGCCTTGAAGCTGCCAGTGAGACGGGCCGACGAGAACAATGAGCGTCGATGCTGGCCGTGGTGGTACCGTAGTGGTGTTCGGCACTCTTTTGATGAGCTGAGCAGGGTCCCGCACAAGGTGAGCCTCCCCCATGCTCGCATTCGCACTCGTCAACTCTTGGCAGCTTGTTGGCTCACTTCCCCCGCTTGAATGGCCGTTTTCAATCCACAACTGCCAACCCTTGGAGGCCAGGGTGCTAGTGTCGTCTCCTTGATCCCGAAAACCCTAGTGCCATGATGCTGACCAGCCGAGAGATTGTTTCCTGTCAGTGCCTGTGAAGACGATGGATCCCACTCCTTGTCACCAAGCTCCATAGCTGATCCAAGACCTCATCTTGGATGTTTGTCATGGGCACATCTTGGCAAGATGTTTTGTATCAAGTAAGCGGTGACTGGGGGAAATGTGGCATTGCCCCTGCAGCTCAATGGATGGCTGCCCGATTTGCTGTCATGCTCATGGAGGACGGACGGATCCTGTAGCGATACTTTGCACGAGATGTAGTTGTCTTCAAGGCGGTGGTTGTCAGCATTGGTGATGCGGAACACAACTAGTAGATGTTGCATTCGAGGTGCAAGGTAGCTTTCGCTGGGCAGATCTTGCAAAAATTCGCCGTTGGTCCCTGGCTTGCCCCGATGCAATCGTGATTGTAACGTTCGCCAATGCATGGGAGGGCGGGCGCAGTTGCAACCGACAAGCCACCGGCACTGACTAGGGGGTTTTAGTGGTTCGGCGGAGGGCAGCTGTCTGGCCGTTATTTCTTCAGACAGGTGCTCCATGCTGTCCGACCATACCTACATACACTAGGAACAATGGAAGAAAAAAGTAGTTAAAATCCTGTGGGCGTTGGTGGACAAGTGACAACCAAGACAAGACAAGAGCTTCAAGACAAGTCTGATGAAGGAGACACAACGTCCGTTCGGCCATTTCCCCCACCATCATCTCACTTTAGCGCCTTAGCGAGGGATAACGCCGGCAGGACCTCCGGACAAGGATGGCTACATGTCTCCATCTCCACGTCTTGAGTAGAGTCCAGGGCAGCCGTCCACTCCTCTCCAGCCAGGCCGACAACGGCCAACGGCGGTCCGCGGAACGAGCGGTCGTGGCGCACATGGCGGATAGGTTGATTTTTTTCTTTCTCTCTCTCTCTCTCTCTCTCTCTCTCTTCTGATCGAGTCGAGGAATTATTGGAATTTTTTTGAGAGAGAAAAAACTCGGGTTCGGATCCAACACGAGGGCTGAGCTGAGATGGCATCATGCACGCAGCGGGCAGGGCAGAAATTTTCATTCACAACAAGCGAAACTTTGATCAGGCACCTGAATTGGATCCGCTCAAATTTTCGGTCAGGTTCCAAGGTTCCACGGATAGCTGATCTGCTCCTTCCAATGATCAGGTTGTTCTTGCCGTGCAGTGCTGGAGTGCAGTGTGCTTCAATGTGGGCTGGGCTTCCAGGTTTCCATCTTCAGAAGGAACTTACTTGAAATCGGAGGGAAAGAGTGGCAGCGGCAGCGGCAGCGGCAGCCACGGCAGTCGCGATTTGGTCCCATCCATGATCCATCCCTCCATCCATCCCCCTCACCAGAAATTCTTTTTTAGAAACACCATACACACCATGCACTCCATCCACCCAGACACCCAAGACAAGAACCCCAAACCCACCCTTGTGGCGGCACACCAGTCAAGATGATTCCCTCTGCCCTTTGCATCCCCTCCCCCAGTTTGCGCAATGCAATTTAAAATACATTGCATTCACACCTCAATGCTGCACATGTGGCTTCGGGATACCAGCCTGCGACCGAAAGAGATCAGATTCTGCTGCTCAGCGCACTACCACTCTCTATCAGCTCTGAGCAGCGCGTGTCGCATTGCAGCAATTGTAGACATCGCAGACTCTCGCTAACAGACTACATTCAATGTTTTGTTCCAAACCCACGTGTAATCGGTCGCTTGAGGGGGGAAACATCGCGGGCTTGTCTAGTCACCTAGTATAGTTGCACGGCGCGGATCGAGATAGCGCGAGGCACCACACCCCTCTGCCGCACTCCCTGCCACGACAGCTCGCCGCTGCTTGCCTGCACCTCCTCATATTTCCCTGCATGCACGATACAGCACCATGATCATGAGCAGCAGCAGCAGCAGGTCGCTGATGAGCACACTCGAACTGAGAGCGCCGTCAGTTCCGCCCATCTGATCCAATCACAGCCAGGGTCCTGCTGCCGTGCATCGACCCCAGCCACGGGCTGCATCTCCTGCATCTCTCTTCCAGTTTGTGGCGTGACCAAAGTTGGAATGACGGAGACCCGGAGACGCTTCCTACCTCGCAGCAAATATTGGATAATCGACCGAGACACCACCATGGAAACCAGCTCGCTCACCGGCAGTCTACTGTAGCCGATCCTTTTCGCTCCCTTCAGGAGAGAGGCGGTTACAGGCCGTTGCGCGCTAGTAAGAAGGCGGACCCTTGTTGCCGTCTACGTACAGGTATCGAGATGCAGTGTCACCATACACTACTTGGACCACATCTCTCCCGCACACGGGTTCGCAAGTGCAAGTGGCAGTCGATTCAAGGTCGATTTTGTGTCGCCGTGGCCTTTGCGCCCGAGCCGGGGGTGAGGACAAGCTCGGAGTCATGGCGCCTGCGGCCCAGGCACCAAGTTCCTTTTCGGGAATGTCGTCAAGCGGCGCCGTTTTCCCACCTCCGCATTTCTGACTGCTGCCATGGAGTCTTTCCGGATCCTGAAGCGCCTCTTCCCCTGTCTTGCGCTAACTACCAGATCGGGCTATACACTACCCGGGGGGGGGGGGGGGTGAGAGAAGGGGAAGGGGTTCTCCCCATTGCCGCTGACTGATGAAGTGAAAATCCCTTGGTTCATCAGGAGCTAGACAGACTGTGTGCTGGTCAGGGCCAGAAAGTCGAGATCATCAGGTTGCACAAACTACACCGATTCACCCATTCTGGATTTGACCTCTGACCTACAGGAAGGTGGAGGAGCAATGCCAATATACCCGATAATTGCATTTTCAACAAACGGGCACACACACCAAGTCTCGAATGTGACACCTCCTTTTTTCGATATACATGAATTTTTCTCCATGATTTGCGCACACGATAGCAGGTTAGACGGGTTCAGTTTTGTCGATGATCGCCTGTGCGTCCCTCCCACCCGAGAAACAGAAACATTCAGAAACAACAAGACGAGCAGCGCGAGGTGTGGGCTTGCCTCGGCCCACTGCGGGCCCCAGCTAGAGCTAGGGACCTACCTCCTCTCTGTCTGCTTCCCCATCTTGATCCTCCGGAGCAGTCTGGCCTTCTCATCCGTCGCGGCCGAGATGATTTGGCAGCAATGGGATATCCACAGGCACCATAATTTTTTTTGGCGGTTACTCTTGTTGCTGGTGATTTCGTTTAAGATTTCTGCCAATTGTGAGGTTCCAAAGGCGCCCACAACGGCAGCCAAGCGGTATATAACAGCTCTGATATTACATCTGAATGTGCCTTCTTTTCGGCGGGCAGCGTTGAAAGCGGTGCAAGTGCGCCGTGTTGCGCCAGGAGGGGGGGTAGAGAGACAGGGGTGTGTAATTGTCCTTCCAGCCGAGCTTACTAGGGTCCGCTAGGGTTTTGCTGTCTTGCTGCTTTGTCACTTTTGTCCCCGTTCAACCCCCGGTCGAGAGCAATCTCGTGAACCGATTTTTAACCCCCCTCCCCTCGACATACAGACGCCATTCCCTTTTGTGAGCGTTAGAAAAAGGGCCTTTGCCTCGCGTTTATCACCCAACGGTTTTCTAGAAAATTGCGGGTCGCTGGCTCTGCCCAGAGTCGTCGGAGGATTCTCGTTCTAATCAGAGGCCCCTGTTCGCTCGGCCGACAAGGTCCTCGAACCGGGGGCGTTCATTCCTTGACCCTGGATTGGACGGAGGACGGCCGAGAGGGGCTTGCCGTCCTGTCCGCTCCTCCCCTCTGATCGCTTGGCTTGGCCAGATGTGCCCCCCCGTGTATCCATTCAGACCCCATGCCTTTTCACAAGCCGCTTGCCTCTTGGACGCTGGCGCACTGCTTGCCCACGGGCCACTCACCCCCATAGGGAATGGAAGAACAAAAAAGAAAGAGAAAAAAAAAAACGTTGTGCGTCAATGGCGTTTGGAGGGTTACCGCTGATAATGTTTCCCTTCCCGCTCGGCAGAGATATTGCAGGGCAAGGGACCTGTCAAATCCAAGTCTCCCACTACCGTACACACCCACCAAGGATCTACCGTATCTCCTCTCCAATCCCATATCCATCCTCAGTTCCTACGTGTATGCCTTCCATTATGACGCTCGAGTGGGTACTTACGGCGCAAAGTCGGCCTGCCCTGTGGAAAACCGTTAATGCCCTCCCCCATTTTGGGCAGGTGGCCAAGATTAAGGGAAACCGCCGTATGCTCCCACTGCTCCTTTTTCTATTTTATTCTTCTCTCCAAAACGTTATACTCCACCGTCCGCTTAGTACGGGGGGGTATCAGTACATGCATCAAGGGGGAATATGAGAGCACATCCATGATCCATGAGGTTTTGCTTGCCGGATGCCTTGTAACGATATCTTGCCCCATATCAACTAGCAGGGGCCTCGGGGTTGCCTGCCAGATCGCCCCGTTATTCACCCTCCTTCCCAGTTCGGTTGGAACGTTTTTTTTTCACGTCGGTCCCGCAGGTCGTGTTAAAACTGTTTCTCAACCATCCCAGTCCTGGAAAAACTGCCAGGATAACCTTGGCCTTGCCTCTGCTGCCCTTGTCGCCCCCCGGGACAGTGCCGAACTCATAAAACGGTCCCTCCAGCTCCTGGTCGTATTGGCTTATACATATACAAGTACTACAACCCTGCCGCGGGTTGTGTGATTCGATTCTTGCCATCATTCTTTTGACCTCGAAACAAAAATCTTTTTTCTTTTCTCAACCTCATTCTCTCTGCTTGGTTGGGTTTTTGTCGACAGGCCCGCAAGATACTCCCTCTACTTGACAAGATCGACGAGTCAGAGACTTAGCCGAGGCAGGTTGGGAGTTTGCGAGTTTCTGCAGCGAAACTCTGGGCTGCCCACTGGGAGAGGCAGGAGGATCTCATGTCAGCCACGGCAACATACACGATGGCAGAGCTGAGGGCTGAGTCGCAACACGGCAGCCTCTGGTCTAACTATGGCAATCCTGTGCAGATGACGGGCAGGTATAATCATCAAGAACCATCCGGTCCCGTTCCTCCACCAGCACCGCAATCGCATCTCGTCCGCCCGAGAAGTCGACAACACACCATGGACTACCCTCAATATCACCACCCTCGGCCAGGCCAGGAGGAGGGCGACGGATATGACAGATACCCCCATCCTTCTCTTATGACCATCCCCAGCATCAACAGCCTCAAGCGCCCATACTCGCAAGTAGACCAGGCGCCGTACACCGAGATGGTTCAGGACCTGCGCGAAGACTACAAGCCAAACAACCAGGACCAAAAGCTCCTCTCCTTTAGAAAGATTGGGGACAAACACACCATTGTTGATGCGAAGGGCCGTATTCACGAGATGGAAATCGACGCGCAGCTTCACGGCATGTTCTTTCTGTCCGAGTTTCCTTCAGCAACAGGGGACGGCAATGTAGTCAATGCCGAGTTGACATGCTACCGACGCAACCTTTTCCAAATCAGCGGCAGTCTCTGCTTCCCGCAAATTCCGCTCTCGGTCCTCCTCGAATCGGGAGAGACAAGTTTGATCAAGAACATGGAAGTCAGCATCTCGGCCATCGAATCCGTCGACGGTAACCCGGTGCGGTTGATTGTGATCCCGTGGAAGACGCCCCCGCCGAACTCGCCCGAGGTCAACCAGGCACCCGACCAAGAGCCTCCAAATCTGCCCTTGATTCCATGGGCCGATGATGAGGATGACACCAGCGGCGAGCACTACGCCATCTATCCCATTGGATGGCGCCGTCTTCAATTCAGGATGTAAGTTTTTCCGCAGGCCTCAGCGTGATCTCTTTCCGAGACAGACTACTAACGTTGACATCAGAGCAACGGCAAACAATGGCCGACGGAAGGAGCTTCAGCAGCACTTTGTCCTTCACCTCAAGCTTCACGGCACTCTGGCGAACGGGCAGAAGATGATACTTTCAGAGCTGCATACCGCACCGATTGTGGTACGAGGAAGAAGCCCACGGAACTTCCAGGCGAGAAAGGAGATTCCCTTGTTGGGATCAAGCGCCGGCTCTCGAGGGCAAACTCTGGTCGAGACTGGTCAAGGCATTGTCGCTCAGGCTGTGGTTCTCAACAAGCCGCCGCACGACTCCAGACCTCGCATTTCCAGCCTGGATGTGCCCAGATCCCAGTTCACCTTCACTTCGGCCAAGCAGATGCCCCAAAGCCCAATGCAGATGCGGTCAAACTCGTATCCGACGACTTGGAACCCCTCCAGCCAGGTGTCTATGCCACACAACCCCGGTTCGGCCACATACCCAACGTCTTCAATGGCGCCCGAGCCCTATCCCAAGATTCCTCTGTCTGGAGCTCCCAGCTTCACGGCTGAGCCTCAAGAGATGCCCATTCAGCAGACGTCCATGCCTTCCGTGCAGCTCTCTCTGGTCTCGCAGGGCCACCAGCAGCAGCCTCCCATTCGAACTCAGTTCGCAACCTACGTTCAGGGCACTTCGGCGCCACCGCACCTTTCTCTCTCGACAACATCGGACAATTCGCTCAACGTTCCGCGCTACGTCGATAACAACCCCCGACCATCTAAATCACCACGGCACGCAAGCCACCAATCTGTCACCTCGTCCATCTCGAACGATACCGCGTCGGGAGAATATCGATATGGGCCGCCCACCTCGGCATACTCAACGAGTGAAATGAGCCCGCACTCGCAGCACCCTCCGACGAGCGCTCAAGGGGCGCCTGCGCCTTATGGCACACCCTCGCAGGAGAATAGCAATTCGGCGCCCCAATCGGCCACTGCTCCAAATGCGCCGCCACCAAGGGATTACTTCCCTTCGTCGCAGAGCTGGACAACCACGGCAGGCGAATCTTCGGCACCCACATACGCAAACGGGGGATCCGACAGACCCTATGCGTTCCCCAGCGGGAAGCCCGAAGCCCACCAACCGCCTCATTCCCAATCGCATCCTCACCCATCATCAGCGGCTGGGCCACACTCATCAGGAGCCCCTGGCGGTGTCTACGGCGGCGTTGGTCACTATGCCTGGAACGCAACATAATTGTGGGAAAGAACCCAGGCAGCTTGTATAACTAGACGCCGCGACATTCAGAGTACACGACTAATTCTTTACATCAATCACCCCAGGCGAGAATATAGGCAGAGCAAAATGAAGGGATGTCGTGGCGCATACAGGACACAAAGGATGGAAGAAACACTGTATTTTTTCCCGGGCGGCTTCGTATCTTTTTCTTTTTCTTTTTTTGGTTCTTGTTTGGTTCGGTTTCGGGGATCGAAAAATTCGTTTCGCATGGCACAGAGTGGGCCTGGGAGGGGATATCTCTCGTTTTTTGTTTTGTTTTCTTGTGTTTCATATTTGGACAAATTCCCCCTTTTTGTTGTCGTTGGACATTTTACTTGTTTACACATTTTTGGACCGCATATATTTTTCTCTCATACATTTTGGATCGATACCACACAGTTATCCCTTTTTATTGGCTTCATCATCAGTTTACCTTACCTACACGCCCTCCTTGCTACAGTACGCACGCACCTACTCTCTCTCTCTCTCTCTCTCCCATTTACGACCGATTTGACGAAACACCCCACCAACCACAAATTTCCTTACCTCTCAAACTTGATCGAATATCCTCATTTTTTTTTCTTATACCCCTGTTTACTATCTCGCTGGATTCAATAGGCTTACGGATCGGATTAGCTCGGATCATTGGGTCGTTGAATCACGGAAGGAACCAAGAGATGTATGGGGGGGTATTTAAAACTTTTACTTAAACTCAGCTGTAAAAACTGTATATATGGATAAGGCACAGTTCTGAGAGAGAGAAAGACGTGTTTTGTTTTCCTTGGGCGCGGCATATTGAACATCTCATAAGACAAAATATTTTTATTATTGATTACAAAACACGCAAAAACTCTGTACCAACTGTTCCAACTGTTCCAACTGTTATCAACCAACCAGTACACACAGACCACACCAGCTGTCTCCCCCTCCACCTTTTGCAGATAACAAAAAAGTGATAAAAATAACTAATTGTATAGTATGCATTCACGGCGATACCCCCTTGAAAATCGACATAGGTCCGATGCAGGTTCATATAAACTGGAGAGGTGTGTGTGTGTGACGGAGGACAGGACTCCGAATTAACGTTTGCTTACGTACCGGGTACCAGGGACCACTACACTACCTACCTTACCTACCAGGGAATTTCTCGGTTACAAGATATTAGAGACAGAAAAAAAAAAGAACAAAAAAAGGACGAGGTGTTAATCGGGTTTCCCCTCCCCCCCTGTTTCCCAGAAGGATACCGAGTGTGGTACTGTATGTACATACGGGAAAGGGTTAGGGACTACCTATCTAACCTAGGGACCGTGACCGGATGTTTAAACCACTTTTGAGGCTTTTGTTCCCTTTTTTTTTTTAGGGGGGGGGGGGGGTTCTTTTTGGGAGTGACAGCTGCCAGACGGCTCCGACTGCCCCGGCTAATTAAAATGATGACCAAACCGGTGCACGGACCTCCTCCGACTGACAGAACAACAAACTTTGAATTTTTGGGCTGTGCGTTTTTGCGGGAAGGCATGGTGGCATGGTGGCATGGTCAGTTTTGCAAATGCACCCGTGGTTCAAATTCACAACCACCACCTATCTACCCTTCTTCCTTCTCATTTTCATTGGATACTATACTTTTCAGCATCGCCGCACTGACGACATAATTTTTTTAATTTTTTTTTTTTTAATATAAAAAAAAAAAAAATCAATCGATTTTAGTTTAATTACAAGTGCCAGCGATTTCTTTCAATTTAAAAAGCCAAAATTATCATCAAACATCACGAATATCAAAGACGAAAGGGGAAGCTAGTGGCAATATCTGAATTCTGAAGGAAGGAAAAAAAAGAGTCATGTTTGAACTTCCTGATGCAAAGCGGTAGGTTTTTTTTTTCATCACCAGAAATTTAGATTGATAAAAACATGAGTGGAAAAAAAAAACTAATAACCGAGTTTGTCCTACATATAGAGTGAGAAGGGAGGATCTGTATGATTCTGACAGGTCCGACCGGGAGCGCGATGCTAGTCCTGAGCTTGAAGGGGAAAATGATGCAGAGCTGCGGGAAAAGCTCAACGCAAAGCTGTCAAGCCTTCTGGCAATCAATTTATCGCCCGCAGGCGGCGATGAGGTTTCCGCGGCGGATAGAGATGGAGGTGCAGAGGAGGCAGAATTCGACTTTCGGCTGTTTTCCACCTCTGCGCCGTCGCAGAAAGTAGTCATCGGGACGAGAGAGGAGGAAGCCATTCCCGGGGAGCATGTTCCTTTTGCTCGACGACCTATGTCGCACTACATCCGAGGGGAGTTGACCGCCCAAGAAAAAGAACAGTTCAGGCTTGCGGCTGTTAGTGCCGAGGACGTGTTCAACGCGGCGTCGCAGAGGGCTTGGGGATATGAGGTGCCGTGGAGGGTTACTAGGATCACGGTCGTCGGTCACAAGGGGCAACAGCACCAGCCTGTTTTTGGGACAGCCGTGGAGGCAGAGGGGAAAAGGAAAAAGACGAGGCCGGGCAAGAAGACGAGGATAGTATTGAGGACAAGGGAGAAGGCGAAAAGGGAGGAGATGGAGAAAAGGAAGGCTGAGGTGGAGAAGAGGCAGAATCAGTTGATGAGTAAGGAGGAGCATATGAGGGAGAAGAAGAAGCGGTTGAACAGGGAGAGGAAGCTGAAGAGGAAGATGAAGGAGAAGGAGAAGAAGGGTGTTGTGGGTGGAGGGGGAGGGGATGATGACGGAGGTAGTGATGCCTCTGAGTTATTCTTGGGAGTTGGGGGGGTCATCTAAGGGGGGTGAGCAGCGTACCTATGGCCGGGACCCACCATCGCCTCCTAGCCTTGCTGTCTGGCCAATCACGGGACAAGATCTCACGTCCCTGTTCCCCAAGGCTGAGATGCTTGGCTTTTGGAGCTGTCCATCGTTGTTGCTCCCCAACCAAGCTCTTCCTCTCTCAACTCGTGCATCAAAACCAAAACTTGTGGTTTTCATTGTGAAAAAAGACACGCCAGACTCCTGATAATTATTTTTTCCCTAATAAGCGACGACCAAATATACCAACTTGATTTCAATTTTTATCTCAGCTCGCTGGCGTTTTTTTTTTTGGTTCTCCCAAAAAATAAAATAAAAAAATGACAGTGCCCCGCGCATGCCACCCCAATTAGCGACACCCTCCTCCCTCGGCCAAATAATGATGAATGCACTTTTTTCGTCGCGCTCCTCGTCGAGCAGCGGCGAAAAGGAAACTACCACGACGACGACGACGACGCCGAGCGACAACAATAATGACACTTCTACGTCGCCAGAAGTCACTAGCGCACAAGAGGAGGAACCCAGTGCGACTGCTGCCACTGTCACCGATGACAACGAGCGAGCGTCTCCCGCTGACGCACCGAAACGGCCTCTCCTCATCCGTAATCAACTATCACAACCCGCGCCGCTCCCACCGGCAGCTCCGACCGTCCCTGCTCCTCCTGTCCCATCAAACAGCAGCAACGAAAATGTAATCGCCCAGTCACAGCAGCCACAGCAGCAAGGACCGCCGCCCGACTCCCTCTCCCTCGCTCAGCTCCGTCGCATCGTAGCAGAGTTCCCCCGCGGCGAAGCGCTAGCATACGACTACACGTACACGGACATGGGACCCATCGAGGAGGAAATAGACGAATGGTTCATGTATAACTTCTGGCAGTGGGTTAGGCTCAACGCTGCCAACCGTGCATTCACCACGGCGTGGTCCAAAATCAGCCAGACGGCCTCGTGGGAGGATGCGGGTTCCGAGCTGCGACGACAGATGGTCGAGGAATTACTCGAGGGAATAAGAAATAAGCAAGACAGGATAGCGCGCAGCGAAGCGATAGGGGCCGTCGTCTATCTCGTTTTGGGGAGGTGGACAGAGACTGTCACTGTGAAGAGGGTTGGCATGTTGAATGGCGTTGCCGAGGGTAAAGTGAAGCATGCTGCTACGAAGGTGCAGCTCGACGCCATGCGGGAGGGGGTTAGGTGCCTAGCCGAGGTTGGAGGGATCCAAGTTGTTTGGGAGGCGCTGAGGGAGGCCTTTGAGCCGTTTTGGAAGGCTGATGAGCTTGGCGCGCAGCAGCAGAACATGCAGATGGCCGGGGAGGAGCTGATTCATCTGATGACTGTTCTTTATGTTATTTTGCAGGAGGCGTTGGAGGGGATCGTCGAACAAGGGGAGGAGGAGGAGTGGGAGCGGATCAGGGATACGCTGAGGGGGCTGAATCCGAATTTGACCCATTTCCTGCTGCAGGCTGTGGCAAAGCTGAGATGGGACGAGAACGGGACGCTGCCGCAGACTCAGATTCTGCTGCTTTTCTGGAAGTCGATTTTGCTCGTGTTTGGCGGGTCCAAAGAGGTTGAGGCGGCAAAGAAGGCGACGGCGGAGGTGCCGCCCGAGGAGAACGAGAAGACGCTGATCAGGGCTTCGCCTTTGGATTATCACGTCTTCCGTCAGGAGATCACGTCCAAATATCCGGCTTACACGCCGCCGAGGTGTGCGATTCCTTTGGAATCCGAAAACACGACTTTGCTCCCGCCGTTGTCGAACCACACGACGAGGGCTAGTTTGCAGAATGGGGTGTTGCCTGCTCCGCCTGGGCAGAGCGGAGGGGCGTCGATTCTTCATCAGCCTGTTCACATTGCGACGCCTGCGCCGTCGCCGCCGCCGAGTCCGGGCGTGGGAGGTAAAGGCGGGAAGAAGCAGAATTATCAGACCAATCAGAATTTTCCTTTCATGTACCCGCCTTTGGACGCTTCTAGCAACAGCGCGGGGGGGAAGGGGATTGCCGGGCTGCAGGATTTGCTGGTGGGGAGGAAGTGGGAGGGGAGTGATGTGCCTGCTTCCATTATTGAGGCTGGAGAGCTGTTTTCGAAACGAGTGCGTATGACGCGGGCCACGAGGCAGCTATGGGATGAGAGGGAGAAATTCCTCAAAGATGATCGGTCCGGGTGGGAGGATGTTGATGAGGATCTCATTGAGGAGCTGGATCTTTCCGAGTTGACTCTGGAAGAAAAGGTGGAGCTTGGGTTGGTTAAACCAGGGGAGGGGGGAAAGAAAAATCCTAGACCGGATGTCGATTATGGACCTCGCGGGGTGGAGGTCGACGAGGATACGAAGCGAAGACTGGATGCTGTTGAGGATTTCTACAAAGAGGCTCTGCCTCAGCTCCAGTCGATGGTTATTGTGTGTCTCAAGCAGGTGCTGGCCATTGCTGCCAATTTGGCTGCTGCTGCTCAGGCGGCGGCGAATGGACAGCATCAGGGCGGTGGTGGTGCCGGTCAGCCTGGCAGTAGACCGCCGCAAGGCCAAAATGGAGGAACTGCTGGTGGTGGTGGTGCGAAAGGGCCGGAGCCGTACTCACCGTCGGATGCAGAGTTTGATGATCAGCGAACTAGGGAGATTGCTGCCAAGGCTGCTACTGGCATCTTGCTTCTTCTCCTTAAGTGGCTGAAGATTTCTCGTAAGTTTATCATATCTTCATACTTTCACAGATTGGGCATGATATACTGACTGTTGTGTGATGCGTAGACATTCTGAAGTTTGAATACATGACACAGCTACTACTGGATTCTAACTACATCCCGTTGGTGCTTAAGCTGTTCGCCATGCATGATATTCAGCAAATAGTCGAGAACAAGCTTGACCGGGTTGATCATAGGTGAGAGAAATCTCATTACATGTTACTAAAACTACGTCGTGGGGAATTGTCACACTAATATTTTTTTTTGGGGGGGACTTTCAGTTTCTTCTATTTCTGCGGCTCCAGAGCAGGAGTCATCCCACACCCAGCAGCAATGCCAAACCCCACAGCAACAGAATTCGAAGACGTAGACGCAAGCGACGACGAGCTAGACGACGCAGCTCCGCCACCTATCAAAAGGCGTCGTTCGCCTGCAAGCCCGGAAGGTGCTCCCCTCCCCGAAGGAGGAGGAGGAGGACCACCACCACCACTGCCACACCATCCTACCCGTCCAGAAGTCGACGAAATGGGATACCCCGTTAATCCCCTCCCCAGAGAACCAATCACTGAATTTTCGAGACGCAACTTCTTCAGCGTGATTAATTACCTGCGCGTCTTGCAAAAAGTATGCAAACACAAAGCCCACCGCAATTTGCTGCTGGTGCACTACAAATCCTCCAACATTTTGAGAAAGGCGCTCAAGGTGCCCCAGCAGGATCTGAGGCTTTACACCCTGAAGCTGTTCAAGAACCAAGTCCCCTACTGCGGGAGGAAGTGGCGCCAGTCGAACATGAGAGTCATCACGGCTATTTACCTGCACTGCAGGCCCGAACTGCGAGACGAGTGGCTTGCGGGGAGCGACATAGACGCCGAAGTCGAGGAGGCGCTGCCGCTCGAACAGGCGCTGAGGAGCCTGACGCACTGGTTTAATTTTAGGCGGTATCCTGACAGGATGATCATGCCGGGCAGCGGGGACGGCCACGGCGACGGCGGCGGCGGCGGCGGCGCGCTGGGAAAGGAAGTTAGGGATGAGGCTGTCAGGGAGGAGCAAGATTTTTTTGTGAGAGAGTTGGAGAGGTATGATTTGAATTGGGAGGGGTGGTTGATGGGTGGTGGAGGAGGGGAACAACAACAACAACAACAGCAGCAGCAGCAGCAGCAGCAACAGGGAGGAATGATGATGATGATGAATGGGGGTGCTGCTACGACACAACAGGATGATGGCATGATGATGATGATGATGAGTGCTGCTAATTTTGGACCTGGGGGGATGAGCTGGGGTGGACAGGGAGGAGGAGGAGGGGATCAACAGATGATGATGGAAGGCGGAGGGGGAGGGCAGGGCGGTGGTGGGTGGTGATGAGGATGATGATGATGATGATGGGATGGTGAAATCTGGAAGCCTTGTGCGGCACATTCATCTTGAGAGCATGGAAAAGTATTAGCAAGTTAATTAATCATCAGCGAGTCTTTTGCATGTGGATTATCTTGGGAGTGGAAATGATTTACTTTGAGTGAACCATGATTGTGTTCAGAATGATTTTGCATGAATAATATAACAGACACAGATAGACAGAAAAAAAAAAAAGAAAAAAAAACTCATGCAAGAGTTGTTGCCTGACTAGATAACTAACCTAATAGTCAGCTAGCTACCTACGTAGATAGCTATATGTGATGTAATCCATCCTTAAAGAGGATGCGATCGGACAATCCTTCTTCCCCATTCATTCATTCATTCATTCATACCATCCAAGACCTGCTCTGCTCTGCTCTCCTCTCTCTTCCCTTCTCGCTCCCAGTTCGGGCAATAGGTGGTATGATATGTATGATTGTCCAGAGAAAACAAGGAGAGAACGAATAGAAATCGTTAGGGAGTGTGTATGTGTGTGTGTTGTATGTATTGTATATATAAGCATGACATGACATGACATGACAGTCAGGTGTTTACTTAACAGACAAGCAAAGTAAAGCCAAAAGGCATCTAGCCATTGTCTCTCCTTTCCCTTCTTCTGAAAACGCCGATTTGTGTCATCATGTATGTATGCAAAAGAAACAGAAAAATGAACGAAAGACAAACAACAACAACAAAACAAAACAGACAATAAAAGAAACCAGCCATCCCCTTAGCAACCATTATTCGCTCATAAGGGGAAAAGGTATAAGAAGAAGAAGAAGATGTCCAGTCTGTTGTCGTTTGTATATAATGAGTGTATGCGTGTTTGTTGTCCCCCACTCGACCAGTCTTATCGACGCCTGTTTAAGCCCTGAGAGAAGCAGACAAAAACACAAAATTAATGCCCAAAGAGAAAAGAAACAAGAAACCCTCGTGCCATCAGGGTATAAAAGAGAAAGAAAAAGAAAAAGGCCGTTCCGTGCGGCTCTTCTAATTGAAAATGAAAGAAAAGCAACGCCCGTCATCCCATGTCACCACCATCCCCAACACCAGAAAATGCTTTCGCTACCGGCGCACTTGATGTTGTTATTGTTGCTGTTGTTACTTAGATCCATGCGTTCTTGGAGTCGCCCACGAGGGTCGGGGTAGTATCACCCGTCCCACGGCGTGGAGGAGGTACCATGGGCGGGCTTCTTGGACTGCCATTGGCCGGCCTCGAAGCAGGGCCGGTGAAGCCAGCCCTCTTCGGGCTCGGGAGCCTGGCCTTGGCTGGGCTAGTCGGGCTGTAGATGCTAGGACTCAAGGTGATCTCCTCAGTTGACGTCGACTCCTTGTCCAGAGCAGGCTGGGCGGTGGTGGTCAGCCTTGGTACGGGAGGTAGTGTCTTCATCCTGGCGTCCTTGACTGGGTCTCGCGTCGGAGTCTCGTCCACCACCTTCTCCTCCTTCTTGCTCGCAGGCGTGGTGGGAGTGACGGCACCAGAATCCAACCCTGTTGGACGCTTCAAAACGCCCTGAGCTTGGAGTTCCATCTGGACGAGAGGACAATCCAGATTGTAGACGTGATGGTCATGAGCAACAACCCCCGGTGCAGCTGGTGCTTCTATGTCTTCGACAGAGGAGAACCGCAAGCCGATTTGAACCGTGGCTGAAGATACCAGTGATGAATCTCTCCGGTGGCGTCTGTTGAGAAGATTACCCATTGATGGTGGTGGTTTGAGAGCATCAGCGGGAGAATACGTTGTGGCAGGTAGAAGTGTGAAAGATTGTTTGGCCCCGGGTGTGTTGTTTGGGAACAAGGAATAAGACCGTTTTCGCATGTGGCCGCCGATTGTCGATGCGATGCGTGCCCGTTCGGGTGCTCTGGGCATGATTGCGTTGGAGGCTCTCGCAAAGAAGTTGTTGGAGCGGTAAGACCGGAGAGAGCTGGGGGCACGTCTGCTGTAGGTGGTGGTAACTGACCGCATACTTTTTGCGTCAAGTGCTTCCTCCTCCTTTGAGATAGTGTACAAGCTTGTCTCACTGTTCGCTCTACGGAGGCTTCGCGGGCCTCCCACGGGATGCATTACATGGTCAGTGTATCCTCCTTCGGAATCCGCATCGTCCTCACAGCGCCGGGCCTTATACATTGCTCGTCGGTTCTCATATTCGCCAGCCTTGTCCCGTGGTCCAATCGTTGACAAGGTGTTGGACTTGAGGAACAGGTAGAGTCCGCCGGTCATAAGTCCAGAGACGTTTGCGACCACGGCGGCCACCATTGAAAGAGTGAGCGCGTTGTTGTTTTGACGACGTCCAGTCTTGAAGGTTTGGACGTAAAAGAATGGAAGCATAAACCCCTGATATAATGTGAGCAAATGGTTTTGAAGACATCAGAGAGAGAGAGAGTCAACTCACAATAGAGATGGCTGCGAGTGCAAGGTAGTACACCATCCTAGACGCATTTACACGGGCTGTCACCTCAATGTCGACACTGCTATGAAGCTTGACAAAAATCACAACAGTGCACACGATGAGAATTGCGGCGATAGCTGTAAAGAGGCCGAAGCAGGCAGCCGAGTAGTGAGCAACAAACCAAAAGAGCGAAGTCAAGCAAAAGTTTGGCGACTGGTCAAAGTCGGCGACGAGGAACATGGCGAAGACCAGCAATCCAATGATGACTGAGCAAATAGTCACATTCCACTTTCCTCGCGGCTCAAATGCTTGCTTTCGCATCGCCCTCAAGGTGATCTCAAGAGCATACACCAGCTGAATGTAAGGCGCCAAAAAGACGGCTGGCGAATCGGTTAGTAAAATGACGGTAAAAGAGCTTGATGCCTCCCAGAAAGCGAAACCTACCAGGCAGCATAGCCATGGCCATCATGGTACACCCCGGTCCGAAGAGCGAGTCGAGGCCAGTCGACTGAGCCCCGGCAAAGATGAGGCTTTGGACAAAGATGCCGAGTGACAGGATTAGGGGATAAACCTCCCCCTCTGGCACAAACTTGAAGCCGTTGCGCCAGAACCTGTACTCCCTATTGTTCCGCTTCTCCCTGAAATACGAATCACACAAGATGCCGACCGCCGTTGCGAAGGCGGCGATGATATTGAAGCTTGCTAATATGATGGTCGAGGTTCGTATCGATTTCGCCGCGGCGAACCTCAACTCGTTGAAAAACTGCTGCTGGGTGGTTGTTTGGTTGGTGGCTGACTGGAACGTCCTCGTCCCGTTGAAAGCATTCTGCTGCGTCATCACCCCCGTGTCGTCCCGCGACTCCAACCACCCGGCGCCATCATAGTGTAGGGCAAATGGTGACATTGGGCTGCTTTGTCGGTTTGCAACCGCGAGGTTGGCGGATGGCTCGATGCCGTAGCGGTGCCCTTCGGACCGGCCTGTTGGTTAAGTCATCTAAACACGTCGTCGATGTCGTAGCTACGTCGTCGGGCGATGCGTGAGGAAAGGAGGGGGGGAAAGATCGTGAACAGGCAAGCGGACGAGACGAGGGTGTAATGGCCTGGCCCGACTGAGAGGTGAGCAGGGCAAGGGGGGGTTGAGCACACGCCTCGCGGGCAACCACGGGCCAGACGAAACAGTCCCCGAGCAACGCAGCACTTGCTGCCGGTGGTGGACTGGGAACAGAAACAGGGTCCAGGGTATGTGGTCCCTCTTCCAGAAGAAAAGAGACTTGCAGCTAGCGCATGAAGCTGGAGACAGAGCACCTTGTGCTAGCCCCGGTCTTGCCATCAACGAGGACGGCAGCTTGGGGATGGCAGCTTGGGACGGCTCCTTGCGGGCAGGGTGGAGCTCTTCCTGCAGCTCTCGTGCCGCTATCTTTTTCGTCTGGGATGGGTCTCGAGATCTCAAGGCCAAGAAAGATGGATCGGGAGGAGACTGCTTGTCGTCAGTTCGATCAATATCGACAATTATTCGGGAAGGGTCATCAAATTGGCCATCGAGATAAGGTAGGTAGGCAGGCATCAAAGGTCATCGAAGCGGTCGTTTGGCCAACATGACGACCTGTCGAAGTTGGAGTAAAGAAACAAGAAAAAAAGAGAGCAGCCTTGGCATCGAAAATGCAACATCGAAAGTTGGTGATCTGGATCCATCACCACCACCTGAGGCATTGAACCGATCACTGGGTCCGAGCTCTTTCTCAGCAGTTTGTGCGAGCAAGTACGAGGTGATGAGCTGTGGAAGCATTGTCTCGACGTGGGGTTGAAGCACTTTCTGCGACAACCCCAGGTTTCGTCTTATGCAGCCAGGGGTTGTCCCCTGTCACCAGCCGGCTGAGGTGCATGGATGGAGCTGCTAGAATTTTTGCCAAGCAGACCTAAAAAGCCGGGGACGTCCCCTGCCGAGCATCAAACGACGACATTTTGGCACTTGCACCTCAACGTCTTTTTTTAATTCCAAAGAATGATCTTCAAGATATCCATCCAGGCTATTATTCCTCTGGAATGCGGCATCAACATGTCTCAGCCATTGCTATTCTTGGCTTCTCGAGTGCCTGGGCGAGGGGAGAAACTCTCAACGTGGAAGTTTTGAACTGCTCGCTCCATCTTGACTTGTCATATTCGAAATGTCGTCGTCAGCTCAAACATCAAAGATACCCCCACACAAGATATCTCGGTGCAATCCTTCAAAAAAGCACTAATCATCATCTCAATATCTTTTGTGTAGCCACACCCCATCCTTTCAGGAGGAGCTTGTCGTCTGGTATATGACCGTCGTTTGCTGCAAGGGTCTGTATCAAGTTCCGGAAATCTCTCGTCCCAGTGCTCGGCAAGCGGTGCAGGGGCCGATGCCTTACCCACTAGGCATCCCAGGCTGATAACGTTCTCATCGCGGGGAAATAAGGGGGAAAGAGATAAGACGAGGTCGTTGATGGCAGATCGTGAATGCCTTGAGATATGCCCTCTTCAGAAAATCCTGATCACAAACTCTATCTCCCCTATGTGACGAATTTTAAAAAGAGGACATCCCAATCCAGCTTATGACTGCAGCATCGAACCAAATAATTACAGACACCGGCGCCCGCCTTTCTCGGAGGTTAGGAGCTTTCTGTCAACGGGAAAGACTAGTGAATGGGCTCCCTCCCTTCACAAATCTAGACCAGAACACAGAAGCATGGGTCCCATCACTGCCGCGCAGTCTTGGCTGAGATTGCAATCGTGATAGGAGTTCCCCAGGACCCCACCCGACAAGGTCAAACATGGCCTAGGCCTTGGAGGTGAAGGAAGATGGAAGCAATCGATCCCGAAATGAGGACGCAAAGCCTTCTAGTGTCGTTGTCGTTGTTGACAGGAAGTGCAATCCACCCGGGACGACCATTCGTCCGAACTCACCACTCCTGACGTAGGTGTGGCTTGACATGCTTCATTGGTGGCGTCACCAACCGCTGGACGCCGGTCAGCATGCTTTTTACCAGTCATTCCGATTCCAGACCCAAAAAAAAAAAATACCATTTCATTTTATACACCTCTATATCCCCTTTCCCAACCCAAACTCATTTCCCTATATACCATGTCTCGTTTGCATCTCTTCCCATGCATTCATCACAAACTTATCATGTCCAACCCCAAGACAACGGCTTATTATTTATCTTTCCGGCTGCTCCTCTTCTCCTTGACGGAAGAGCTGGCGATGCTGACCGAGTCCGAATCCCGCTCCTTCTCCTTCTCCCGCTCCCGTCTGTAAGACTTGCCGCCCAACCAAGCGTCCCGAGCCTTGAACGCGTACATGATGTCCTCAGACGCAACATAGATGGCATACGCCGGAATGACAACCCACAATCCGTTGAAGAAGGCCAAGAAGATCCACTTGAACATGAAGTTGCTCGTGTCGAGGTTGTTGCTTCCGCTCAACCACTCCGGCATGAAGGTCATGTATCCTGTAACTCAGTGTCAGCACCCACCGAACCGTGACGTACACAGATATAAAATAACTTACCGCCATAAATCTCAGCGGTCGCCAAAATAATCATGACCAAGTTCTTTCTCGGGTTCCTCTTTGCAATATCATAGCAAGCCAAAACAGCCATGGCGCCAGCAAAAACAACCGTGATAATCTCAATGCTGACAACAGTCTGTTTTTATTCGTCAGTCAATGTTCAGTTTCAAAAAGGGCTGTCTGAATTTTTTTTTAAAAAAAAACAGCCAGAAAATGAATGAACTCAGTTGAGCATCACTTAATAGCAATCTCGCCAAAAAACCAAACACATCATCTCCCCCCCCCCCCCCCTTTGGTATCTCAACCCTTTTTCACAACGACAACAAACAAAATCACATAATAATGAAAGAAAAAAGAAAAAACTCACCAAATCAACCCCAACCCACCGCCTATCAGCCCTCCCATAAACCATCCACAACTTGGCCAACACGTTCCAACTGCTATCCCCCCCAGGAGCACCAGCAGCAGCCTGCGGTCCCCCAACGGTGATCCACCGACCGCCCCTCGCACCGTACCTCCCCAAATACCCCTCGGGATCGTGCAGAAACCCTCCTCCGTTCCCACCGCCGCTCCTAACCTCCAGAGTAGAAAACAAGCAGTGGTAAACGAACCCTCCCTCCAGCACGAAATGAATCAGCGCGTCGAAGGCGTGCCACACAAAGAGGAAGCGCGTTCTGGTGGACGTCGCGCGCTTGTCCAGCACCAAGAGCGATAGACCCCACGCGGCTCCCAGAATGGCCACCGTGGACAGGAGGGAGATTATTGTTGTCTGGTCGATCAGGTCCCACGTCGTCACCGGCGGGGCCACCGCCTTTTTCCCGAATGCCATGGTTTTTGCTTTTCTTCCTTCTTGTTGTTGTTCTTGTTGGTGATGATTATGGATGTTTTTTTTTCTGGTGTGTTGACAGTTGTTGATAAAAAATAAAAAAAAGATTAAAAAAGAGGGGAAACGCGTGCCCAACAGATGGAGAACTTTTTGTTGTGGGCGGCGACCTTTGGGTGGAAATTTGCTGACGTTGCGGGCAAGCGGTCTGCGGCTATCGTTTTGCCAAGATTCAACCCCAGTCGTCTGTGAAGCTGCCCTGTCACACCATCCCCGACAAGGGGATTGGGCGATGGGGTTTGTTGTTGCCCAGACCTCGGGGCCCCCTGAGTGGGTCCGGATCTAGGGAAAATCAACATGTAAATTCTGTGATCTGATTGGCTGGGACATATTCAACCACTCGAAAATCACTCTTGAAAGTCATCTTCCTCCTTAAGTTTTAATCTGGGGATATTTAATGCTTGTTCTATACTTTAGGGTTCTTGAACTTGGGTAATTATCAGATGCTACAAACGTTACAGTTCAAAGTAGGAGGGAGGTTGGTATGGTGACTGAGAACACCATGCTGAAAAACAATCACAGTCACAATCGTGAAAGAGACACAAAATGGGTTTAAAACCGTTTAATTGTTGGCTGTCTAGCTGATCCTAGCCAGTGCCGGGTATTAATGTTAAACTCTTGCCCCAGAATCGGTCCCCAAGTAGGAAAAATATAGGAAAAACCGCGCCCTCTCCCCGAATCTCCTTCACCCAAGCCTAGCCATGTTGATCAAATTGTCCAACCCATACCGAAGCATTGGTTCAAAAGTCAGGATGGTGTGACGACGAGAGAAGTCCATTGTTGTCGTGAAAGGCACTTAGTGAGTAGCCTTCTGCTTGTTGGCCTCAGCGGAGGCATCGTGCTTGGACTCGGAAGCCTTGTCGGAGATAGCGTCACCGGCGGCTTGGAGACTGCAGAGGGAGTTAGTGACTGAAGAGAAGGCAGGAAAACTAGGCAAAAGCAGAAGGTTGCTTACCGAGTGCCGACGCCAGCGTTGTTGTCCTTGGCAACCTCCTTGTTGGCCTCCTTGGAAGTGGCGGAAGTGGCGCCTGTGAGAACAATGTCAGTGTCATCAAGTCGAAGGGTGGTGTTGTGTTGGCGATGAGAGTGAAGACGTACTGTTGACCTTGTCAGCGACGTAGTTGCCGGCGTTCTTGATGGTCTCCATTTTGATTGTTGGGTGGTTGTTGGTTGGTTTGAAGGTGTAGAAAGTTGATTGTTGATTGATTGCTTTGTTGTGTTGGAAGATTGTGTTGTGATGATGAGGAAAGGAATTGGATCTTGGAGTGAGAAGATGGCAGATTATATACACGATCCAGACAGGTCTCTGGTCTCTGTTGGGGGACGGATTCTCAGAGAGGGTCCTTACGTCATAGGAGTCTTTTGGTCCGGCCATATCCACCAAAGGACTTGCTTGTTGGAAACCGCATGTAGGGATGCGCTCTTCACGGCAGGTACGTACATCGGATGGTCTTGTTTGCTTGGAAGGCTCCAAAGGGGCACCACACTGCTCCCCCAGGTTCGAGCCTGTAGTGACGTCAACAGCAGGCTCAACAGGGGTCAAGCCACCACATCGAAGCAAGTGCGGATGCGTGGCTCACGCGGCTAACATTAGACGGGAGAAAGCTTGACAGGCCACGGCTGTTTCCACAATAGGTTACAAGCTTCTCCATATGTTTCCGATCCAGCTTTCAGAGAGAGAGTATTTTCAGACCAGGAGCACCTGCCATTGAGATGCAAAGCCCAGCACTGGGCATTCAGTTGTTTCGATTGCATCGTTATTGTTAACCCAGGAGGCCTAACATTCTTCCTTTCGTCTCAATTCTCACCACAAGGTATCAATTCATCTTGTCTATTACCCCTCCTTCTGTTTGATTGACGGCGTGGTTGCTATGACGTTTGGCAAAACCAGTCGTCTGCAAACGGCAGGCGTGGGTCTTCCCGAAAGAGAACCCCTGTTCACCAATGACGCAACATGGAGACTGCCCCAAGGATGGGGAAATCTGATTGGTTGACAGCGCTTCCCCCTGCACTATGATGCAACGAGTACTCAAAGCTTCTTTGCGAGGCAAGAACCTCTCTGTCAGGAACACTCGGCCGGCGACCAGAAACCGCCTCCGAGACGACATGCTGACGACGCAATACCATGAAGGAGAACAGTCATTTGAGAGTCCAAAAGGGATAAATGAAATTAAGCCGATAGTAGACCGTCAAGCTCCCTGCTAACCAGAGCTCGCAAGTCCTGCCACATGCTGATTCATTCATCCAAGCTGTTGCTTTTCCTTTCGTAACTCTCCACCTCTCATCGTCCAGATCGGCGATGCGTTGCAGTTTCCAACTGTCCCACCACATCGGGAAGCGAGCGATCAACTGACCTCAGGCGGAGCATTGGCTCCGTCCAATCGGGTCAGTCTGAGTTTGGTGCTATAGCAGGAAGCCGTTTCAACAGCCATGCACTCCGTGGCATCCCAAAGGTTGCGTGGCTGCCTATTCGGTCTTGGGACGGTGAAAACGATTGTTGCTCGGCCCAGGAAGATACTAACGGAATGTACGGCCGTTTGTGCTGTGTCATGTTAGACACTTATACAGTCCACTTCCTTCCACTTTTGGAGATGTCTTGACTCCTTCACGATCAATCTACTCCACTCCGATCTGAGTGAAGCGTCTCGGTAAGGCGTGTACACGTGTAGATCGCGGGACATCGTCAATTCACATGTCAGACAGAAGACACCGATCATGCAATCGCATTTGCCGGTTGGTCGAGGCCCTCGGGCAGGAGCTTCGGGTTCAACCTTGTTCCCAATGCCCGTAGCTTGGAATATGCCTTGGAAGGATCAAGCAAAACAGGCCAGGCATCCAAACGAAGGAATCTCGAATTAATGCACTCACATGGTGCAAGCCGGCACATTACTCAGGTTCTACCCGTCGTCGGCAAAGTCCACGACGCCGTCCCCGCGTTCTCCGAGGTCTCACCAAGACTAGACATTTGGTGTAGTGTACTTCAGCCCTCAGACAGTTGAAGAAGACAGGCCCGGTCACAAAGTCTGCAATCTTCTATGCTTGCCCAGGATCTCCTTAGTCTTTGTACCGTTAACAGGCCAAAATGACGTACAACACGTTCCATGAATCATTTCTCTCTCGACGTGATAACCATCTCGTGCTGTAGCCCGCCTTGCCTGGACCATTATTCAGATCGTCCTCACCTAGACCACCTCATCATCGACCTTGATGATTTATCTCAGGTTGTGCTCTTCCTTGCTAGGGAGGTGTCATGTCAGCCCCAAGTATTCGTTTTCATGTGTATAAATATGCACCAAGCTTCAAAGCAACACGCTTAGAGCTAAATTGAAAGATGCAACTAAGTTTAAGCGATCACCGATTCCCCTGAATTCTGGGGACATCTTACATAACACCGGCACACATCTCTGCAATCTTTCCCGGAGCTTGGGAATTTCGTATATACATCGGAAGCCAAGTCAATCATCGCACAAACGCTCCAACACTGGAACTTCGCCTTGACTCCAGCTTTCACTATATCACTGGATAATTACCACTGCCAGAGATCACTCAACATCTAAATAACCATGGATATCAGTTCTTTGTATGAGTGTGATGGTGGGATGTCCGCCGTTACTGGAGGCGGTGTTCAAAGGATAGCAACGGCCTGTGGGTGGGTGAGCTTCTTTTTTTTGGCATTTTGTATTTATGATTGGGGAACTTCTAAAGCTTTGATTGCATTTGTTATTACATATTACTGCTGCGATTTCTCACCCGATTCGTTTATCACTACTATTAATTGATGCTGGCACTGACCGAAATAATTATCTCACGAAGCCGACTTACACGCCTCCTTCGCCTGTCAGTCTCATAATAGCGCTTGCCTTTGTTGACAGGGTACATGTATGTATGTATGTACGGAAGTGTGGAAGGTAATTGTGTGGTAAAGAAAGCCATGGTGCAGTGGTAATTAAACCTCTAGATGGGGCTACGGCCCTGTCGTTCAAGGCTGCCCGAGACATCCGCATACCACACTTATCATCTAGGTAGTTACTAACCCCTCAGAATTATTCACGATTCATCTAAATAAAAATCCGTCCAACCCTCCATATCCAAATCTCCTCTACCAGATATATACCAGCACCCGGCACTCCCCACAGTCACACTCACCAATCACCACCCATCTAACAGTTGCCAGGTGCCCGCCGCGAAACGCTTGGTGCTTGGTTCATCGTAGAACATGCTATTATGAAAGCTGATGTCAGTCAGAAAAGGGGAAGAAAAACGTTACCAGAGACACGTCAGACTTAACGTTGGGCGCACTCGGTACGTTTGGACTGCTTTGCGGAGCGATGACGCCGTAATTGGCGGATGCCGTATTACTTGCCGGTTTGATTGACCTCTGTCGAGAGACAAGTTTGGGCCTGTTATCAGAAAAGGAAATTAACGTGATATGGAGTACAAGAAGGGCTTATCATTTGTGTGCTTCTTCATCTTTTTACGGTTGTTGATGATGTTTTGTTTTGTTTCTTTTGGTGTTTGTTTGCGAAAATGGACCTATGGAAATCCGGACCACGGCCAGCAGTATCGAGGGATAAACCCTTCACAAGAACAAAGAATGTCTAATGCTATTGATCTAGGAAATTATCAAGAACAACAACAAACGTGCAAAACTGTCGGCTTTGTCAAAAGACAAAAAGAGCCTCGTTCCTTTCAGAGGAGGTGCTACCAAGGGAAGAGGCTCCACTATCGGATTGCCTGTGTTTGGATACAGAACCAAGAAATTAACCCAAGGGGCCCATTTTTAACCTCCCCAATCGTTTGAAGTCAAGATATCTCTCTGACTTCAGGCCTTCCTACATTGAATGCCTCGCCTGATACTGAACGTTCTCTCCTGAGTCTTGGCAGTTGTCAGAAGAACAGCGAAATGCAAGTCAGAGAAATGGCACGCAGAGCTGGAAACAGATGTAGCGATAATTTACTCTCATTCAAGACTAGTTCTCACCGCTTCGCTACTGCTGCCAGTGAGCTTTGCATTTCAGACTGAATATTCAATGATATGGCGACATTGGGCTCTGTCCTAGCCACGTATGTCAGGTACCCCAGACTGATGTAGGGCTGAAAAGGGAGTCCCGGAAGCGCCAATGTCAGCTTAATTACTGTTCAGTACTGCGAGTGGATGAGCACTCTGACATGTGGATATGATGAGCTGGTGATGTTTTGATGTTGATGTTTCGACTGGTCATGGGGTGTTGAGGAAGATGGGTGGCTCGTGCATGATTGAGAAGCATTGAGAGACGGTGGGATTATTGGGTGGCGCGTGCTTATTCGACGCCACCCCCGCTGTTAACCCCCGCACTCGTTGTCTGCCGGCCTCCGATCCCCGGTCTCGTCATCAACTCTGAGCCAGGGGGAACAAGGAGTCAAATACGAATGAGAGAAGAAGATAACCATAAACAATGAATTGAAAGAGATAATACACACAGCGAGAGTTTCTGGAAAGTACCAAAAGCAAGGCTGCTTGTTGGAGGATGGGGATGGGAGGGGTTGGGTTATCTCTCTGTGGAACCGTCCGGGAAAGCAGGAAATGCGTAAGGCCTGCGTCACTGCCTCTTTGGATTTCCTGGAATCTGATAGGCCCGCCGTCGAAGGTTCTAGGTTCTTCATAACGTCCCTCTCACTCACACGACCTTCGCCAAGGCCCGAGGCAGTCAGTCTGCCTTTTCTACTTTTACGTCTTTGTATTTCCCAGCCTTTGTTGTTGTGATAGCCTCATTCAACTTGGAACTCTGACTTTCTTTCTTCTGCAATTGCGTGACCTGGACACCTGGACTCGATTCCTGCACCTTCCGCAGCGTTGAACGAACCCCCGCGATCTCTTGGAGCATTGTTGTCGCATCCGACCATTCTCGAGAGTTACAACTCACCATTCTAGCTGCAACTAGCGACCTGCAGCACCTAGATCATCCACCCACTCTTCCCCAATCCACATCCGCACCCGCACCCGTAACCGACATAACCCTCGCATCTCCTTCTGCAACCTGACACATCAGGAGAGACCTTCCCCAACTCCCCCTTTCTCCCGTCTCGCTCTCACATTTCCCTCTCCCGACAACCTCGACATTACACGACTCTAGACAAGTAACACGCCGCAACCATGGTTAAGGAGACAAAGCTCTACGACCAGCTAACAATCAGCCCCACCGCGACCCAAGACGAGATCAAAAAGGCCTACAGGTATGTGCCATCGCCCAATCCCGTCGTGTTGTTGCCATTATTCGAGGGAACTGGCAAAGAGAAGGCACTCTGTCGTGTAAAGCGCCATCTTTTCCGACGAGCTTCGTCTCCCCTTCCATTTTCCTCGCATACCGGCTATCATCATCACCCCTCTTCCCCCTCTTCGCTTGTCTACAGGGGTCCGCACCGCGAAACCAAACCTGGACAAGACTGATGCTGACCCCTCATTTAGGAAAGCCGCTCTAAAATGGCACCCCGACAAGAACAAGGACAACCCGGATGCCGCCGAACGGTTCAAGGAGTGCTCTCAAGCATACGAGATCCTGTCCGACCCAGAGAAGCGCAAGTTATATGATCAATACGGTCTCGAATTCATTCTCCGCGGTGGAGCAGCGCCACCTCCCGATGCCGGAGCCGGGCCAAACCCTTTCGCCGGTGCCGGTGCCGGGGCCGGTGGCATGCCAGAGAGCTTCGCTTCCTTCTTCAGCAGTGCCGCAGGCGGCGGTGGTCCCCGAGGCTTCTCGTATGGCTTCAACTTTACCGATCCCAACGATCTTTTCCGAAATACGTTCCGTGACGGCGGCGTCGACGGTGACCCGTTTGAGAATCTTTTTGGCGGAATGAGAGGGACCCCCTCCTCGGCATCTGGTAGGACCCGGATGCGGGGCTCGTTTGGTTCTGAGAGCATGAGAGGTGCACGCCAGCCAACACCCGAGGTGACGACGGTGGAGAGGCCCCTGGCACTTTCCCTTGAGGATCTCTTCAATGGTGTGACCAAGAAGATGAAGATCAAGCGCAAGATGTTCGACGAGACTGGGAAGCGCACAACGACGGATACCGTTCTCGAAGTGCCCATCAAGCCCGGTCTCAAGAAGGGCAGTAAGATCCGATTCAAGGGTGTTGGTGATCAGGAAGAGGGTGGCCAGCAAGATCTCGTCTTTATCGTCGAGGAGGTAATCTTTCCCTGACTATTCTCAATTCGCTCTAGTATAAGTCTGCTAACATCGTTAACAGAAACCACATGCTCTCTTTGTACGCGAAGGCGACGATATTATTCACACTGTTGAACTCGATCTTAAAGAGGCACTTACAGGCTGGAAGCGTACAGTCACGACTATTGACGGCAAGAACCTCAATATCGATAAGGCTGGCCCAACGCAGCCAGGTAGTTCCGATTCCTATCCAGGCCTCGGCATGCCAATCTCCAAGAAGGCTGGTCAGCGCGGGAACTTTATCGTCAAATACAAGGTCAACTTCCCCACGACGTTATCAGCATCACAGAAGCAGAGCTTGCGGGAGATTCTGTAAATCAAAAGCAACAGCTTCTGTGGTCGCCTTTTCTACACATTCACGGCCCAGCGAACAGGTCTTTTTCTCAATTACATAATTTGGCACACATCAACACATCATGACTGGGGCGCTCCGGAGTTTCCTTTTTAACGGCCTCTTCTTTCTGTTTTTTTTCTTCAACTTTTTACGGCCGAGTTTGGTACCTGGTAGTTTGGAAGGAAGGTGGATCAATGGAGGGTATTAAGGTGCTTTTCTTTTTCTTTTTCGGCATCAAACAAGAAGAATTTATAGCTCTGGGTAGCTCTGGTTCTATTTGTCTTTTTGTTTCTTCTTCTTCTTCTTCTTCTTTCCTTGTTTCGCATTGGTTTTGACTGGGCCAATGATATGTGAAAATCCGCTAGCTCTTTTATAGAGTAAATAAGACCCAATTGTGGTTAGGCTGTTTGTTGGTCTCCTTATGCTGCTTCTCGGATTGTGCTTGTGCTTATGTTTGAGATGATGCTGTTTGTAGTTATGATTGTAAGGGTATGAAACAATATCGAAGACGAGATGAACATGATGGTGTCGTATGCTACACAGCCTCAGAAGTAGTTGGATATTTATGAGAATTCTGGATGCGGCACTGGAGGCTTTTGCAACTTGAACATGCTTTGCTTTTGGCCATTTCAAGAGGCCAAGCCTGGGTTGAGGTGGAAGCGAGCATACACTTGGGTATTTCTAGATCTCTGAGATCTGCTACGCCGTTTCAAGGTAATTATTTGCTGACTTTTGAGGTGTTGTTATTTTATGGATGTTGTCACACTTTGTAATTTTTTTGTTAATTGTTTTTTTTCTTTTTTTGGTGTGTTGCACCTCTATCAAACATGCATGCTCTCGGAGCACATATATATGTCTGCAGGACGTGACAGGTAATCAAGGTTATGTAAATTCTCCGTCGTTGGTTGCACCGAGACAGATCGGGAACCTTTCGGTTATCGCACGGGCGGTCTTGTATCGGGCGCGCGGTGTGCTTCCATCGGAGCCTCAACGAAAATGTGCGTTGCTTGCAGGTTTGAATCTGAAATACCACCCACGGACGGGAGCGCGGCACATGAATTGCGGCCTCTCAACCAGGCAGGCATATCAGATGGATGCCACCTGTGGATCGGATATTGATGTTTGGCGGCTTGGGTAAGTGCTTACATGAAAAGAAAAGAAAAAAGATCATCCAACCTGTCTGATGGCGAACACGTTGTAGATCTACTGGATACAGACTGAGGAGAGGCTCTTCGGGGTCGTGTTTGGCGTCGTCAACAAATCGCCAAGACGGCGGGCATTGGCAGTTGGGTTCAACTTTCAGGGACCATGCCCTGGAAAAAGATGGGCCGAAACAAGGACCACCACCCAAATTTAGCGTACCTCCGCCAGCGAAGCGCTCTTGGAGGTATCCGCTATGACGACATGATCGACAGCTTTCTTAGGGGGTCGTTTAAACGGCCCGTTGCGTTGGTTTCAATGGGGGAACTTACATAAAGGTATGCGGACGGATATTGCCAATTGCTGTGAATAAAGAGAGGAGAAGGAATTGTAGATTTACGAGGTATTTTTTTCTTTCTTTTTCTTTTCATCTTTACCTATTATTCCCCGACTTAGACTCGTAGCTTTGTTGAAAATCGCTTCCTTTCTAAAGTTGTGACGACGTTGCGGCTTTCTTTAGACTTTTCCCATCATCCGATATATTTCCCCGCCAAATCTGACAGGAACCGGAGAGAACAACATACATACATACATACATACATACATACATACATACATACGTATTGATCAACAAAAACGAAACTAAATCATTTCCACCAATTGATATATATCGCTTTATTTCCCAAATCAAACCACTTCCAAACCGTCAAAATGGGCAAGGTAAGCTAAGCTAAGCTGCACACGCATACATCAATCACCATTCCCTACCCTCCTTCCTAACTAACCCCACCTGAAAAAAACAGATCAACACCATCCTCTTCGACTGCGACAACACCCTAGTCCTCTCAGAGGAACTAGCCTTCGAAGGCTGCGCGGACCTAATCAACGAGATCTCGGCCGCCAAGAAAGTGTCCCTCCCAAAGCCGTTCACGGGCGAATCCCTAATCGTCGAATTCGTCGGCCAGAATTTCAGGGGGATGATGGTCTCCCTCCAGGAGCGCTACGGCTTCTCCATGACGGACGAGGAACTAAACGACTACGTCCGCCGCGAGGAGGACGTGGTAATCGCCAAGCTGAAATCGAAGCTGGTTCCCTGCCCCGGCGTGGACGACGTCCTGGCCAAACTCGAGGCCGAAAATAAATACAAGCTAGCCGTCGTCAGCTCCTCTGCGCTGCGCCGCGTCAAGGCCAGCATTGAAAAGGTCGGCCAGGACAAGTACTTTGGGGAGGATGTTTATAGTGCCGCTACCAGCTTGCCGACGCCTACCAGCAAGCCTGATCCTGCTATTTACCTGTGGGCCATGGAGAAGATGGGCAAGAAGGCCGAGGAGTGCGTCGCTGTTGAGGACAGCAAGAGCGGCACCCTGAGCGGCACGAGGGCGGGGATCAAGGTTATTGGGTATGTTGGCCCTTATAAGGAGGAGGAGCAAGAGAAGATGGAGAAGGTGTTGAGGGATGCGGGCGCGGTGGTTATCATGAAGGATTGGAAGGAGTTTGAGGGGATTATGGAGAAGCTTTAGGAGGAGTGAGAAAAAAAAAAGAGTACCTACTTTTAGAGCGAAAAGGGGTGTGTGTTGTGGAGTTGCAAGAGCGATTAGAAAGTATTAGACGAGACAGACTTTGATGGAGTGGGATGTAATAGAATTGCTTTGAAGGTGATTGGTTATTATTATTATTATCGGTTCTCATTTACGCCAGTCCATGAGAAAACTATTCACGCTTTGAAGAGTTGCTCTGCTCGGGTTGGCATCAGGAACGGCAGTCATGATGTGTCCCAGTTTGACCCGAATGGCGGTCTTGTTGAAGCCTTCTCTGGCTTCTTCTTCTTCTTCTCCGCTTGTCCGTACATTGCCGGAAGCATCAAAGCACCAGCAATAGACAGCCAGGGCGACTCCCACGGACAAATCCTTGCCCGTCTCGCAGAGAACTACTATCCTCCTCCTCGCCCTTATCTTTTCTGCGTCTGCTGCCGCCGCCTCATCATCATCACACGGCTTTTGCTTCTTCAAGAAATTCGACACAAACTCGCAAATCTGCGGCAACGCCTCCCGCAGAACCCGGCTGGCAAGCTTCGGGTTCTTGCCCAACCCAACCTCGATGTGAGAAGGCGACTTGACCCACTCGCTCTTATCCGTAGGCTTCGGCAGCACGGTTATCAGACAAGCACCCTCCGGTACATCCGCCGGGATAGCCTGCAACGTCCCAACGAAAATCCCAGGCGCGGCTACTTTCCTCACTTCTTCTTCGTGGCCCCCTGCATCGCCACCATTGGCACCACCGGCAGGACCTTCCTTCTCAACTAAACCCCTAATCAACTCGGGCAAACCCCCCTCAGGCGTCCTAAGCAGCTCGTCTCTATACTTCCACCACACAGGCGCGGTGAGTCCCAGCGCCCAGTTCTCCGTATCGTCTCCGGCGCCTTGGATGTACCCACCTTCCCCGAGCTCGGTGCCTGCCACCCTTCTTGAGCTGGTACAGCACACAACGGGATGAAAATTTTGTTGCATTTCATTCAGGCCCTCGGCAAAGGTGGACAGATCGGCATAATCGTCGTGAGTGATCCAGAGCGGTCGGAGCGGCTTTCTTAGGTGTTTTCTGAGAGGTTGCAAGTCGACAGCGAGGGCAAGGAACGAAGACACAAACTCGGGCAGGCGAGCCGAGATTTGGCTTGCTTCCGAGTCTGAGACGGCGTTTGGCGGGACGTAGAGTTGGTGGGCTGAGGAGGCGTCCGGGAAGAGGACGCGGTTCAGGACTGCGCACCATGTTGGGATTGTTTTGCTCAGTGCGTCGGGGTGTCCTGGAAAAGCTTTGTCAGGCTCTCAACCAAATAAATACCAGGGATATTTTTTGGAATGCTACTCACGTTTGCCTCGTCGGGTCGAGTCAACAATGATGCATCTGCAGGCATATCCCGTCCGTGTCAGCAACCACCTGTTCATATCAATCCGTGATCCGAACGATAAAATACCCATCATTCTTCCCAACCAACTCCAGCAAGTGCAGATTCAACCTCCTCGTGCTAAACTTCCACTGTCCCGCGTGTCCGTCCGTGCTCTTGAAGTAAGCAGACCCAGCTTTGTGCTTAGGGTCTATATACCAGCTCCCGCAGCGCTCGTTTGCGACAAGAGGCAGCTCGAGAGAACCGGCGACCTGCTCGACGAAGGCGGCGTCCCCAAGGATCGATTTAAGCCTGTTGGTGATTGAGAGGTTTGATCTCCTCAGGTCGCCCAGGATTTGGAGAAGTTGTGTCCTCCGTTTCCTGATTGAGAGGGGAATATGATATTTTCTAGGGCTGGCGTTGTCATTGTTGTTGAAATTCAATTTTGGTTTACGTTGATGGTGACAGGGGGGAAAAACTCAAAAAAAAAAACTTATATACTTTGAGGAGAAGAAGTTTGTGAAGATGGTTTTCAGTTATACCGCGCACAGACCACTTTGTAGTTTTTTTTTTCCCCTTTTCTTTTTTCCTTCCTGTGGTTGAGATGGAATCATTCCGGCGGCTTTCAATTGGAAGCCCAGCTACGTAGGATGGGTTTACTCCGAGACATGTCATTCGTAAGAAATCTCAATATCATGTTTTTTTTTGTGTCATGCTTGACACTGGGACTGTCTTCAGAGGGGCCCCCGCTGGAAGGAGCCGACGGGAATGTTTCTGCGGCACTGGCGGCTCAGTCAGCCTGAAGATTGGGATTTAATCCATATGCTTTTTCAAACGGCATTTGATTCGTAAAATGTGAGAATGTCGATAAATGGATGTGAGGCCTCAGATTCAAGCCAAAGATTTGGAAATCGCGCTGTGGTTGGACCGTTTTAGAGCGCTAAATTCAAGTTGGCGGGGAACTGTTTTAGCGCACTTGGAGACGGCCTCGTAGGGCTGAATGGACAACTGCCCCCCCTCCCCCTCCCAAGTGGGTGTGTTGCGATCAAGCGAATCGGAGTGAGAGGCCACATCAAGAGAGAAAATTACAATGCGATATCTTGTGAATCCAGCAAGATCCTTGTTCCTTGACCTTGAGATGCCCTGGTTGGCAAGTTGTGCTAAGATGCCATCCTGAGGTTTGTCCATCAAGCATCTTCCCGTTAATATCAGAACCGAGCCGGGAACATATCAAGAGAAGCATAATGCATATATATCAAACTGATGGATGGTTACATGCCAGCCGGATCACTTCTCAATCTTGGCCCGAGGTTTTTCTCGAAGCTATTTGACGCGCAAAACGGTTGCCAACGCCGAAGCCGCTTCTCGGCAGACCAAGACCCCTAGGGATTCTTCGAGAAGCGAACAACATCAGCATCATTGTCGTCCCATCTGGGCTTGGTCGGGCTGTAGGGGTATCATTGTCACATCAAGAATCTCACTCCCGAGCCCAGATCACTGGGCCGTCGAATCTGACTGGCTACCAAAATCTGTGTCGGAGGATTCAAGGGATTCAGCCACGTCCGAGATGGGTCCAGGCTTGTTTGTTTTTGACACCTGTGTGAGGTGTCATTTCTTATTATCTTTGTCGAAGCTTCCATGAAGAAACAGGTCGAGTGCTGGACCGGGTACTTGCCGATTGGTGGGTTGCAAAAGGGTCGCTGGTGAGGGCCATCAAGGTCTATCATGACGCCCGGCCAGCACGTGTCAGGGCGATCTCGAAAACATTCCACTCACCGCCGGTCAATGCGGCCGGCTCCGAAGTCATGCGCGGGGGCCCTTTTGCACGGCCTCGATGCTGTTGAGGAGGATTTGGTTGAAGTGGTAATGATGCGGGATGTTGAGGACATGGATTTGATGTGGACGGGAAGAGCACAGCCCAGTCCTTCCCCACCATCATCCCGGATATCAGACACGGGTTAGGGAAGCGGGGCCGAGGATGGAGAGCTCCTTGCAGCCCGGCTTTCCGCCAGGCTTTCCTTGTCCCCACAACTCTTGCTGACTTTTCTCTTGGCTACATTGGAAAATAGATTGAGTTCTGCACGACTCGAAAGAAAATGTTTCGCAGCGAGTTTATGAGTGTCGTATCGCGTGGAAATCATTCGGTCATCGATTTGGGCGCTGCCCTTTTCCAAAACTCTCCAAACTCCGAGGTTCCCCATGTCCCGGATTACGGGAGGGCTCACCGCTTCCCCCACCGACGAGAGATATCTGATGGAAGAGAGGTAGCACGCGCCACCTCCACGATCAGATAGGGGCGCAGCAGCTTCTTGCTTCTGGAAATCGAGGCAGCCGACCTATCGACCTTCTGTGAGACGGCTCGACACTGGTCAATGACCTCATTCGGAGGGCAAGTGCTGGTCTTTTTCCAAGCATAGCCAATCAAAATGCATCTTACACGATTGAAGAGCCATTGTTTAGCGGCAAGCTCCCACAATCATGTACCATCGGCAGCAGTGGTTGAAAAGGGCAGGCATCTGCAAGCCCAAAACGTCCCGAGACATGAGAGGAGGATACGAACCCCAAGAGAATGTGCACTCGCCTGCCGTCTTGGCGTCAAGACGCATAGGGCTGAATGAACTGAAGGATTTATCTGCTCTGCATCTCGCGAGATCATATACTCTTGCGTCGATCGACTGTGCGTTCTTGTGGTCAAATGGTATTGGACAGCGACGGGGCCACCCCCAACCGTTGGCTTGTCCATAGGGCTGAGATGGGGGTGAAGACCCGCTCACATCTGAAGCGTATACACCTCCTCTTGATCTTAACGATGGGTCGATTTCGACTAGACCACGGGTATGTAATAACTCTAACGTTGTAATTCGGAGAAGCCGCGAATGATTTGGTGATATTTTCAAAGATGAAGAGTCTAGGGCAAGCAAGACGGCGGCACATGAGACTCTGGTGGAGCCGGGCATAGGGGTGGGCTGCAACCTGCTTAGGGACGATATGAATAGAAGGGTGATATTATTATCATTATTGATTTACAGCCGTAGTCTTGGAGCAAGAAAAAGCTCGCAAAGTACAAAAGCGGAATCTGACAAATTAGCAACGGGCAAATATGATGCCCGAGTGGTTGATCGACGAGGGAGGACAGCGGGCCTCGGTACTGTGCTGCAAGTACCTCCATGTACAGCACACACCACACCTCCACAACCTGCCGCTGTGTCATCGCCGTCGTAAACAGCCACCCCCGCTTGGGGAAAGCGATGCATTGATTGTCCTTCAATCCCTCGGCATGGGGAAGCGGTCAACTATCTTGTGGAGGCGCGGTGCATCTGGCAGAATAACGATATCAAAGTCAAGTCTGTTTCTTTTTGGTTGGGGGAAACTGACATTTGCTAGTGTGAAAACAATCCTGGAAGAAAATCTGCAGAGACCTGCAGCTTGTGCGCTGCTGCGAATTGCAAGGGTGGTGGCCATCTGACTGGTATGGGAAATTCTCCTTCCCAGTTGAGCAAATCTGGAGATGTCCCCGTCAGATTCCGACATCTGCCACCACTGGCACCGGTGATATTTTAGAAACAATTCAACCAGCAGATGCAACCCCCCTTTAAACTCTGTAACTATCCAAAGCATATCGGCAGTCAACTGTTGCACATAGCACCTGGGCGACATTTAACCAATCCGAACCTTGAGCGACAGCCACTGGCGTAGAACGACAAGAGGCAACCTCGCAGCCGTGTGACTGGGATGATGTGGATGTGGGTGTGGAAACACCTGCATGCCGTGGTCACCGAGGACGAGGGAACAACATCTAGGCCGTTCGGTTTACAGTTTCGATACCGTCACTTGATTCAATCCTCAACATCATCATCATCATTACAATTACCGTTGCCATCATTTCTGTTTCATCTTTCAAAAGGTTCTGGATATTTTTTCTTCACAAATTATTAACCTCGCAATCGCCAAGGGAACTTCCCTGTCCGTGGACAGTGAGCGGCAGGGTGGGTACTCTTGGCATCCCAAACCACGCTAACTCGGCCCGCCTGCAAAGCCCTGAACGACGCGGTAAAAGTGGGCTGGACGGCGGCCTGAACTCGCCCGCATAGGGCTTGAGCTTTTATAAGTCCAGCGAGCCTCGCCCGGCCCCCCCTTGCTGCTCCTGTCCCTCCTCGACGAGACCCTTCTCTTTTTTCCAAGTTCCTTTCGATACCTTACTCAACCCCAACAAGGCAATCAGCTTTGATCTTGAGACCTCAACCCCGAACAACATCAACCTTGGGCGACAGGTCGCTTAACATCGTCCAAAACATTCAAGCTGGCGCAAACCTGGGAATCCCCTGCTTGTCAAAACCAAGAGCCGAAGCTCCGTTCCAACAACAAAGCTTCAATTCTCCACCGATCGACTTACACACCCAATTGCCCTGACAGCCCAATTGGCTGTGGGTGATAAACTACGATATCAAGAATCTGCGCGCACTCAAATGGTCCAAATGGTTCTACTCACAGACGCACCCATGGCTCCAGCATCAGCAAACAATCATTCCGGGTCGTCTCCCGTCACAAACGGGACACCGAACGGCGACGGACAGAAACAAAAGCGTGCCAGGACAAGCAAACCAAAAGTTAAGACGGGATGCAACAACTGCAAGTAAGTTTGATCCTACCGCCCTTCCCGCCCCCTTTCACCAGTGAGATTCCGTCATGTTGGTTGGTGGCGCTGACCCCTGTTACGCAGACAACGGAGAATCAAATGCGACGAGCAGAGACCCGAATGTTACAATTGCGTGCGATCCAAAAAAGTGTGCTCTGGATACCCGCCTCCTCCGCGCAGCGCAAGGCCTTTTGAAGAGGTCAGAATTGCGCCAAAACCTGCTATAATCGCCAGTGCACCACCTCCCGGCCGATCAGCCATCACGCTCCCTCCAAGACGAGTTGTCAAATACCAACGCCGTACATCACCACCTACAACCCCAAATACAACGATTCAAGTTGTGCCACAGCTCCTTAGCATTTTATCCACGAACCTTCCCCTCGATGCCGAAGAAGGCCAGTACTTCCAGTTGTTCCGCGAGCAGACAGCCAACGACCTCTCTGGCTTTTTCGACTTGGGTTTCTGGGCGCACAGCGTTCCCCGCGAGTGCCATGCTGCGGCTGCCATTCGCCATGCCGTGATTGCACTCGGAGCTCTTTACAAGACGCTGGACACGTCCAACGAATCACCACCGAGCTCGCCGTCGCCGAGTTTAAATCGCTATGACAGCGCCGTCAGACACTGGGAAGTGGCCTTCCGGCAGTACTCCAACGCCTGCACTTCTCTCTTGCGAGCAGACTCCGTTGAGACAACATCTAACAGGACGAGATTGATGGCTAGTGTACTTTTGGCATGTTTTGACTCGTTTGTGGGCCACCACAAACAAGCAATTGTGCAGATTCAGAATGGTCTGGCGCTGTTAGACAAGCTTCGTGCTGAAAGAAGGCGGGCATTTAGCCCCAATCCAGACGACACGGTGGAGGATGAGCTTACCCAGATGTTCACTCGGCTTGCGATACAAGCCAAATCTTACGACATGGCTTTCCATTTTCCCCATCCATGGGTCGTCAGCTTGACGGGCCAAAACAACCAAGACCCCGGCTCGCCTGCCTCGGAAGCAGGTTCGCCGCCGCCCATGTCGATTAATCAGGATCCCATCCCGGAGCGCTTTTCATCAGCAAAGGCAGCCAGATTGGCATGGGATAAGCTTATTGAGGGCATCTTCCGTTTTCACGAAACACTATTCGCCCAGGCCCAAAACGGAGTCATGGGTGTCTTACCAGCAGATTTATTACAATTAGGCCTTGGCTACGCCAAAGAACTTGACGACTGGTCATCGGCCTACGAACACATTCTCGCCTCAAGAACGGCACCGGGCATCAGTAGTCAAGAGAAAGCGGCAATCGTGGTACTGAAGATGAACCAGGTCATGACGAGGGTTCTCTTCCTCATGACATATCGAGACAGCGAAATGCACTTTGACAGGTTTACCCCCGAGTTCAAGCACCTCGTCGAACTGGCGCTTGAGGTCGTCGGGGACGAGGAAAGGAGGACAGCGGCGAGGCGATGCCCGGATGCGAACTCTTGCAGACACCAAAACCGTTGCGAGCCGGACATTTTTGGAGGAAACGCCTATGCCGCCCGACATATCAAACCGAGTTTCAGCGCCGATTTGGGCATTGTCCCGCCACTTTACGTAGTGGCTACCAAGTGCCGTGCGCCGCACATCAGACGGCAGGCCATTCAGCTTTTGAGGAGCAGCGCCAGGCGTGAAGGCATGTGGGACAGCGAGCTCACCGCGCGCATCGGCATGTGGATTACGGATGTGGAGGAGGCAGAGCTCTACTCGAATGATTTTATGCCCTCGCCCGAATCTAGTCCTGTTGACGGGTATTCGTACAGGTCGGCCAGCCGGTCAGTCACTCCGCCTTCGGCGACGTTTAGCACCAATGGGAGATTGAGTCTCAGCCCGCCACCGAGATTCGAATTTGGAGACAGTCCTCTTGGTCCGGGAGGAGTAAACTCGACGAGGGAGTCGTTGTCGCCGGGATTTCCGGCGACAAAGCCACAGCCCAAGGCAGTGCCCGCAGAGAAGCGGGTGATGGTTAGGGCGGTCGAGTTTGATTTGCGCGAGCGCTCGGCCATTATTCAGATTGGCTCAAGGGATCTCAAGGTTGGGATGCCGGATTTGAAGACAAAGGTGAAGGAGATTCGGTGGTGACTTTTGTGATGAGCTCACTATGCTGCTGCTGGTGATCCACGATTGATCTTTTCTTGGATATTTCTCCTCTTTTTCTTCCTCATATACCCTGATTTCTTGGCTTCTGTTTTTGAACCAAGAATTATATTTATTGTCTTTTTCTTTTTGGAATATGCATAACAGCAACGAAAAGATGGGAGGAAAAGAAAAAGATGTTTGTGTCTATCTTTATGTCTATATTTGATTTTTTTTTTTGATGAATAGCGGTACTGGTACTGCACATATTCTTTGGATTATGAAATAGTTTACTTACCCCTTTCAAGGGAGGGAGGCAGGGGGGGAAGTGTGCATGAGCGCGAGCTTATTTGAGGGGTAGAAGAACTCGGGAAACAAAAATATATATTGTTTATCATTGCTATCATCGAAACCGACCGTCCTTCTTTTTGACTTTTCTTTTGTCCTGTCGCTTTGATTTGTATGCTTTCTTTTCATCAATTTAGTAGTAATAAATGCATGGGGGGAGTTGATGACTGAAAGAACAACAGAAAAAGAAAGGTTCATCAACAAGAGAGAGAAAAAAGAGAAAGATTGCCTCGCTCGGTTGGTTCCGTGGTGTATGTACATATACTTCAAGGTTCATTGGCATTGCGTGTAGAAGTAGAGTATACAAGTTCGCTCTGAGCGATCTACCTGGGTATTTGAAGGGTATTTTTTTGGGTATGCAAGATGGATGGATGGATGTTTCTCTTCTCTTCTCCTCCGTTGAGCATATATATATATATATCCTGGCTGGGTAGGTCTTCCAAGAAGCTTTTTAGTTGAGTGGGATAAACTGGGAAAAAAAAAAAAGATTCAAGAGAAAAAGCTATTTTTTTCCGAGCCAAAATCAATCCCTTGGTCACAAGACTTCTTTTTCTTTCTTTTTTCTGTGTTCCTTCATCATAAATATATGTATCTAGCGCAAAAGGCGTAATAATAATAATAATAATAATAATAATAATAATAGTAGTAGTAGTAGTAGTAGTAGTAGTAGTAGTAGTAGTAGTAGTAGTAGTAGTAATAGGAAAGAAAACCCCGAATTATATATTAAAAGGTGTCTCTCAAAAAGATTCCGGATATCGCCAGGGGTTAATTAGACAGACATTTACATATTTCACGTATAAAACTGTGAGAGGCCATTTTAGTCACTAGGATTTCGGTATTACGACACACACACACACACACTCTCTCTCTCTCCTATTTTAATATCTATGCGGCTGGTTTCAAGGCTTATTTTGTACATGTACAAGACAGTTGAATACTTTTATTTGAGCGGCAATTGTGATTGACTTCATATACCTGTTCCTCTTTATTGATCTGCAATAAAAATATGTATCTCTAAGGCCTTGGGGCCTTGTCTACCTTTTGTCTAAATTGGTGCCAACTTAGCTGTCGAGCTGGCAGAAGGAAAAAAAAAGAAAAAGGAAAAGATGGTCCTGTTCTAATATGTTGATTTCCTCCCAAAGATACGAAAGAAAAGGGCCTTTTACAACAAGAAATGACAAATAATGAGGTATATATCAATGTAGAAAAACTCAAGAACAAACAAGAAAACCCGTTTAACCACCGGAAACCGCGATATATGCAAGAGAAGAACCGAAAAATATCAACAGACAAATGAAACAAAACACAACCTTGAGTTGTTAGTTTTGAAAAGAGATTGCTCTTCTTTCTATGGCGAAAAAGTCACAGGCTCCAATTCCCGTGTGAAAGACAACAAGCAACTCCCACCTCAACCACTATGCCTGCGCCTCCAGCTCGGCAAGTGCAACCAGCTTTGCCCGCCAGCTATTGCACACCTCTTCAAACCCGCCCACCACATCACCGCAGACGTGTGCGCACTCTCTCCTCTGCAACCTCTCGCTCCAATTGCCCTTTGCGATCCACCGCTCTCCTTCCTCTCTCAGATCCTCGTCCCGTCGCATCTCCTGCACCAAATCCTTTGCGCTCTTCAGTCTTCTCGTTGCGGTTGTCGTGGTTTGCCTTGACATGTGAAGCGTGTCAGAAAGGTAGTTTAGCGTCTCGACCAAATCTGAGGTGAGAGAACGAAGAGAGCTGAGAGACTGCAATGCCGTCGTTGATGGGCGCGGCATGTAGTCGGATAAGTCGATAAGCATCGGCAGAAGGTTGTCGATCGTTTCCGGATCAGGAGGAGCAACAAGGGGTGAGAGTAAGGGAAAGGTGAGGTTGTGTAGTTGGCGTGTTGAGTGAGTGAGGTGGGTGGTGAGTGCCGAGTGGGCGGTTATTAACCTGTATGACCGGTTAGTGACCTCTCATTGAATATGTGAAGGGGACAAAGAAAACATACCTCGTAGCACACCCTTCAAGACCGCTTTGGCTTCCCAAATCTCTCAACCCTTCAGTAACTCTGACAAAAGTCCCATCGATGGCGCTCCCAGTCCTCTCGGTTCCTCTCCTCACTAAACTATCCACCTCATCCATCTTTTCTACCAACCTGGGCGGCATACCGGGGCTCTCCAAATCGCTATCAGTCCCGTACTCACTCCCATCATAGTCACTCGCCTTCCTCCTGTGGCCCCTTTTCCCATTCGGCGAGGGCAAGGTAAGACTGCCTCGATGATGCGTAATCATGGTTTGCGGACTTTCCACGTCAACGCCGCTGTCCCTGACGCCTCCGTCCCTCTTGTTATCTAGTGCGTCCTCGTCGTCGGTTTCGAGGTTGATTCCCGGTGCCCCGCTCCCTCTTGACTGGTCGTCCAGGTCTTCTTCGTCGTCGTATTCGCCTTCGTGTCCGTCGTAGTCATCATAGTCGTCATCGAAAGCACCGGCTAGTTCGTCGGCCAAGTTCCCAAGCCCATTCCCGCCGCCTCCGCCTCCGTTCATGCCGCCACTGCTGAATACCCCTATGTCCATGGTCTCTGAGGTGGTGAAGCTGTTGCGCAAAGGTGTCGTTGGGTCATTGAAGGATGATTTTGACTGGCGGCGCTCGTGTGTTGGAGAGTAGGAGGTGGCGCGGGAGAGATCGAGCGACGGATGGGGTGAGTGTCGCGGTGTTCGTGGTGATGCCATGGCTGGCGAGTGTGTGAGGTTTGTTTATGATCGGTGTTCGTCCGTTCCGTATTGCTTTCCTCCTCGCTCGTTGTTTCGTTGGTTCGGAGTCGAGATCAAGAGAGGAGATTTGCCCAGTCTAATGCGTGTGTTCGGGTTGTCGTTGCTGTAGAGGAGGGCTGAGTTGAGTGGTACTATATCAAAATGCTTGGTCTATAGCTGCCCTGGTCGGCGCGGATCCCAATAATGCGGTGCTGTTTCGGGTTGTTCTGGGGTGCGGACTGGGGACGGCAACGGTGACGGGAATTTTGCTTTTGAGCAGACGGTCAGTCGCTGTCATCTAATATCGCCCTTCGCAGGAAGTATTTCATAAGGCACATGCAAGAAATTCGGCCGACGTTGACTGAGGGAAGGGAAGGAAGCCTTGGGCCGGAGGATGGATCGCATTACACTATCTCGGTGGAGTGGCGGTACTCACTGAATTATCACCGTGACGCTGACGTTGTGCCTTAACGTGTTAGTCGGGCTGGTCCCTCTGGGGCTGTTTGGCCTGATCGATAATTTTTTTTATTTTTTCTTTGGTTTTTTTTCCGCCAGAGTTTGAGGGCTTGGCCCAAAGAAATAAATTGATATGTAGAATCTCGAGCCCCTAATATGCTACGCATGGAGTTGATACCGACAACCGAGAATAATACCGAGATGTGTGTTGGAAAGCTGTTTACCGGGGAGAGTTGTTGTTACCTGACTCGAGAAATAGCGTTCCTGGCGAGAAACTCAGGGGCGGTGCCACTGCAGACCAGATCAGATTACGCCACTGGCCAATCAGCAGCTCCGTCTCTGCTCGTCGGGAAAGCCGGTGCACTAACAGATTTGGTACCAAAAACTGAGGCGCTGTGATATGAGCGTCTCCATCAAACTGCCCCGCCAAAAGTTCAACCTCCAGTTGAAATGTCAATCAAGAAGAGCTCCCCACATTCCGCATCCAACATCTAATTATCTTTTGACAACAAGATGGCCAATTTTCGCAGATTTCGCCCTGACGACCTGAACAAGCTATCAAAATGCAACTTGGACCCTTTGACAGAGACTTACGAGCTTAGCTTTTACTTGCAATACTACGCAAAATGGCCTTCACTGTTCCAGGTCGCCGAAGATCAAGATGGCAATATTATTGGATACAGTGAGGACGGCGACTTGTATTTTCCCTCGTTCTTGGGCTAATTTGGGACTGGGTAGTCATGGGTAAACTCGAATCCTCTCCTGACGTCTACAAATTCTCGGAGCATTACCTCCCCTGGCACGCACACATCACGGCTGTCACGGTAGCCCCCGAAGCACGACGACTCGGCATTGGAAAGATGTTGACAGAACAGCTGGAGGATGCCGGCGATGCTGGCAATGCCTGGTTCGTCGACTTGTTTGTGCGAAAAACCAACTACAAGGCCATAAAATTTTACGAAAGCATGGGGTACAGCATCTTTAGAGTGGTCAAGGACTACTACGGAGACCACTCGACTGATCCCACCCAAGACAGCGAGGATGCCTATGATATGCGTAAGCCCCTGAAGCGGGATGTCAAGAGGGAACACATTAGAGACGATGGAGAAAAACATGAGGTCGAACCAACCGATGTGTGGTGAATGCGACAGCCGACCTGTGGGACATCACATCAACCGAGATGCTGGCGCCGGCAATTATGCTCTTTCTCCGCCACTTTTCAACAACCACCTCAACCCAGAAACACCACACCACTGCGGTGGATCGACTTGTTTAGATGTATTCAGTGAGCTAGCCCAGTAAGCCATGCATCCACCTTTCGCCGCATCCTTTTATCGGCAGCAACAAAGTCGGCCCCTTCAGTGTCATCCAGAATGCTGACTAGAGCCACGGTACAAAGATTAGTCGCGGCGAGACGCATGTCCAGACTCATCATCAACAGGCGTGGGTTGCTTCGCTGTAGGGGCTGCTTGGGGGTTGGCAATACAAGAATTTCTACAAGTCTTCAAGCTTCCGCCTACTTGACACTGCAAGTCCCTGGTGAGCGTGCTAAGAGTCTTGATCCCTGCCTCTTTACACATATTGTTATTTCAAGTGAAACATTAGCTGGGATTGAGGCTACTTGCTCGCTAGTTCGACTGATGGGGACCGTTGGTCCAGCGCAAGGCTAGTGGCTAGTAACTATGCTACTAAGTCGGCCGAGATACACTTTGGCGGGAGATTGAAAACGTCTGACCATGAGCTATCTATGACGCTGTGGCCTTCTCTCTTTCTCTGTCGGAGCCACATTCCGGGGCCGAATGCGGGATCCGACCCAAACTTGGATGACACTGGGTGAGCGGTACGGAAGTCTGGAAGATTTTGAGGGCATGTCCAACGACTTCCAGAAATGCTGGAGTGCCAGGTATGTCGGTCAAGGACTCGAAGTGCGCAGGTCGTTCTCCATCCCACCCCCGGAGACGACTGGACGCTGTAAAGTGAGGCGTTTCACCTCTCGTCCACGGGCGGCGTCCATGATTTACCGTTTACGCTGCTAAACTTTGGCACCTCCCCGGCTCGGACTTTGTGGTTCACCACCGGCGCCTTTCATGTCTCTCTAGCGCATGTTTACCCGCGCGCTGAAACCATTCTTGGATAATACATCGCACTCGACACACACACAGCTCCGGGCTTAGCCCTATGCTCCTGCAGTAGCAGTTCTAGCTCGCGTGGCCCTCGCGAGGCTACTGCGGTGTGCTATGAATATCACCAAAAAAAGGGAGAAAGAATCAAGTCTAGAACCGTCGATCCACGGCCGGAATTGACAGGCTGGGGATGATCTTGAGGTGTATATAGGAAAAAAAACCCCTCAGTCGAGGCGTTTTTGTTTTTCGCCATCCTCACATACTACCTTTTCATTCGCTACCTATCCCCTCCTTTTTATTCTCCCCCGGGAAAACAAAAAGCCATGCTTGACCCGCGGTTGGGCCTCTCGACAATCTCCTCGTGGACGCCCACTCTGGACCCCTCCAACACCGTGGTCATGATGACAACCACCGTCCCGGCTCCCAACTTTTCGTATTCGGACGACGAGAATTCCTCGCAGTCGTACTGGCTGAGACTTCTGATAAAGATCAGCATCCTCTGCGGCTGGTTTTCCGAGAGGTTGCGTCAGTACGCCCGTCTCGTCCAGGAAGCGTGCAACGAGGCGGCGGAGGAACGTCGCCTGCGGTCATCTCGTCCTGATTCCCCGTCGGCCCTGTCGCTGCGCTCTTGGTCGGTTTTGAAGCCTCACCACCCGAAAGCGCCGACCAAGTTCACGCTGTTTCGATACCTCCCCGCCGAACTGCGTCAACAGATATGGGAGGAAGCTCTGTCTGGCCCTCGCGTGTTGATGCTTGAGTTGCCCAAGGCTCCGTTCATGCTTCCGTATCGCTCTTCGAGGACCGTCGCCGGATTCTTGGGCCACGGGGGAAGGAACGTTTTTGCCTGCTCAAGTCCGCCGCCTACGCTGCTGCACGTCAATGCCGAGTCGAGGGCTGTGGCTTTGAAACATTACAGGCCGGGACTGGCGCCCAGGGGGCATCCGAATCCTAGGATATATGTTTCTTTGGAGAGGGACGTGATCGGGCTGAGCAACGAGGTGATGGAGTCTGCCGAGGGGAGGAATCTGTTCAGGTTGACTCCTGATCTGAGGATGGCGAAGCATGTGTGTCTGGCCAGCGGGGAGGCGGCTGGATTCCTCGCCGGAAGACAGTCGCACGTGTTGGAGAGCGTCAAGGATGTGGCGGTTGTCGATTCGGTGCTATTCGGGAGTGGGATCCTGCCGAGGGTGTGCGGACTGGATTGGGGATATTGGATCAGGTGGCAGTGCAAGGAGGGGAAGGGGAGATGGGCGTTGGGTGGGGAGGTAATTGATGGGGAGAAGAATACCTGAGGAGGGTGGGATAATGAAAAATGACTTTATGGCGCTATGAATGGGTTTGGGCTTTTTGGGGGTTAGTGTTTTGGTCGTTGGGTAATGGATTATGTGGGCGGGAGGCGGGATGATGGGATGGATTTATGGCGCATATGGAGGAATGATGGGTCGGAGGGAGGGATGATGATGAATGAGAGATGGGTGGATTGGAGGGGAGGTATGGTTAATGAGGGTTGGTGGGAGGGATGATGCCTCGACTAATTGATGCGGAATGGGTTATGGGCATGGAGATGGAGATGGCGTATGGCGTACGGTAATGGTCACGGATATGGTCATGTAACGGGTGACGGTTACGGTGAAGGATGAAGATGAGCCATGGTCAAGTTGACGGACATGGAATTAGCCATGATGGTAATGGCACTGTCATGGTAATGGTGGATGGTTGGTTGTAGCAAATGATGTATGAATTTGTATGACGGAGACGGTAAATAGATTGCTTGGTGGTTTGATGGGAGCAGATATAGATGGCTTCAACTCGAGTCCCGCACACAAGGGCGTGAAAAAGAAAGAGAGGAAGAAAAAAAATCACAGCTTGCTACCCTTCCCACCACTGAGATAACCAGCCCCCAACTTCAACATGTCAACCGCCTCCCTAACCATCTCATCCACAATCTCCCCCGCGGGCTGAATTTTGTTGATAGCCCCGGCGACCTGTCCCATCAGGTGAGGCGGATCAATCTCGTTTCCCTCCTCCAAATCATGTTCCAGCGGGACGATTCCCTTGTCGGTCAACTCCTTGATCTTTTCGGGCCTCTCGTGCCATTTCTGAATATACTCATTCGTCCTCATCCTCAGCGGCCGTCCGCTCAAAACCAGCGTCCGCTCCGTATCCTGCCACCCGCACGACACGACGGCTTCTTTGTGCTGCTCGCTGCAGCCGGCCTCCAGACTGGCCACGAACCGCGTGCCCACCCAAACCCCCGCCGCCCCCTGCATCAGCGAACTCGCCAGGCCCCTTCCGTTGCTTATCCCGCCGGCAGCCACCACCATTGCCGTCTGCCCCTGCAGCATGGCGGGTTTGTACCTTCGGGCAACGTCCACCACGGCCGGAATCAAGACGGAATTAGCTATATCCCCCGTGTGTCCGCCTCCCTCGCCGCCCTGGGCGCAGATCATGTCGACGCCCAGATCCAGCGCCTTGACGGCGTGTTTGGGGTGTCCGACCATGTTCATGACCAGTATGCCCGCCTTGTGCAGCTTTTCAATCACGCGCTTGGGCGGGACGCCGACGGCCGACACGAAAAGTTTGGCGCCCGACGAGATGGTGATGTCTATCAGCTCGTCCAGCTTCCCCGACGTGTAGTCGTGGTTCGTCTTGCGCGCGCCGCCTCCTACCTGCGGCAGGGCGAGGTCAATGCCGAAGGGGGTTGCGTCCGGGTCGCGCAGGAGGGTCTTGAGCTCGGCGATGATTTCGCGGAGCTGGTTTGGGGTGTACATGAAGCCTCCTATCACGCCTAGGCCGCCCGCGTTGGAGACGGCGGCTGCTAAGGGTGCGTTGGAGGTTCGGGCCATTCCTGCCAGGATGATCGGGTGAGATATGTTGAGGAGGGTCGTGAGGGGGGTCGTTATGGGGCCTTGGGGGGGAGCCATTTTGGGTGTATGTAATTAGATGTAGGTAAAAGGGTGTATGTAGGTGGGAGGTGTGATTGTATGTGGGAGGTGTGATTGTAATAGCCCAAAGAGTTCTGAAATAATCGAGATAAATATCTATAAAAAAAAAAAGACAGAAGGAGGAGCTTTCTCATCGATATATACAGATATATATAAGGGTGCACTCTGTGTAAGCGATCAATCTCCAACACACCCCCCTGCACAACCACACAGCTTCCCCAGATTCCTCCACACCTAAACAAGCTTACACAGTAGAGCATTCCCCACTCTTGTCACTTTGTCCCCCTTAGCACGGTCCGGGGCGAGACTTGGCAACGAACTTGGGATGCTCAGAATGCGGGGAAGAAGGAAAAAGGCCGAGGTTCCTTTTTCCTGTTCCTGTTGAACCCTCCCCAGGTGATGATCGGGATCGGATTTCGTTCCAAGTCCGTTATGATTACCACTTCCCTTGTTTCGTCGCTCTCAGCAAAATTCTTCTTTTTCGTTTTTGCATATATAAAAATGCCAACAAAAATAATAATACATACAGACAGAAGAAAGGATCTTTATAAACATGACATTTCAATGCGCCCACCACCCAATGCTCTCGTTTACGAGTGAAGTCTTTTCCCTCTGTCAAATGGAAAAGCACAAAACGTAAACAAGCCGCCTCCTTTTTGTTTTGAAACCAAAAGAGAGAAAACAGTACTCTGTCCCCTCTCGTCTCGTCTTTGTATCGTATCAAATCATATTACAGTCATTATTTGGGGGGGAACCAGATATCATCCAAAATGAGGAAGCCTCGCAGGCACAAACTGCTGAGCATCACCACCACCACCCTTCCCGGTTTCTCGAATCTTCTTGATCTTGAGTTCGCTCCCGGATTCTGGTGGTGTCGGTTGTCGTGCAGCCGGAGGTGGTGTTACCCGTTTTACCTCCTCTTGTGCTACTTGATTCTCAGCCTCATCAACAACCGTCCCAATGACTGTTGGGGTATCCTCATCCTCCTCCTCCTCCTCCTCCTCCTCCTCCTCGATTGAGGCCTCTCCTTCAAGGGTATCTGGCAACCCAACCAAATCATCCACGCTCAACCCCCGTTTCAATGCCAACTGGGAAGCAGCCCTTCGCCTGCGCTCGATTTCCCCATCCTCCTCCCTCTGCACCCGCTCCTCCTCCCGTTGTAATTCTTCCAACGAAGAAACCGATATTTCCCCGGGGGCATCGTCAAACTCCAGAAAAGGTGACGTCGCTAAACTCCCCCTAATTTCATCTGGTGTGTGCGCCGAAGACATCGTAGTCCGTGACACCGTTCTTGATAATAATCCCTTATCCCCGTTGCCGTCCGCTGGTCGTTTCCCTTTGCTGCTCCGCGTCTTATTGCTGCTCCGGTCATCCACCCGATCGAGCGCAACCGTAAACTGCTCCTCGTCCAAAGGCACCGCGTCCTCGTCTCCTTCACCATCACTCGGAAACAAATCCCCTCTCGACCTGTACGAGCTAGACGTATCTCCAGACTCGGTCGTATTACTCCTTGCCCTGCTGGCCGAAACCTTCCTTTGGCCTCGTTGCCTCCCATCCCCATCAATTCTCCCACCACCACCACCACCACCACCACCACCACCACCGCCGCCAAGTAATGGCTCATGCTCTTCCGCTCCTCCCCCTCTTCCCAACAACCCATTATCTCCGTGCTGTCCCCCTCCACCACCAGGATGATCCCTCAAATTCGCCGCCGAAGGCTTATACCTCAACGACCCCACAATCTTAAACGGTAACCTCCCCAGAAACCCCAACGGCGCCGTCCTCGGAATCACATTCGGATCCTCATCCCCCGAAGCCTTCCTCCTAGGCCCTCTAGTCCCGTAACTCATCCCTCTCTTCCTCCTCGGCTGGTCAACCTCAACCGACTCGGCCGTATGATGTCTCTTACTCGCGCCCGTCCCAGCCAATAACCTATCCCAATCCTCGCTCCTAGGTCCCCAGCTCCAACCCCCTCCGCCACCGCCGCCGCTTACCATTCCTCCTCCACCTCCCCCTTCTCCTCCTTCCACACTTTGCTCGTCGTAGTAGTCATCCCAATCATCGTAAAAGTCAAAAGAGTATTCCGCCCTCGTGCGCCTCGCCCCGCGGTCCCGTTCTCGCGCGCGGCGCGCCCGCTCTTCCCTGTCGCCTATGCAAGGGCCCGTACAGCTGTCGACGGCGCGGCCGAGCGATTCGAGGCAAGGGTTGATGTATCGGTGGCCAAAGGTCCAAATCCCCGCGGCGGCGTTTTCGGTAACCGCTTCGGTCGTGTGCGAGATTTGGTTCCATCGCTGGCGCATGCGGGGGTCTTGGATGAATGCCATTTTTTTGGTCTGTCTATTGTCTTGCGTGTGAAACGATGGGAAATTTTATTAAATCGGTTCGGGGCTGTTTGCTTTTGCTCCTTTTTTTGAAGGAAAGATTGGGGTGGTGGTATTAGGTCGAGGTTAATCCTCCAGGAAGAATTGTCCAAAGTAAAAAAAGGTGTCAAAAAGAAGTAGAAGAAGAAGAAGAGAAAAAATATGAGGCTATTATGTTACGGGTTGTTGTGCGCGGAATATAGAGAGTTAGGTGGTCGGATTCGCTCGCTACTACCGCTGCTGCGGTTCCGTGGCGTAACGTAAAAAGGGAAGAAAAAGTGACGTCCGTCCCCGTCGGTACCAAAGGTTTGTTTCGATAGCTATAAGTAAATAATCGTAGGTCAAGAGTAATTCGGTAAAAAAATAACTTTCAATCTGAATGAGCCAGCTCCTTGTGGGTTGTGCGACAAAGATTCAATCGTTGTCGAACGTTGTCGCCGTCAGCCCGTCGCGAGTGGATGGATGCAGTTGGAGCAGCGCAGGATGACGGGCAGGGAGAGGAAGTACGGCATCGGGGACTTGTCCTTGGAACAAACAAAGGGGCCAGCTGGTTTGGTTTATTTCTCGAGGAATGCGGCAATGCGCGGGGAATTCAGAATTAAGGAGAGAGGAAAAAAAAAAAAGGAAAAAAAAGGGAGGTTTTGTCCCGAACCCGACAGCAATCAGATGCTGCAGGTCAACCTGATGCACCTTCAACTCCCTTCGCTGCTGCGATATGGTTGATCTCGGCAGCTTGCAGCAACAGCGTATGCATTAATTGTGGATATGTGGTGTAATGCGAAGGGGAACCTGGCGTGCCTGGCAATTCCTCCCCGGTTTAGCGCATAACTCGAGAAACACCAACCCCAACATTCAGAACCAATGATATCATCAACCAGCGAGTTCATAATTGTTTAGAAACGCTGAACCACAATGCTTCATTTCAAAGTGTGCTGAAATACTATGTCGCTGTACCACTTAGTTTATAACTGGCGGTAAAATGAAATCGTGTGTATCCGTTCCCTTTCCATCGCAGCTCACAGTTATTGCATGTTCGGAGATAACAGCTGCTGCAAAACTCCCAGTAGTAGCAGTAGCCACCCCCATTGTCTACCAGGCCCGGGAGAATCGAAAAGTCCATCCATTAGTCAGACCTGCCCCCGGCTTAATCGAGTATCCAACTTTAAACTAATGAAGGCCATTTGTCGTTGCAGGGGTCGGGCCCAGAGCCGGGGGTGGGCGCTCAGGACCATACGTCTGAGGCTGCTGCTGCTGCTGCTGCTGTTGCTGCTGCTCATCCTCCGTCTCATCATCATACTCGCCCTCGTCGCTGACATCCTCCTCATCTTCGCCCTCATCGTATTCGTCCTCATACTCGCTCTCATCTCCGTCGAGATCTTCACCTTCGGCGTAACCATTCTCCACAGTGCCCGTCATACCTTGCGGAATGCCCCGGCCCTGTTGTTGCATTTGCCGGATGATGCCGTTGAGCTTGTCCACCTTCTTCTTGAGTTCACTGTTCTCGGCCAGAAACTTGTTACGCTCTTCGGCCATCTTGAGAATGTTATTGTTGACCTGATCATGCTTTCTCTTGAGATTTTCGTTATCCTTCTCAAGACGTTTGGTCTTCTTTGACATGTCCTCCATCTCCTTCCTAAAGGTCAGGAACAGATCATTGCTATTGTTCAGAGTATCCTCGACCTGTAACTGGTCAGCATTTCAGCATTTGGCCAAACAGACAGCAAGGCAAAGCATACCTGCTTGAACTTGTCAACATAAACGTTGAGCTGCTGCCTGAGTTCCGTCTCCGTCTTTGAAAACGTTTGGACTTGGGAATTCAGCTGCCTCGAACGAACAACCTCGGCCTCGTAATTCTTCTTCTCACGCTCAGCTCGAGCCAGCTGGTACTGAACCTCGAGCTCCTTGGTGCGCATTTGAGCGTGGAAATGCAGATCTCGAAGCTCGTACTGATCAAGTACCGACTTGAACCTCTGGTTGAACCTAGGGAAGATGTGAGTTTTTGCCTTTGCAACAATGCCGCAGTCCAAGGGGATGCTTACAGATCCTCCACTTCCATTTCAACCACTTGCTTGCGGGGGTTGTCCTTTTCTTCTTGATGGTCATCCATCCTGCGGAGCAACCCAGAGTACCGCTCATCCCAAGTAGTCTGGCTACGAGCGTGGGTATCAGAGAGTGTCTTGTTCTCATTCTGCAATCGCCGTCTTAGTCAGCAAGTGGATTAATATTCGAGGTGAATGGAGATCAGCAAAGCCCACCTTCAACTTATTGTTCTCTTTTTGAAGTTCGCGACACAGCTTTTCCAGCTTCTCCTTGAGCGATATGGTCTTATTGAGCTCGTTCCTGGTGTTGTCCTTGTCCTTCTGGAGCAGGTCGCCGCGCTTCTTGTTCTTGATGCTCTCACGCTCATGCCGCTTCATCTCAGACAAGAGATCGGAGCAGCGCTTCGTGAGATGCTCAATTTTTTGAATCTCGCTCATTCGTGCGGTTTGGCTGTGCAACTCCCTGTTTGCTTTCCGAACCTCCCGCTCTGCGCAAACTTAGTGTCAGCCCCTTGCCCCATACACAGCGTGCCTCGATCGCCCAGGTTTGGCACCATCCCACAACTTCGAATAGCTACAGGCCCTCCTCCGAGAAAAAAAAAATTAAAAAAAAAAGGTATCAATCCGCAAGCAATGGGGAAAACAAGGGCAAAAAACCCACCAATCTCGGCCTCCTGTTCCTTGTCTCCAGCGGCATCCAGCTCCAGCTGAGAGATTCTCTGCGCGATGAGTTTGGATGCCTCATGAGTCTCGGGTGCTTTCTTGGGCTTGCTCCTCTTAGCAATAGGCAGTCCCGCGGCGGCCGCAGCAAGCGCTCCCGGAGGCGGGGGAGTGGGGTGGCTGTGGGCGGCGTGTCCGTTCGTGGAGGGGCCGTCAGCGCCGGCTGTCGCGGGTCGGGGTGCTGCCATGGCGGGAGCGACGGGATGGGCTGCGGTTGATGCTGACATGGTGGAAGCCGCAGGATATCCCGAATACCAAAGGTTCCTCAGCCTCAAGTCGCTTCGATGCTAGGTGCGGAGGGGTGGTCTTGTGATGCGAATGTGGTGGGCACCGAGAGTAGGGACGGTGCGGGGGACACACGGGCGGGAAGATTGTTGTTGTTTTATTTCGGTGCTTGGTGCTCGGTGCTTGGTGCGGAGAATAGCCACGATCGCCGGCCAGAGATCTTCGGTCCTCTCTATTCGAGTTTCTCGACGGTAGGGGCCGTGGCACAAATTGCCTGCGTCGCCAGCGCACGACCGTCGGTAGGTTATTTCCCGCTGTCGAATCCCAATACTTGTCGAAAACACACCAGGCCTCGTCGACAGACCTCGATGGAAGCTGTTCTATCGTGTGCACCGGCAGGGGCCCCGATATCTGCGTTATGTGGTACAAAGGTTGCTGGTGGTTGGAGTGAGCAACTGCAGAATCCGCAGAGATTGCTTGCTCCCGTCTCCAGAATATGTCGTCGCCAATGGATATGGGACCCTCCATCCCAGGCCCAAGGAAACCTGGAACAGCTGCTAAAACAATCAGGGTGTGGGGCACTAAACTCACTGAGTTCCAGGGTTGTAAGGCTCTCGGGGACGTTAACCCGCCCCGACTCGGCGGCCCTTGTCGATATCCGGAAACCTTTACTACACGCTCGTTTTTGGAGTCGATACAAGTACTCTCTTAACGTCCCACATCCCACATGCGCCACGTCTTTCAGGTCCCCGGCCGATTGAACCGGGGGGGCCAAATTTGAGATTTCCCATCGCCGAGTGACGACCGTGCTCGATTCGATTCCATCGACTCGACCTCGTCTCCCGCAGACAAACATTTCCCAACTCCCAGGCCCGCCGCAGGTCGGATGCCGTCTCGGTCAAGCTTTCACTAACTGATCTGAGGCCTTTTCATTCGAATTTACAAATTGCACCACATTCGAAATCGCCCAACATGCTTCGCAACACAGCAAGGAGGAGCGCGAAAGCCGTCACGGACCTCTCTCAATATCCCAGCGTCGGCGAGAAGCTGCACGGCTTCACCCTCCTTCGAAGCAAACATGTTCCAGAGCTTGAGTTGACGGCACTTCACCTGCGGCACGACAAGACGGGCGCCGAGCACCTTCACATCGCACGGGATGATAGCAACAATGTGTTCTCGATCGGCTTCAAGACCAACCCTCCGGATGATACCGGCGTCCCTCACATCCTGGAGCACACGACGCTCTGTGGCAGTCAAAAGTACCCGATTCGCGACCCATTCTTCAAGATGCTTCCGCGCACCCTGTCCAACTTTATGAACGCATTCACCGCATCGGACCACACATACTACCCCTTTGCCACCACCAACGCCCAGGATTTCAAGAACCTCATGTCAGTCTATTTGGATGCGACCCTCCGACCGCTTCTCAAGCAGTCCGATTTTACCCAGGAAGGATGGCGTATTGGGCCCGAGAATCCTCAAGCTCTAGTTGCCGGCGAGGGCGAAGCGAAGCCAGAGGACAAGAAGCTTGTTTTCAAGGGTGTGGTCTACAACGAGATGAAGGGCCAGATGTCTGATGCTGGCTATCTGTTTTACATCAGATTCCAGGATCACATCTTCCCTGATATCAACAACTCGGGTGGCGATCCTCAAAAGATCACCGACTTGACTTATGAGCAACTGAAGGATTTCCACGCCAAGCACTATCACCCAAGCAACGCAAAGGTGTTCACTTATGGTGATATGCCGCTGGGGGAGCATCTGAAGGAGGTGGATGCTCAGCTTGGTGCTTTTGAGGCAATTAGGGGCGATTTGGCGAACCACCGCCCCATTGACCTCAGCAGTGGGCCCAGGGAGGTCAAGCTCTGTGGCCCCGTTGATCCCCTCGCCGATCAAAACAAGCAGTTTAAGACCTCGGTATCATGGGTTTTGGGAGATACCTCCAATGTGGTTGAATCCTTCTCCCTGGCTCTGATTTCCGCCCTCCTTACTGACGGCTACGGCTCGCCACTGTACAAGGGTCTCATTGAGACTGGTCTTGGCACGGATTGGAGTCCTAATTCTGGCTACGACGGCTCTGCCAAGGTTGGGATCTTCTCGATCGGTTTGACTGGCGTTCAGGAATCCGATGTTCCCAAGCTCAAGTCAACGGTGCAGGATATTCTCCGCAGTGTTCGGGATAAGGGTTTTGAGCGGTCCAAGATCGAAGGATACCTCCATCAGCTCGAACTGGGCCTCAAGCACAAGACTGCCAACTTTGGCCTGTCTCTGCTGCACAGGCTCAAGCCGAAGTGGTTTACGGGAGTCGACCCCTTTGACTCTCTGGCTTGGAACGACACTGTAGCTGCATTCGAGGCCGAGTATGCCAAGGGTGGTTATCTTGAGGGATTGTTGGAAAAGTACCTGCTCAACGACAATACATTGACCTTTACCATGGCGCCGTCGCCCGAGTTTGCGCAGGACCTCGCTAAGGAGGAGGAAGCCCGACTGCAGAGTAAAATCTCGCAGGCCGTGGAGTCTGTTGGCGGAGAGGAACAGGCCCGCGCCGCTTTTGAAGCCCAGGAGCTCGCGTTGCTAGCGGAACAAGGCAAGTCAAATACCGAGGACCTCAGCTGCCTCCCCTCTGTCCACGTCAAAGACATCCCACGGACCAAAGAGCCCGTCCCGCTCAATTTCGAGGAGCTCGAAAACAAGATCAAACTGCAAATTCGCGAAGCACCGACCAACGGCCTGACGTACTTCCGTGCTGTCAATGTCTTTGAAAACCTCCCCGATGAGCTGCGGAAATACATTCCTCTCTTCACCGACTCTATCATGCGTCTTGGCACCAAGGACATGACCATGGAGCAGTTGGAGGATCTCATCAAGCTCAAGACTGGAGGTGTCTCCGTCGGCTACCACTCCAGCTCTCGGCCCGATGTCTATCGGCAGGCAGACGAGGGACTGATCTTCACTGGAATGGCCTTGGATCGCAATGTTCCCGTCATGTTTGACCTTTTGCGAAAGCTGATCGTCGAAACCAATTTCGACAGCCCGGATGCTGTTCAGCAGATCCGACAGCTTCTGCAGGCGTCGGCCGATGGTGTCGTCAACGATATTGCTTCTTCTGGCCATGCATTTGCCCGAAGAGCTGCCGAGGCAGGTCTCGGGTTCATTTTGGACGCACAGTACAAGGAGCAAATCGGCGGTCTTTCCCAGGTGAAACTTGTGACCAGCTTGGCCAGAAGGCCAGAGACCGATCAGCTGACGGATGTTATCGATAAGCTGAAGCAGATCCAGCAAGCCGCACTGGGTGGACAGATTCGGGCTGCCATCACTTGCGACACTGGAAGCGTCGCAGCCAATTCTAACGCTCTGTCCGCTTTCTTGAAATCCGTCGTGCCTGAGAAGAAGGCCACCTTCTCTCCTCGGACGCCATCTGAGTTCGCAAGGAACATCAAATCATTCTATCCCTTGCCATACCAGGTTTACTACGGAGCTCTCGCCCTCCCAACCGTCTCATACACGAAACCGGATAGTGCGCCTCTGCAGGTTCTCTCTTCTCTTCTGACGCATAAGCATTTGCATCACGAGATTCGCGAAAAGGGCGGCGCATACGGTGGCGGAGCATACTCCCGCCCACTCGATGGCTTGTTCGGCTTTTACTCATACCGCGACCCGAACCCGGTGAACTCGTTGAACGTTATGCGCAACGCTGGCCAGTGGGCCGTCAACAAGCAGTGGTCTGACCGTGATCTTGAAGATGCCAAGATTTCCATCTTCCAAGGCGTCGACGCACCTCGCGCGGTCAATGAAGAGGGCATGAGCAACTTTTTGTACGGCATTACCGACGAGCTCCGGCAAGTGCGTCGCGAACGGCTTTTGGATGTCACCAAGGACCAAGTTCGTGAAGTTGCGCAGAAGTATCTCGTCGAGCCGCTTGCCAGCCAAACCGAGTCTGTCGTTTTCCTTGGTGAGAAACGTGACTTTGTCGACAACACTTGGGCCGTCAACGAGATGGACATCGACGGCACTGCTAGCCAGAATTAATGAGCCAAACAAACGACCAGCTGATTGGCAGTCGTGTATTTTTACGTGTACAACAAACATATATCTATGATACCCTTCTCAATCATTCAGTCTTGTCGTCTTGGCAACCGTTGCAGCGATTGCACCCATTTACTTGGTTTGACTAATTGTTTTCTAGAGCCTCTATCCCTATCATCGTGTCTTGCTCTTGCCCTTACCCATTTTTCCCCCTCACTCCCAATGCCCCCTCAAACAGCGTCTAGATACGATACGTCTCATTGCTTCACGCAATAGCTTTGAGACCACAGCGGGACGCGAGATTAAAGACCCGGAGTAAGACCTGGGTTGTGCGCTCGTTCTCACAGAGCTGTTTTCCTCAAGATTTGGGACTAACGGACTAAAGAACCGAGTACATATTTTCCAGTTACTGTTACCCCAGATGCCTTGCAGATCATTTCTTGGCCATTTGTATTTTCCAGAAGCTCTTGTATGCGTGAAATGTATCGCCCCTGAAAATCTATGCTTACGTCACGCAGGGACACCTCACCCCAACCCGGATCGTCCCTGGGTGGCCACTGACCACGGCACGGTAGAACAGATTGCCCTCCAACGGGGACAGCAAATCATTTCGCTCATGGCGCAGGGACAGCTTGAAGAAGCCAATACCGTGCAGTTTCCAGAGAGACTGGCGGGGTCCAATGGGTTGCATCAAGGGACACTCATGGAGATGCCGAGACGCAACACATGCAGGTGCGGTTGCTGGAGGAAATCTCTCCTCCTCGTGTCCTGAACCGGAGATAGATGTTGATACATGGGAAGCTTGCAGATGTTGCGATTTAGCGGCATCCCAAAAGCGCCCAACGCCCCATCCTCTCCTCAAAGAACGAGGCAGACGGACACACGACAAGAACAGGCTAATCTCAAAAGTTCGTCGCCAGTGCGCGATTTTACTGGTGATGCTGCTTTGATGGGATGGGTTCCTCAGTGTTTTCCTCTTTTCGTGGGCACCCTTCCTCTCTCGAGCATCGGCGATGTGATTTTGATGCATGAGAAGCGTGACCAACCCGAGCGACCCGCACCAATGTTGCGCCCTCCGGGGTGGACTCGACGGGAGATGCTGGGAGCTAGCGGACAAGAAAATGGGACTTTGACCGCAAGTTTGGACAAGTTGCGGTGCGAGCCTGGCACGCCACCCCTCCAATGCGGATGCGTCCTGCGTCCTGCGAGTTGCGAGTGGTCGGCGGCCTCGGGCCAGCAAATCCGGCACATTCAAAACCAGCGTTGTGTTGCTGCGAGGTCAATTGCGTGTTTTGGTTGGGCGGATGGGAAGTGGGCTATGCCATGCGATCAAAACCACCAAGAGAGGGATCGAGATGTTCAGTCTCACTCACAGCCATGACGACGAGTCTGAGGGTCTTGGTGCCGAGGCGAATATTTTGTACGGGGTAGTGGAGCGTGATTCTAGACTTTTTTTTTTTTTTTTTTTTTTTGGAGGGGGGTGTAGGTATCTTGTTACCGATGAGGCAGGTATGTTTTTTTAGTAAATGGAGGCTAGTTGTTGCCAGGTTTCCAGTAGGATCCATCAAATTTTTCACATCCGATTCCGCATTTTATGGGTCTTTTGGCGCGGCCACCACACGAAACTTTCGTGGAGATTTTTTGTGTGCTGAGCAAATCCTGCCTGGTGGTGGAAAAAATACGGCTTGATGAGCACAAGCCCTCCCGCCTTTCCCCACCGAGACCACTGCGAGCCCCTCGATTATTAAGTTGCTCAACGCCAGCTTCGAACCTTCCATCACCCATCCTTGACTCTTTCCCCTTTTTCCACGAATTCTCTCTCAACAACTGTCTCCTTCCTCGAAACAACCTCATCCCGTCAATTGAAGACCGTATTCGCATCCTTACCGCGAATGCACCTTCTTCCGCACCTCTAACCAAGCAAACACTTATTTTCGGTAAGTAATGTCCGACAAGCTGGCACGCTGCCATGTTTTTTTTTATTTCTTCAAAAATCCACTCAGCCTCCCGTCCCCGCGATATGGACAGCACCAGCGCGCAGCGCACGGCTACCACCGCTGGCTCGTGCAGCTTCTTGTGCTCGTGCTTCCTCGTGCAAGGGGCGTCCCAGACTTTGGGGAAGTGCCGCTGCCTTCCTCCCCTCGTGGCTCGTGACCGCAATTATCCCCCCCCGCGCATTCCACGCTTGCAACTGGACGCTGCGCACACGCTGCATGTGGCAAGCTGCCAAAGATTTGCGATCCATCACGAAAAAAAAAAAAAGAGAAAAAAAAAGGAGTCGCACCCCCCGCACCCCCATCCGACCTCCAACCTCCACGAGCTGTTTGTTGTCGACGTGACAATTCTTTATTCGCAATGCCAATATTCAAAATGCTGATCTTATCGCTCCGCTAGCTCCCCGTCTTCCCCTCGGCTTCGTCCGACTGCCTTTGGTCTTCTCAAAGGCACCCCGCGTCACTACGGCTTCCTTGGCCGTCAAGCTCGTCTCAGACCAAGATTTCAGCCTCCGACAAACCTTCCATATCATCAACTGCGTCCCGCCACCTGCTGAGGTTGTATAAGGAACTGCAGCTCTCCTTATTCGACATCTCTTCCAACCATAGCCATCAGGACAACCACGACAACCACCTGCCGCATAGGACGAGTTGTGCGGTTCTTCCTCTAACCGAGGAAGAGTCGACGAGGCCTCGTCAGACCTTTGAGGGACCAGTCTGCTACCTACACCGACCTCCCTAAGACGTATTTGAGCACCTAGTGCAAGAAAGAAAACCAAAGACACCGTCAACAACACAATCATCATCACAAGAGCTCCCTCGTACACAGCTCTGCAGCACGTTTGCTCGACAATCTCCACCCCAGGTCCCAAGCTCTCTCCACACGCGCATCCTCCCCGACTCCCTCACCCCACCCAAATCCAAGGATATGGTTATGCCAACTATTCTCACCGATCGCTTCGCATCACTGGATTATCCGGAATCAACGAATAATCATGTCTTTTTAAAGAGCTATACCAATGGCTGCTTTGAGCAACACCACCATCACGGACAAGTCGAGGAGCACCATGCTGTCCCTGTGGCTAAGCAAATGATTGGCGAGGCTCTCCGCCACCGCGTGGAGAGCATCGACCATGAATCCTGCGAGGCCGGAGAGGAGGACACATTCTTTGTGGCCGACCTTGGCGAGGTCTACCGCCAGCATCTCCGCTGGAAGCTGAATCTGCCCCGCGTCAAGCCCTTCTATGGTATGTAACTGACGATTTTTGCCGATTGAAAAGACGAGAGCTAACGCACGGACAGCCGTCAAGTGCAACCCGGACCCCAAGCTCTTGCAGCTGTTGTCGGCCCTCGGCACCGGCTTCGACTGTGCCTCCAAGGCCGAGATCGAGCAGGTCCTCAACATGGGAGTCGCCCCCTCCCGCATCATCTATGCGCAGCCCTGCAAGACCAACTCTTACTTGCGCTTTGTCGCCAACCAGGGCGTCCGCCAGATGACCTTTGACAATGCCGACGAGCTCCGCAAGATCGCCCGCTTCTACCCCGGAGCCGAGCTGTATCTGCGCATTCTTACCGACGACACCTCTTCGCTGTGCCGCCTGAGCATGAAGTTTGGCGCCTCGCTCGACTCGACCGACAGCCTTTTGGCCCTGGCACGCGAGCTCGGCCTCAACGTCGTTGGAGTGAGCTTCCACGTTGGCTCCGGCGCCTCTGACCCGCGAGCCTTCCTCAAGGCCGTCCAGGACGCCCATGTGGTCTTCCAGCAGGCCGCGTCGTACGGATACTCTCTTCACACTCTGGATGTCGGAGGAGGATTCTGCAGCGATGAGACGTTTGAGCAGATGGCTGGAGTCCTGCGTCTCGCCCTTGACGAGTACTTTCCGGCCCACTGTGGCATCAACCTGATCGCCGAGCCCGGCCGTTTCTACGCCTCGGCCGCTTTCACTCTGGCCACCAACATCATTGCCCGCCGCACCATCCAGGCCACGGAGCTCGTCAACAATGGCACCATGACTCCCGATGCCAGCTACATGGTCTACATCAACGATGGCCTCTACGGAAACTTCAGCAGCATCATGTTCGACCACCAGCACCCCGTTGCCAAGGTGCTTCGCTCCAATGGTCAGACTCTGTACGACACTGCTGCCGCTGATGCCACCAACGATGGCGATGGCATCGAGTACAGCATCTGGGGTCCTACCTGCGACGGTATTGATCGCATCACCGAGAGCATCCGCTTCCCTGTTGTGCTCGACGTCGGCGACTGGCTCTACTTTGAGGACATGGGTGCCTACACCAAGTGCTCTGCCACTACCTTCAACGGCTTCTCCAACGAGCACGATGTCATCTACGTCTGCAGCGAGCCTGGTGCCCGGGCCCTCTTGGGCCTTTGAATGGAATTGAGTTTGAGGGCAGGGTTCTAAAAAAAAATGGAGATAGAGAGATCAAGTTTCGTTTCTTAATTGCTATTACACCTTTTGGCACTGCCTTGAGTTTTTTTGGGTTGGGAACGAAGCATCAGCCTTTGGGGGCTGTTAAAGGGCTATGTTTGTATCCCAGCGTATATTATAATCAGGCAGCAAAAACAATAGATATTGTCCTAATCTTTGTCTGTGTTTTATGTGTGTAGAAGTGGTCTTGACAGTTTGATGTCTGGTTGGTTTGTATTGAAGTTCCGTGAAAGACGGGTTATGACGTCAGTAATACAGGGGGGGGAGGGAACTTTTATTGGGTTTCGGTTTTGGAATCAGACGATGGGTTTGGGTTCCGGAAGAGATAAGGAAATGAGGACGGGAGGGGGGGGAGGTCCGGATGAAATGAAACAAGATAACGGGGAAATTTTGTTGGGGACGGTGTTTCTGAGAATCTGCAGGACGGGTTTGGTTTTAAGCTAGATACATACAAGGTACCTGGTGGTTGATCCCCGATTGGCGAACGCAAGGTAGATCATCACTATCACATACACACCTTTCCGGATTGTTTCCGACTTTTGGGGGAGGCCGAAAGGTAGGTAGGTAGGGCAGACGAATCAGGTTTGGAGGATTGACCTCGTGTGTATTTTTTGGGGGTTTTTTGGGGTTTTTTTTTCGGTTTTGTTTTTTTAGACTCTGTAATTTTGTCTGCACATACTTTCTTTTTTTTCTTTCCCTTGTTCTGAAGCAAGGGTGGTTGGATATGTATGCACTCAAGTTTTGTTTGCCCTCGTGACATCTTTCCTCTTCATTTGATTCACTCAAAGTCACACACATCGTATGCACTGTACATGCAACTCTCCCGCCTGCCACGGTTTCCGATATCCGAGAGATTTATTATTACGAAAGTATTATCTGTTTTGTACGACATCAACTCTCTCAACTCGGTGGGGGGTTGGGCAAACGGAAAAGTGTGTTTTGATGATGCCTTTGCCTAATCTTTACTTTGTACGACAACGACAGACGGGCATACTACCCCACCGGAAACCCTTTACGGGAGACTCCTGAGACCCCTACTAAGGTCGCGTGATCTCTCTCTCTCTCTCTGTGTGTGTGTGTGTAATATTCGTGGGATAGAAGAGAGGAAAAGTGCGGTTGTGTGCAAGTGAAGTGGTTGGGTAACGAAAGACAAGAAGAGGGAGGGAGGGGGTTGGGGGTTACTTGTTACTCGAATAATTTCTTCTTCTTCCTCTTTGCAACAAATCCTCCTTTTATATTTTTATATATATATATGTATATATATATATACTATTTGGTTTCCCTGAAACCTTTTCATTTTTTTTCTTCTTCTTTTTTTGCCCTTGTTGAAGCGAGTGATGGCAATCCTCACGAATCAACCTCATCATCATCATCATCACTGCTTTCCAATAACAACTTGATACATTCCCAACGTTTATTATACCCAACCAAACCTAACCAACCATACACCACACACACACACACACAACACTAAAACAAACAACCCCCGAAAAATGGTCCGCAACATCTCCCTCCTGACAGGCTCCTCCCTAACAGCCGACAACCCCTTCTCCCGCTCCCTGGCAGAACTCCTGGGGATCTCGCCCTCTTCTCGCGTCTTGGGGAAATTCTCCTCGGGAGAGATCCGATGCGAGATCAAAGACTCGGTGCGGGGGAAAGACGTCTTCATCGTTCAGACTTTTGGTGCGGGACAGCAAAAAGACGAAGACAGAGTAAACGACTTCCTGATCGAGCTGCTGATCATGATCAGCGCCTGCAAGACGGGAAGCGCCGAGAGGGTCACGGCCGTGCTGCCGCTGTTTCCTTACAGCAGGCAGAGCGATGCCCGTTGGAGCAGGGCCGGCGCTCCCTTGGGGAAGGAGAGCGAAAGCGCAAAGAAGGAGAAGTGGAGTTTCGAAAGCGTGCCCGTTACGCCTGGGATTGCTGAGCGGACTAGGGGGTTGTTAGATTTGGATTTGGCCGACGGTGAAGGAATGTATGCCACGCACGATTGCGAGAATCCCGGCCCGATGATGGTTTTATCGCCGGTAGGAGACAAAAGCAAAGCACCACCGCCGCGGCCGGGGTATAAACAGTGGATGGCGCAGAGCGGGAGTCTCGTGGCGGATCTGTTGACCTGCGCGGGCGCGGACAGGATCCTGACGTGCGATTTGCACGAGAGCACCTACCAGGGGTTTTTTGACATTCCGGTCGATAATCTGTTTGCGAGGGGTTTGCTGAAGCGGTACGTCGAGTATAATGTTTTGCCCGAGTGCGTTAATAACAACGAGGACGTGGTGGTTGTTTCGCCTGACGCGGGCGGGGCCAAGAGGGCGAGTGCGATCGCGGACGGGCTGGGGTTGGGATTTGCTTTGATACACAAGGAGCGGAGGAGGCCGCTGGATCGGTCAATGGCAACCATGATGCTCGTTGGGGATGTGAAGGGCAGGGTTTGCGTCCTGGTTGACGATTTGGCTGATACTGCGAATACTATCACGAGGGCGGCGAAGCTGCTAAAGAGGGAAGGGGCGATCAGAGTGATTGCGCTTCTGACGCATGGAATCTTCAGCGGTGACGCTATTGCGAGGATCAACGCTTCGGCGCTGGACAGGGTTGTCGTTACGAATACTGTCGGGCAGGGGAGGCACTGCGAGGAGTGTCCGAAGCTGGAGGTTTTGGACATGAGTCCGATGTTTGCCGAGGCCATCAGGAGGGTTCATCACGGGGAGAGCATTAGCGTTTTGTTCCAGTACGATTGAGAGGGCAAGGGCGAAAAGAGATTGGAAGACCACACGGTATAGGAAAAGGGTAATCGGTGTTAATATCAAATTATTATTCGACTTTTGTGGTCTCTAACTGCCTGTCAACTAAGCCATCATCAAGCAACAAAAGAGAAAAATAAGTTTATCCAACTCCCCAACTCCACAAACCGATCTATTCCCTTGCCCCTCTACCCCCTCCCCGTCGTCGTCGGAGGAGGCATACTCAAATCCAAATGACTCAAACTGGCCAAACTGGTCTGATCATACATCACCTTCCGCCCTCCACCCACCCTCATCCCCATAATCCTCTCGTTCGTCTCAATAACGGGCGCCACTTTTCCTCCTCCTCTCCTCATCAAATCCATCACACCATCAACCTCCTCATCCACAATCACCACCATCCACACCCCCACAGCGCCATTGCTCCCCATCAGCGGCGTGCAATGTATCCACCTCGGCCTCCCTTCCCTGTCCTGTCGTCCAGCGAGCCATCTTATCCTAGCCGTTACCACGCCGCCCCGTGTGAACGCAGAGGAGAGTTCCTCCCGGACCCGGTCCGGTCCTCCGATGCGGGATAAAAGGGGAGTTTGGAGTATGCCGGGGACGCGAAGGGAAGGGGAGGCGAACAGGATGCGGAGGGAGGGAAAGGGGCGGACGAGGAGGTATTGAGAGTAGATTCCTGCCAGGCGGCCGCCTGCTAGGTCTTCTGAGGGGATAAAGCCGGGGGACTCGGTGGGATTGAGGTAGAGATCGCGCGGCAATGCCGCCGAGGAAGATGCAGGACGGCGGGTGTGGGTGCGGGAGTTGATTTTGTCGTCATCGTCGCCGTAGTCGTCCGGGTCGTGGGTTACGAGTCTGGGACGTTGCCAGTTTGTGTTGTTTTGGGAGAGTGGGAGAGAGGTGAATGCTTGAGGGCGGAGTAGGCGGTGTCGGGTGCCGCCGCGGGTGCGGACTGTTTCCATTTCCGTGTTTGTGAGGAGTTGCGCTAGGGGTTTGAATGGGTCCGTCTCGGGAGTGTCGCTCAGTTGGTTGTCGACCAGGCGTTGAAGTGATTCAAGCCCGGCGCATTCTTGGACCAAACCGGAGACGTCGATTTGCGCGCCGATCATGTATCGGATCGCGCCGTGGCTGTCCAGGAGGGGAGCGCACATGAGGAGGTTCATGAAGGGCGAACCGTCGCGGCGGTAGTTGAGGATGGTCTCGTAGTGTTCCTTGCCTGCTGCGAGTTTGGTGCGGATTCTTTCGATGCCGTAGCTGTTTGTGTTTGGTCCCTGGAGGAAGCGACAGTTGCGGCCGATGGTGTGCTTGACGCCGTATTGGGTGAGCCTGTAGAACTCCTCAGAGGCGAATATCACGGGGTTGTCTTCGCGGGAGGGATCGGTCATGCAGAATATCTCTGCCAGGCCTTCGGACATCTCCCGGAGGTGGTCTGGCAGGGTTCCCGTGATGCGTTTGCGGATTGTGATGCTGGCTGTTTGAATCCATTTGTGGGTTATGAAGGCTGGTAGGTCGACCCGGACCAGGGCGTCGAAGGCTGAGTCGATGCGTTCTTGGAGTTGGATGTTTACGGTTGGGAAGGGAGCATCTCGGGCGAACTCGTGGTCTGCTCCCAAGGGGTTGAGGGACTTGAGGATCGAGTTGGAGTAGTCGATTGCTTTGAGGGCTTTGAGGGCATCAAAGTAGTAGCTGAATAAAGGGAGGGAAGCCGGTCTGTACAGTCGAAGGAAGGCGGCGAAGGATGCTAGGAGAACCGGGTCGGCGAATATGAGCTCCAAGTGCTCGGAAGAGAAAAGTAACTCGGCTCTTTCTTCGAGAAGGTATTTGTCCCCTTCAGAAAAGGGGGGAGGGATCAGATCGAAACTGCCGGGCTCGATTTCTTCCTCGTTGAGTGGTTCGAGGTAGTCAGTGTCGCTTGCGAACCTCTCTTGCAGACCGTGGAGAAGAGTGACATCGGTCAAGTGCGAGGCTGCCACTGAGAAGACGGATTCATAATCACCTCCAGGCAGTAGGCTTGTCCATGACTTGTGGCTCACCCTTTGTCGTAGAGGTGATGGAGCCATGGATCGTTCGAATGTCTTTTTCCTGATGGAAGAGATCCTGCTGGGGTTTCGCAGAGGAAGTTCTGGAGTCTCTGGAGTCTCTGGACGGCTTGAAGGGGAGGTCATGATGTTAACGGGTGCCAATTTGAGGCCAACTCGAGCAAAACAAGCCAAGACGGAGAGGCCATGGCGGAGAGACGGTCTGGGGATTGGACTTGTATTCAATCATCTTTGGTGGTCAATCGTGTATAAGCTAGGCTTTGTCGAACACCATGGCCGTTTCATACCACCGGTGCAAGAGATGCTAGCCTCAACTATACTTTTTCCCTGCAGATTGCAATTGAGATGGAGGGGTGAAATACGTTTACGAAGTGCATAGTTGCTGGCGATGGCAGTCATGATGATGGCGGCAATGGCCTTTACATGTTTACCTGCTTATGTAAACCTCAACAGAGAAATCACCAACCGTTGAAATCATTTGGGGCACCAGCAAGAAAAGGTTAATCTCTTGGCTCTGAAGATCTCTGGTCCCCCGCCATCGCGGGAAAAGAGATAAAAAGAGAATCCCGTTCCGTTGCTCTGGGTGCACGCGGTAGTGTCGTGGTACAGCCCCTTGCTGAAATCAACGTTGTTGACTACTTTTGTTGTATTTGTTGTGAAGTAGGGTGGTGGGGTATCTACACAAGTAGGCAATTCCAGTTTGGGAAATTAACAGGGGCTTTAATGATGGTCGCGAATGAGACGCGTCGATGGCTGCGAAAACGCGTCTTTTTGGTGGGCGGGCCTTGCTGCTGGCTTGACCCGCCTTCCAAGGTCACCCCTCAGCCAGGGTCGGCCAACCGGAGCATTGTCTGCGCGAATGATTTTCGCCCCCCTTTGAAGGACAGAAACAAAACAGTAAACATCAACCAAATCCGGCGAGCGCCAAAGGGATAGAGAGAAAATAAACATCCCGAAAAAAAAAAAAGATAAAAAGGCCTGCAAGTTTCGCAACCTTTGTTTACGGCGGTAAGAGACACTTGATCATCCACCACTCATCCCTGAGGAGAGGCTGGCGTTTGCAACTTTTTTTTCTTTGTTTTTGATTCCATATTCTAAAATGAAGGGAGGGGGTTGTGGATTGTTTTGATGGCAGACAAGTTTAAAAAAAGAATCCAACCTCCCAAAGCCATGGAAAAACTGTTAGGTATGAGACATTTCTTTGTATGGAAAAAAGGTCAAGAAATGTAAAGTGTCTAGAATAGTAGGATAATACGGCGAAACCTAAAAGTCAAAATCCCTAAAAGTCAATCGCATTCCAGTGGGTGGTGGTGGTTGTGGTGGTTGTTGTTGCTTGGTATTAGGCGCCGCCAAGCTTCGCCGTTTGACGGGAGGGACTGCCACACTGGCACACACTGCAAAGTCTTGTTTGGATGGACCGTGCGATGCCAGGGTCTCGCTTGTTTGAAATCGGCTAATCAGCGGCTTAGCGCGTTGTGCACGCCGCGCTGCTGTGGTGGTGCGCTGCTGTGGGTGCGCTTGTTGCTGGATGTGCCCGTCACCCAGAAGACGGCGGGCGCCCGGTTCGCCTACAACAACTTCGGTGCTTCTCCATCCAACCTCATTCAATCATTCTCCCGTCCACCACCATCACCACCCGCGATTTGCCATTTTTTGCACACAATATTGCACATTTTCTCGGCGGCCCCGTATTCCCTAATTATTTTGCCTCATATTTGAGGAAAGAACACGTCCGGTAGTCGAGCTTGGTCAACCTCTTTTAAAGAGCTCAGTCGTGTCGCTTGTTGTCGCTCTGGTCGCCCCGCCACCCTCGAATTGTTGTCGGCCAAGACTTGAAGAAACAACCACGACAGTTGCAAATAGTCACCTCAAAACAGCCCCCGGCCATTGTGTTGATGGGGACATTCATTGTTGGCGACATTCTGCGATCGAAAATTCACATTTGGAACTATTGCACCTATTGTCCGCTTTGCGATCAACCATTTCAACTCCCACAACTCACTCCCTGAGACGAGATAACATTGCGAGGCGTGCCAATCGCCAAAACAAACCCATCTCTATCAAATCGCGTTAAATCCAAGCTTTGGTGCCCTCTTTGCGACCGTTTTATCTAGCCCCGCGACGAAATGGGAATAAACGGCGACGTCTCTAGTGGCGCCGCCATATCCGCGGCCATGAAGCGGGCGATTGCTTCAGAGTCGAGGACTCCCTCAGTTACAAGCAATAATGCTCGACACTCGACTCCCCCACCCAGATTACCACCTCCATCAGATACGCACAGGACTGAACCGAGAAACATAGAAACGGGGAGGTATGGAAGGGTAGGTTCACGGTCTGTGGACCTGACGGGTGGTATCGACGCCGTCGACAGCGCATTAAGGAGGGAAATCAGCCGGCAACAAAGGGATAGCACACCGGGAGCAAGTCCGCATAGGAAGCGGCAAAGAATCAACGGGGACCGGTATGTTGTTTCGTGCACCTTATGAACAACAAAGGCTAACTCTGCTTTTCAGCTTTATTCCAAGTCGCTCAGGCCAGGATTTACAAGCAAGTTTTAGTTTATTACATGAAGACGGGTCACCTGCGACACCATCCAGGCAAAAGAAGCGAACCCCACATGGGGAACTCAACTTTCAGAAAAGTGAGTTGTATGTCTCCCTTGAACTCTGATCGAGTTACTGACACCTCCTTGCAGCTGAGGAAGCAAACAGGACATTTTCTAATCTCTTGAAAAATGAGCTTTTTGAAACCGCAGTACCACAAGGTCCATCCACGGATCCAAGGATGCCAAACGGAGGGAGATCGGGCACACCACCGGCTGGCTCAGCTCCCCACTTCCCAACACCATCGACGCCTCACAAGGGCATCTTTCAATACGTTTCGCCAAAACACGGCATTCCTGGGCATCTAACACCCTCGCGAACACCGCAGAGCCGGCACGGACCTAACCTGGACACCCGATCAGAGGTGTACAGTTTGTCGCCTGTCAGATACGGAAGCCAACAGATGCTTCTAAGTCCAAGACGACAGCCCAGAGCCGTTTCAAAAGTGCCATACAAGGTTTTGGATGCCCCCGAGCTGGCAGATGACTTTTATCTCAACCTGGTTGACTGGGGCAACGCGAACGTGCTAGGGGTAGGGTTAGGGTCAAGTGTGTACATGTGGAACGCGCAGACGAGCAGGGTTAACAAACTTTGCACGCTGGAAGACGACATTGTGACTAGCGTTTCTTGGATTCAAAAGGGAACGCACATTGCCATTGGAACCAACAAGGGGTTAGTGCAGATTTGGGACGCGGAAAGACAGCGGAGGCTGAGGACGATGGTCGGACACACGGCAAGGGTCGGCGCTCTGGCGTGGAATACGCACATTCTCACGTCGGGATCTAGGGACAGGTCGATATACCACCGGGATGTTCGGGCACCGGACCCGTGGCTGAAGAAGCTGGTGGGACACAAGCAGGAGGTTTGCGGTTTGAAATGGAACTGCGAGGACGGTCAGCTGGCTAGTGGAGGTAACGACAACAAGCTGATGGTTTGGGACAAATTATCCGACACTCCGCTCTGGAAGTTCTCGGACCACACGGCCGCCGTCAAGGCGATCGCGTGGAGCCCGCATCAGCGAGGATTGTTGGCGTCCGGCGGCGGTACGGCCGACCGACGGATCATTTTCCACGATACGATGAGGGGCACGGTGGTTAATGAGATCGACACGGGGAGTCAGGTGTGCAATCTGGCGTGGTCCAAGAACTCGAACGAGATTGTGAGCACGCACGGGTACAGCCAGAACCAGATTGTGGTGTGGAAGTACCCGAGCATGACGCAGGTTGCCAGCTTGACGGGACACACTTATCGAGTGCTGTACCTGGCTATGAGCCCGGACGGCAGGGTGGTTGTGACTGGTGCCGGGGACGAGACGTTACGGTTTTGGAATGTTTTTGGCAAGAGGCCCGGGATGATGAGGGAGGACAGCAGTGATGGCGTTGGGAGCGGGGGAGGTGTGGCGGGGGCGGGGAGTATCAGGTTGGAGGGTTGGGGGGTAATTAGGTGATTATTTGGATTTTGCTTTTTTTTTTTTTTTTTTTTTTTTTTTCCTCGCTTTTTCCCGTTCCCCGTGTTTCTTCTTCAGTTCACATGTGTGGCGTGTGTGAAGGGGTTGGGGGGTTAGAGGAGAGAGAGCGCAAAAATGCGTCGTCATTTGATCATGCACTACACTTTTCTCAACTCAGTTGAAGTTTTTTGTCTTTCTTTTAACTGATACATACAAGAAAAAACACTACATACATACATATTTATGTTTTGTTTGTTTTTATCTATGATCACACAGCGAAGAAGGAGGGGAAAAGGGGAGTTTTTATCATTTTTTTCTTTCTCATACCTCATACCTCGAACCTTTTTTTTTTTTTTTCTTCATTTTTTTTCTTCTATTTTTTCTCTCTCTCCTTTTAATTCATAACGACGCTTACGGGATCTCAAAGTGTGGTTGATGATGGGTTATGATGGATGGGCTGGGCTGGGCTGGGCTGGGTAAGGGAAGGAAAGGAAAGGAAAGGGGTTGGTTGGGTGGGTGGGGATAGGTACTTTGGCACAATGGTAAATGGTAAATGGAAATGGGAAATGGATGGGAAAGGTGGTTTTTATTTTATTTTCTTTTGATTTTGATTTGCATACAGCTAGCTGGCTGGAGTGGAGTGGAGAATACTACTATTTGTGTGAAACGGATTTGCTTTTTTTTTTTCTCCTCTGTTTGTTTGTTTGTTTGTTTTGCTTGTTTGCAATACCCATCCATCGTCTTGCTCCATTATATATATCATGAGTAGAGGGTTGGTGGTGTGTGTAGGAGTTTAGATGTTATGTTAGGGAACGGATCCTGTACGTCACAGCGAACTTGATTGTTTTGTGATTTGCCATGTTCTCTTTTTTTTTCCGTGAGAGTTAAGTACCTACCTCCTCATGTCGGAGTAATTACTGTATGTACATAAGAGATTGGACAAATGGAAGTGGGTGTTGAAGTTCTGAGTAAGAACACGAGTCAGGAGCTTCGCTCGGTTTGTCAAGGTGAACGTGTGTATCCGTATATGACATTTTCAACATTCCATGTTGTCGTCAACATGTATAAACAATGCCGTCATAACTTCCAAGATGCGTACATGTACATACATACAGGTACGTACATGGTGGTATTAATGTGAGAGCGTTTTCAGTCCTTGTAAAACTATCTATTTCCCGCAAGCAGAATAAAAGGATACTGTCAGTCAGTCAGTCAGTCGGTCTGGGGGAGTGAGTCCATACGTTACGTCATGTAAGCCCTCTCTTATCAGCCCGACTTATCCAGCCACGGCCATCAAGGTTCTTGCTTGCATCCACTAAACTGGGTAGGTACATAAATCCTCTTTCCTTTCTCATCGACCACCCAGCGCGCAACAGACAACAGCAGCGCACAACTGCTTGGGCAGGGTGGTCTTGCAAACCTGTAATTAATTCGCCAAGCTGGTCCACCGCCGGACCGGCCAGCAAAACTGGTAGGGTCGTCAGTTTGATTCTGACTCTAGATAGTAGAAGGTTGTTCTTTTTCTTTCCTTTTCTTCTTATTTTTTCTACATTATCAACTTCAACAGTATAAATTAAAAAAAAAAAAGAATCATAAAGTGCATACAATAAACTCCATTTATATAAAAAGAAAACGGTGAGGGTATATATTGTATACGTAGTAGATTTGTCTCAAAACCAAAAGGCCCATTCATTCCTTCAAGAAAATATTCATCAGAAACGCCAGAAAAAAAAAAAAAAAAAAAAAAAAAAGGCAAGGTTATCTCTTCTCCACTGCAAAAAAGGGGATCTCCATTCTGTATAAGCGGACGGGCTGCTGTCATCGTCCCTCAACACCGGAAAAAACAAAAACATTCAAAAACATCCTGTATAGAAAGTAAAACCTAGAATCAATACTCCCCCCCCACCCACCCAAAGCCCAATAACAAAAGGAAAATCGCTAGAGAAGAAAATATCATTGTAATCATAATCATCATTAAGGCTCACTCCTACTCTCCCTCCTCGTCCTCTCCCGCTCCCTTACCACATCCCTAGCCCCTCCATCCTCAGTCTCGATCCCGCTGGCCACCACAGCCGCAGGCCTCTCATCATTCAACATCGGAATATTGTCCACCCCAGCACTGCTCGCCGTCCCATCGTCCAACCCCTTCCCCGTAATCCCATCATTCAAAGAACTCGCCTTATCCGAAACACCACCCGACTCACTTGGCGCCAGCGTAGGACTATCATGATCATGCTCGTGCATGTGCAACTCGGCCGAACTCTGCCACTTTGCAACCTCGGCCTTCATAGCCTCCAACTCCTTCTGGAACCGCTTTCCAAACACGTCAATGTAATACGTGCTACCGTTATGAACCGACCAGGTGAAAACCACCAGCAAGAACGCAGCCGACGCCCACCGCGAATAAAACCACAGCGAACAAGGAAGCATGGTCAGCACGGCGTAGCTGTACTGAATGAGCATGAAAGCAGGTTCCTGGAGATAGCTGGGCAGGCCGAGCACCACTTTGCCGATCCATACTTTGCTGTACGACTGGCGCAGCCACGTAAAAGAAGTAGGACGGCCGGCAGCGATCTTCTCGCGCCTGCGGACGGTGATGAAGAAGTAGTAGCTTAGCTGCCAAACAGCGTACGGAATGGTAGACCAAGCGAGCATCGAGAAGACGTTTGCGTAAGCGGTTGGCGATCCAGGAGGAGAGACCTTGATGGTCCATATGGCGGGGAAGCGTTCCTGCTGGTAGGCCGGGTCGATCAGATGCACGATGCAGTGCAAGGTCGCGCAAGGCATGATGTGGATGAACAAGGAAGTGACCTTGTCCAAGCTGTGGAAGACGAGCGAGTTGCGCCACATGATGATTGCGACCGCGTTGTTGCCGAATCCCAGGCAATAAGCTGCGGTAAATAGCCGTTTCGACTTTGGGAAGACCCAGAGACTCAGCAGGAGGAGGAAGTTGACAAAGTAGCACAGATCGGCGAGGAAGTAGTGGTAGCCGCGCTTCTTGTAGGTGTAGAACCGGATGGGCATGAAGTAGAGGATTTGCACCGTGTACCACAGATGGAACCACTCCGGCCAGCCGCCAATGAGGTACCCGCTGATGAAGATGTTGAGCACCGCAAAAATGAAGGAGATCTTCTCGCGCAGCGTGATCGCTTTGGTATCGTTCCATTTTCTGCCCAGCTTGTCGACGCTCGTGCGCATGCGCTTTCGGTATCGATCCAGCTGTTCCTCGGCGGACGGGACCCGACGGCGCCATTCATCCACCATGCGCTCGCGTGCTTGACGACTCTTATTCCCAAATGCTTCGCGCGACTTGCGCACTTTCTCTGTTTGTGCTGATATTCCCTTTTGGAGCTTCTCGAGCTGCTGTGGGAGCGCAAAGTTATCCAAAAGGTCGAGTACCGTCAGGCGATCGAGGGGAGGGAACGACTCCCAGTCTTCCTGGTACGAGCTACTACCCGAGAAGGATGGGTTCCTGGAGAGTCGTGGGCTTTGGGGAGAGGTGGGTGCGAGGGAAGGGGGTCCGTCGAGGACATGTTCTTCGGGCGACGCGTCGATGGGGGTGGTGCTGTTTTCGGGGGTCGGCGCTGCTTCGCTGTCTGTCGATGGGCTCGGTATGGCGAGCTTGCTGCTCTCTGGTTCAGCCATGGCTTTGGTAGCTTTCTCTATGGTTTATAGAGTGTGAGACTGGAAAAAGGAAAGGTTAGGAACTTGGAGCCTGGAGGTGGGATGTTGCACAGGGATTCAGTGGTGGAGGTGGAGACGTTGACTTACACAGTGAAGCTTAGATAGGGATGCTGTTTCTAAGGCGGCCGGGCCGTTGTTTGGCGCGTTAAGCCGGGATTTTGGAACAAGTTCAAAGACAGAGAAATTGCAACGTGTATTGAAGGAGAAGGTGAGCGTGGTGATGCAATCGAGTGTCGGTAGGTTTATATTAGGTAGCGAAAGGCGACAATCAAAGAAAGTTGGATCTTCCAATATACCCCTGCACTCCCGGAATTAGGAGAGGGGCACCTTTAAACAAACCTAAAGTCTTGTGACAGAGAAGATGGTGTGGATGGTTACAGTCAGTCAGACGCCCAACCGTGGAGCCGCGGTGAGTGAGTGAGCCTTTCAGTTTTTGGAAGGGGATCAAAAGTGAGCTTGTGATGCAAGCCACAGAAAAATTAATGCGACTGACTGCCCGACCACCCGTTGACCAAGGAAGGAATTTGGAGAAGGTGTTGACGTTGGTGCTGCATAATTAGCGTCTGTTGCAGACCCTTGTCCCGCTGGGGAATCCACCGGGCGTGTTTCGATCCCTCTCTTCCACTGGCCAGAAAATTGATAAATACCACACTCCGAATTGGGCCTTGAACTTGGCTTCTTTTTTGGTTCTTTTATGAACAACTGACACGTTTGGGGGACTATTGATGTCACTGATGGTCAGGCAATGTTTTCTTCTGACAAGACAGAGCAATACAAGAAATTACAGGAGAAAACGATGGTGTCCCTTAAATCAGACACCTTGATGACCATACCCGTCCTGTACCTGCCGCGTGCTCTTGGCTCGAAAGACGGGAAGAAATAGTGTGAAATAAAGATCCGGGGCCTCGCTCACATGCAAATGGCAAAGAGAAGCATTGGGCTCCCTCCGGCGCCCAAGAAGCAACCCATGAAAAATAGTCAAGCCACTTGTCGAGAAATTGGAACAATAAAAGAAAGCTACTGAATCCGCCTGATTGGGATTTGAATTGTTCATGGGTGTTGCATGCAAACTGACAACCCTAACCCGCAAAGGAGAGCTTACTATGGAGGATGTAGGAAGTTGCAATTTGGAATTGTTGGAGAGACTGGTCCGTGCACACTCCCCCACCATCCCAACGGCCGCTGCCTTTTGGCGTCGCGAAAGGGAAATTCGGGGCCCTGGCGCGATAGCGCGATTGATGGGACGCATCTCCAACACCACATTGTCAATATTCCCATTCTACGCGCCCGACGTACCTCGCCGTCGCACAACTTTTTTCAGCAGGTTTTTAATCGCGTAATAAATATCACGAGTATTTCTATTGGACGCGATCAAGCAAGTACACCCAGCTCCGTGTCCAGGAGCAGACCGCGACAATGGGGAAGCTCATACGTCTCGAGCTTTTCAGTGCGTACCATTGCGAACCCCGACTCGAACCAAGCAGCACAGTAACTCACCGTGATTACTAGACTTCAAGTCCTACAAGGGCCACCATACCCTCTTGTTTGGCGATTCGTACTTCACATCCATCATCGGCCCAAATGGATCCGGTAAATCAAACTCGTAAGTCGCGCCCAATCTCCGTGTTTTCTGCTCGCTGGAGCACTGACAGACGCGTCTCCTGTTTAGTATGGACGCCATATCCTTCGTCTTGGGTATTAAATCGTCACATTTGCGATCAACACAGCTCCGCGACTTGGTGTACCGTGGCCGGGTAATGAAAACATCAAAGATCCAAGACGACGGGACTGCGGCACCAGCAACAAACGGCCATGCGAACGGGGCGGAAAATGGCGACGAGGATGGGGCTTCTCAACGAGCCACCCGAAACGACCCCAAATCTGCATGGGTAATGGCTGTTTACGAGGATGACGCAGGTGACGAACAACGGTGGAAGCGGACAATTACCAGCAGCGGATCCAGCGAGTATCGGATTAACGATCGTGTCGTTACCGCCACGCAATACAACGAGGCGCTCGAAGCGGAAAACATTTTGATCAAGGCGCGCAACTTCTTGGTCTTCCAGGGAGATGTCGAAGCCATTGCCGCTCAGTCACCACAAGATCTTACCCGCCTGATCGAGCAAATTTCCGGGAGTTTGGAATACAAGGCCGAGTACGAGAGACTGCAGGCCGAAGTCGAACACGCAGCTGAGAATCAAAACTTTCAGCTGCACAGGAGGAGAGGCATCAATTCCGAAATCAAGCAGTACCAGGAGCAGAAGAAGGAGGCCGACAACTTTCAAAAGAAAACCGAGGAGCGTGATGAAGCCGTCATCACTCACATTCTGTGGAAGTTGTATCACTTCCAGCGGGTAATGGACGAGTCGAGCGCCCAGATCCAGGAGCACCAAGAAAACCTGAAAGAATTCCGCCGCAATGTCGAAGCATTTGAGAAGAAGCTCGAGGCTGCAAGGAAGGAGCAGGCTACAGTCGGACGCGAGGTCAGCAAGGTCGAGAAGAACATCAGGGCCAAGGCGAGAAGCATCGAGGACAGAGAAAACAGTCTTGTTCCAATCGATGAAAAGATCGCACAGAGCTCGAACGACCTGGGTCAATTGAAAAAGCGGATCGATAATGTCAAAAAGGAACGTGACGAAAAGACCGCCAGCATTCAGAAGCTCAAAAAGGATCTTGCGAATGTGGAGAAGGCCCAGCAGCAGTTCGAGAAGCAGTGGGCCGAGACATTAAAGAAGCAAGGCAAGGAGCTCAGCGATGCAGACCGCAAGGAGTACACTACTCTCCAGGCGGAGGCCATGAGGAAATCTTCAGAAAACCGCGCCAAGTTGGCAAACCTCCAGCGCCAATTGAGGAGTGACGAAGTTACCGTCAACAGCCTCGGAGGCAAAATTGACAATTTTGAAGCAGCTGCGGAGAAACTTGAAAGCGAGGTTCAAGCGATCAAGGACCGCAAAGACGCGTGCCAGGAGTCGATTCGTCAAATCACGAGCGAGATCGATTCCAAGAAAAAGGAGTTCAATGCCGTCCAATCTGAGCGTATTAGGGTCAACAACACTCAGACCGAACTTGAGGAGAAACTCCGAGATGTGTTGAGAAAAATCGAGGACGCGGATATGGGGCGACGACAAAACGAGAGGGAGACGCGGACGAGGAACATGATCAGCGACCTCAAACGTCTCTATCCTGGCGTTCGCGGGCGTGTCGGTGAGCTCTGCAAGCCAAAGCAGAAGAAATACGACGAAGCTGTCATTACTGCTCTGGGTCGCGAGTTTGATGCCGTGATTGTCGACACTGAGAAGACGGGCGTGGACTGCGTCCAGTTTCTCAAGGAACAGCGATTTCCTCCCATGACCTTTGTTCCTCTAGACAACATCAAGGTCAACACATCCAACTCGGCCGTGAAGGGCATCCCTGGAGCCCGCTTAACTATCGACACGATCGACTTTGATGCATCACTGGAGCGCGCAATCGCATATGCATGCGGCGGGTCGGTGGTTTGCGACAGCCTTGATGTGGCCAAGGAGATTGTCTACGGAAGAAAGATCCAAGTCAAGGCAGTAACACTGCAAGGCTATGTGATCCACAAGGCTGGCACCATGACCGGCGGTCGCTTACAGGAGGACAAGGGAGGCAAGCGCCGCTTCGAGCAACCAGACATTGAGAACCTTCAACGGCTGGCCGAAAAGTTTAGGGATGACCTCGCCAAGCTTCCCCGTGTCGGGCGACGCGGGCAAGAAGAGACCCTTCAAAACGATCTGGCTGCGCTTGAGCAACGCATTCGTCTCCAAAAGTCAGAACTTGTTGCTTTTGATAAGAACCTCAAGAGCAAACAAAAGGAGCTGGAACACGTGCAGGGAGAACTCGGCGAATATGAGCCCAAGCGTGAGGAGAAACAGGGTGAGCTGCAGCGCACTCGTGCGACTGTCGAGAAATTCGAGAAGGCTATCTCGGAGGTCGAGGACAAGATCTTTGCCGGTTTCTGCAAGAGGCTTGGCTATGAGAACATCCGCGACTACGAGGCACAACAAGGCACCCTCGAGCAGGAGGCGGAGCGAAAGCGACAAGACTTCGATTTGCAAAAGCAACGCATCAACGGCACCCTCAGCTGGGAGACCGGGCAGTATAACTCGAGCAACGATAGAGTGAAGAACATGGAAAACTCATTGAAGACACACCGGAAGGACTTGGAAGCTTACCAGGCCGAGAAGTCCGACATTGAGGAGGCCATGGGCCAGGATCAAGAGGAGCTTGAGTCTCTACAGGAGAATCTGGAACAAGTCAGGGCAACCTATGGCGAAAAGTCCAAGAAGGTAGCCGATGCCAAGAACGATCTCCAAAAGAGGTCCAAGGACATTGAGATCAGATTAAAGGAGATCAGCAGCCTCGAGGGCGTCGTACAGAAGAACAGCGCCGGCAAGTTCGCGTTGCTGAGGAGATGCAAGCTCGAGCAGATCCAGATCCCTCTCAAGGAAGGCTCGCTCGACAACATTCCTAACGAGGATGTCCTCTTGCAAAAAGACCAAGACGCCATGGACATCGACGGCGAAGAGGACGAAGATGAGATCTTGGAAGCCGCGATGGACGACTACGGCATCGAAATCGATTTTGACAATCTCGATGAGGAGTTGAAGGAGTCAGAAGGCGACCTCGAAGACAAGCTGCAAGAAAAGATTGCGGTGTTCAATGCGGAGCTCGAGAAGCTCAATCCCAACATGCGCGCCATGGAACGGCTGGAGTCTGTTAAGTCGCGGCTCGAGTCGACAGAGCAGGATTTTGAGAACTCGCGCACGGCGCTCAAGGCTGCAAGGGACTCGTTCGCCGAGGTGAAAGAGAAGCGGTTCGAGCTGTTCAACAAGGCCTTTACCCACATCCAGGAGCAGATCTCGCACGTCTATAAGGATCTGACGCGCTCCGACGCTTATCCGCTCGGAGGGCAGGCTTACCTGGATATTGAGGAGGACACGGACACGCCCTATCTTTCCGGCATCAAGTACCATGCCATGCCGCCGCTCAAGCGGTTCCGTGATATGGAGCACTTGTCTGGTGGTGAGAAGACGATGGCCGCTCTCGCGTTGCTGTTTGCTATCCACAGCTACCAGCCGAGTCCGTTCTTTGTGCTCGATGAGGTTGACGCGGCGCTGGATAATGCGAACGTGGAGAAGATCAAGAAGTATATTCGGGAGCATGCGGGGCCCGGCATGCAGTTTATTGTTATCAGTCTGAAGCCAACGCTGTTCCAGGACAGCGAGAGTTTGGTGGGCGTTTATCGGGATCAGGATGTGAACAGTTCGAGGGCGTTGACGCTTGATGTGAGTATTTCCTTTGATTTGTTGATGGCAGTGATGCTGACTTTGAAACACAGCTTCGCAAGTATGTATAAACAAGATGAAACAGAGTTCTTACGAAAATGGGATATGAAAGTCGGGGAGCGGGATCAAGGAGGCGGCGGGTTGTTATTATTTCCGATTTTCTTTTCTTTAACAAAGATGCGAGGCGAGGGGGTGTTTCTGCTGCTTTGCTTCTTTTTCTCTCTTTCCAGCATGGCGAAATCGTTGCTCGGTTCGGGGGGCTTTCCGCCTCCCCAAGGTCAAACCGTTGCTGTGGATTCTTGGTTTCTGTGTAATATACGGGCCATTACAACTTATATGCTTGACCAGTGATGACATGAAGTTGAAAGAAACACTCTTGGCGATTTCCCTAGACAAGGGGGTTTACCGTACAGTGTCGATTGCACCCCCGCATTTATACAGTCCTCGGATTTCGTTTACGTCGTCATTGATACGGCTTATACGGCAAAAAACCTGACGTTATTGGACAATTAACAGTTGGATTGTCATGAGGCCCGAAACGGCTGGATATAAGCGTCACAGGGTCTCAAGGGAACAATTGTTCACGAGCTATTTTCATCTCATTCTCGAATCAACGTTGCCCTCTTTTTTGGTGTCGCATCAATGATTTTGATAACTTGGCGATTGTTTCAAAAAAGAGAGTCCTTGGATATGTTCATCCAAGTTTGATCTCATCCCCCACCGACCATGCCGCTGCAGGTATTGAGTTCTCTCAATCGCCATGAAGAAGATAGATTCACCACATTCCTCTTCCACGATCAAAACCAGCAACCATGATTCTCGAATTGCCGGTAATATTCCTTCTTCCGACCAATCTGGATCCGGACGAGCTTCACGAGTTGGAAGAGCAGATCCCGACCCTCACTTACGACATCAACGAGGCCGAAATCGTCGTGGGGAAAATCTCAAAGAAGCAACGAGCACTCTTTGAGTTGAGAAAGTTGAAGCTCGCAACCGAGGAGGTAGACCCGAACGAAGGACGATCTCCGAGTCCCTCATCAAGACCAGCAAAACGAATTCGAATCTCAACACCCGCCGCCACCTTGGGCGGCAGCTCAGACCTGGACTCGGATACCGCATCCGAAGCGGAAATCCAACGTCGACTTATCGGGCCGCTTCCTCTGTCAACAATCAAAGTAGTCAAACTCGGCTGGCTCGCAGATTCTCTCAAAGCCAAACGAGTTCTCCCCTTGGCCGACTACGTGGTTTACGAAGGGAGGAAAGTAAAATCATCCTCACCAAGGCCACCAACACCGCAAACCACACCACAAACCACACCCTCAAAACATACAAACAGCATCCTCCAACGCGCCCTCCAAGATGCATCCTCCTCCGCCGGCTCCCGTCCTCACCCCTCTCAAGGTTCTCACAAAAGAAATCGCGGAACAACAACATACGCCTCCCACCCCCTCACACACAAACACCCGCCAACCCTCCTCCACCAAACAACCTCGGACCACGAAAGCTCCCAATCGCTGCCCCCCATCCCCCCTTACCTCGGCACGACCTACTCCTGCCAGCGGCCGACCCCCGCAAACCCGCCAAACCAACCATTCATCTCGGAGCTCCTCAAAATCCGCACGGCCCGGACCCTCCAAGGCGACAAGATCGGCGTCCGCGCCTACAGCTCAGCCATCGCGGCCATAGCGGCCTACCCTTACCTCATCCAAACCCCCGCCGAAGTATCCCGCCTGCCCGGGTGCGGTGCCAAAATCGCTCTGCTCTATCAAGAGTTTAAGGAGTCGGGCGGGCGCATACAAGAAGCGAGACTGGTGGACGAGACGGGCGCCGATTCGCCGTTAAAGGTCATCAACCTGTTTTACAACATCTGGGGCGTGGGGGAAACCACGGCGCGAGAATTTTACTACAAGAGGGGTTGGAGGGATTTGGACGACGTGATCGAGCACGGGTGGGATGATGTTAATCACGGCTTGACGAGGGTGCAGCAGATCGGGGTTAAATATTACGACGAGTTCTTGTTGAAGATTCCCAGAAAGGAAGTGGAAGAGATAGCGGGCACGATACTGAAGCATGCGAATCTGATTTCTGGAGGAGGATGGCAGATGGTCATAGTAGGAGGCTACAGAAGGGGCAAGTTGGAGTCGGGGGACGTGGATGTTGTTTTGTCCCATCCGGATGAGAATGTCACGAGGCGCGCTGTCGAAAGAATAGTGGTCAGTTTGGAGAGGGGGGAAGGGGAAGCGGAAGGGGAAGGGGAAGGGGGGTATATCACGCATACTCTGCTTATCAGTACCGCTAACAGCGAGAGGGGCCAGGTCCCCGTTGCTTGGAAGGGGGATGACAGAAAAAGCGGCCGAAGGACGGGTTTTGATACGCTCGACAAGGCTTTGGTTGTTTGGCAGGATCCAAGGTGGGAAAAGGAAGGGGGGGAGAAGAAGAAGAATATGAATCCGCACAGGAGGGTTGATATTATTATTAGTCCGTGGAAGACGGCGGGCTGTGCGGTTTTGGGGTGGACCAGCGGGACCACCTTCCAGAGGGACCTGAGAAGGTATTGCAAAAAGGAAAAAGGGCTCAAGTTTGATAGCAGCGGGATTAGGGGTCGGAAGGACGGGAGGTGGGTGGATTTGGAAAGCGACAGAGCAACGGGGGAGAGGGCGCCGGACATGTTGACTGCCGAGCGGAGGGTTTTTGAGGGGATCGGGTTGGAGTGGAGGGAGCCGGAGGAGAGGTGTACTGGGTGAGAAGCCATATCCAATTTACGATAAAATTACACACACACACACACTATACTGTGTTCCAATTCCTTCCCACTTTCTTAAAACTCTTTTTACCAACCCAAAGCAAACCCGAGAGCAGTATAAGCAGCAGCAACCTTGAGCGCAAAATCAATCAAACTACCAGTCGCCGAGCCCCTATATATATATTTTTCACAGTCAGCAATCTTTACTTCTATAAAAGAAAAAAAATTTGGCGTCAAAAACTTACAACATCCTCCCCTGCGGTCCATTCTTGACATAGCCAACCGCAAAGCTGACCCTAGCCAAACTCCAAACGATGCCCGCGGCGCCGGCAAAAACGGGATACTTCAGTCCCGCGATCAACAGCCCGCCCAAGAAGGGAGTGAGGTTCTCGGTGAAGTTGCTGTGCGCCCGCTGGGCGCAGTTGAACTTGAAGGCTTTGGGGTCCTTCTCGGCCAGCTCGGTCGAGGCGAAAGAAGTAGGGTACTTGATGCCCGAGGCCTTGCGGGCTCTGCCGGTCAGGAACCCGTGCAGGGTGTTGACGAAGAAGGTCGTCGAGGCTGCAAAGAGGACGTAGCTGTATTCTGCGGGGAGAGTGATTGAGGTTGCCATTTTCGGTAGTGTTGTATGTGTTGTATGTGTTGTATGTGTTGTATGTGTTGAATGTGTTGAATGTGTTGAATGTGTTGAATGTGTTGAATGTGGTGTGTTTGAGGAAAAGGGGAAAATGAAAATGAGGTTGAGGTTGAGATAAGCTAGGTATGTAGGGTGGTAGGTATAAATAAAAGAAATTTTATCCACAACAGAAATTGGCAAAAAAAAAACACGTCCTCGTTTAATAGTGTACACAGTAAACGCACGCTTCTTTTTCTTCTCTCGGATTCTATCTATCTAGATTGTTTCCCTCTTTCGGGTTACGATTAAAAGTTGATTTAAAAGCAGACTGCAACCCCCAGAGAGAAAAAATGGCGGCTACGTAAACAACTTTGATGGGGAATGGGGAAAATGTCAATGCATCGTCACCACCACACCCCTCATCAGTGCCTGAATCTGATGCTTTGTGCTACGGAACTGCCCCAAAACGTACATACAATGGTTAGCGCCGCTACACCGGCACCCCCCAGAACCAAAAAAACTCTCCGCGGTATAGTTTTTCATCCGATGACCGACGGGATAAAACTGCCTGGTCCGTGCTCAGGTGTTCGAATTGAGCCGTCGGGGACACGGAATGAATCAATCGACCACAAAACAAGGGGGGGAAAATCACGATATAACAGCAATGGAGCTTTGGTGTTTCCGAGGTGCGAATTCAATCTTGTAAGGAAAAAAAGGAATGTCGTGCATGATCTCACGGGTGTTTCCGCACACGCTGCATGACAGGAAGGAATTAGGGACCTGCGAATCCCCTGTTCATCACATCGCGAAATCCTACAGCACGATTACACCATCAAGCGTAACCAGACTGTCGGGTTTTGTGTGTTGAGAGAGTAAGAAAAAGTGATATATATCAGCAGCTACCCAGAATGCCAGCTTTTGAAGAATGATCAAGTCAATTTTGACGAAATGGGATGTATCACCCCCCACCTCCATCTCCACCTCCATCTCCAACCGCACCCGCTCTGGGTCCATGACCAGGACTTACACCCGGAGTCCCTGCATCCACCCCCGACCCATCATACGCACAAGAGTCAAAGGAATCTGGGAATTTGAACGCATTCATTCGGTTCTTCTCCCTCTTCGTTCGCTCCTCAGGTGGTGCATCAGCCGCCTGGCCGTGCTCCGATATCCGTTCCCCAAGCTCCGATATTTGTCGGCCATGACCTGACAGTTCTGCAGGAGGCGTAACCCCCGGAAGCTCAGCAATCACTTCCTGAGCAGGCGCCCCTCCCATCCCAGGTTTGATGCTGTCAGAGGGCAACCCCGCCTTGGCCACCCTCATGTCTTGAGCAGGCATCTCCTGTCTGCCCTCATACGTGGTTTCCGACTTCCTGTCCGGCCATTGTGAAGGCAACTCTGGTCTCGGAGGAATTGGTGTTTTTGGCACGCGCTGAGCAGCTGTAGCAGACATTTCGTGCCTCTCAGGTTTCTTCCCTGCGGCGGGTGCCATCTGCTTGTCATGAATTGCCTCGCACGCTACGCTGCGTGCTACGCGCGGCAACGCAAGATCCCGTGCAGGCGACACTATGTGTGACTCTGGCTCTTGTGTGCGGCTCCGACGGCGACGAAGGCACAAAGCCAACCAGATTACCATAGCTAATCCCCCAACGCCGCCTACCACTCCTCCGGCAATAGCTCCGGCGTTGCTTTTTCGTGCTATTGCCTCGGCTGATGAGGTCGAGCTGGCAGGGTCGTCAAACTTTTGGACAGAAAACAACGCCTCGAGGGCCGGTGAAGCAAAGCCAGACTCGGGTTTGTTGCCTCTGAAAGCCCATGGTCAACATAGCACGGACTGACAAGTCTATGGGGAAATGCTTACCGTGTGTTATAGTAATCCTTGATCTCAGGAGCCGCCTTGTACGGCTCCTGCTTTGCTGTGTAAGAGGACTGGAACCTCAGTCGAGTCAAGTCAAATACCGCCAGCCCCGTAAGAAAGGGGTCTGGGGTGTCAAACACATCATGATAGTCATCCTCGGAGTCGCCTGTGTTGCGCTGGGTGCTGTCGACGCCGCCAATTATCAACACTTGACCGCCGCTAACCAGGTTGCAAGTGAGACCGTGCCGTGGATTCGCTGGCGTGTACTGTGCTCTCACCCAGTAGAAACCCGGTATGGTAAGAACAAATGCAGAGTCGTAAGGTATTGCTGCTGAGCCCAGCTCGCCATCGTAGCCAGCATAGACCAAAATCTCATACGTGCGATTGGTGGATGCTGCACCGGTGATGCAAAACTCCTTTCGGGGCTGTGGTATTTCTCCGGTAGCTTTTTGTTCAAACCATCTCTGGTTTTCCGGGTCGTATACTTGTATACGCCGGAAAGAAATGAGGTCGTCAGCTTCTACACGGCCGTCCTGATCCCCCCCCATGTTGACCAAAATCCCTTGGTTCCCAAAGTTTGGTATGTAGATCATGCCCCCCATCTGTTCCAGACCACGATTGGAGACACCCGTGACCGTCAAATTCGTGAGCTCGTGCGAAGCCAGATTGTAAGTAGTGAGACTGCTAAGCGCGGTGTACTTGCCCGACTCGTTTCCTACGAATCCTTGGAACTCGCTGGGTCAGTAGTATTCCTCGGCCGGCGCCAGACTCAACTCACCACCTAGAAAGAAGCCTAGGCCATTTCCGCTTGCAACTTGGCCCATATATGGCCTTGGAAGATCGACAAAGCTTGGGTCGGCCGTCTTGTTGAGGTTTTCCCAAAAACCACCTCCTGTGCCATCAGGAGTAAATGACCATAGCCCCTGCGGATATTTGATGTCGTCGCCGAAGCTAGATTCTGTACCAGCAAAACCGGTGTAAAGAATACTATTGTTGTGGTCAACCCAGATCCCCCCGTTCTTCAGACTTGGGGTCTCTGCGGGTTTGGTCGTCGACCGCAGCGCGACAGAGTCGTTTGTAAAGTCCTTGCGCAGATCGATGGATGCTATCGTATCGGCATACTGATAAACAACCGTGCCTCCGGTTGACGAGGAAAACTCCCCGCCGTCCACGTAAAGCCATCCGTTCAAAACGGCAGCTTTTGGGAGCCACTGGTTAGCAGGCTGCTGGGCTGCTCAGAAATGAGTAAACTTACAAGAGTGAAATGCCCGTCGTAGTTTGACCTTGGGGTCTAGCACGCTATTTGCTTGACGGGGAAGAGGTTTGTGGTGAGGGACGGATATTGATTCCCTCGCGCATAAAAGTGCCCACAAGAGGAGGACTGCTGTCACAGCCATAGTTACGGAGGTGCCATTGGATACTGGTAACAGTAATTGGGACGGTAATAGGGAGAGTACCAAGCGAGAACTCAGAGATATACACACACCACGACTCAAGTCCCCTCGACCGATAGCCCAACGAACTACGTTGGTAACGGCGCTTTCGAGGTGAGCGCATTTGTCTCTGGGTCAAATAGCGGCCGCTTGACCGTTGATAGAATCGGAAAAAGACATCGGAGCAAGGCCATTGGTGGTTTAGATTTGACGGTCTTCAGTCCAGGGACATCTAGGCTCATGCTTTTTCGAGGAATCAGGATGTGCATCCATCTCCATCTCAGAATTCCGCTTCCTCCGCTTGCAGAGGCAAGAAGGAAGATATTTCAGTGTATTATCATTATAAAGGTTGCCATCATCGATTAATGAGTGACGGAAATTAATCTGAGAGAGGAGCAATTGAAGCCCATCTTCAAAAGTGTCTCTTTTTTCATGCCGCAATAAAATGTTGCATGTGGCTTCCGTTGGAAGAATGGAAACTCCAAATGAGGTCATGAATGCAAGTCCGCTGCAGTCCGCCAAGCCTGCAGCTGCTGATTGGTCGATGATCTGGCAATTGGGGGCAATTGGCATCTGACAATCTGTCAGGGATGGGATGTGCGTGGGTCTCGCCCATGGAACCCCCCAGCTCAGCCACAGCTCGAGCCACGTATCGGTTGGTGCGTCCCTGTCTTCGACCTGGAACTTGTCCTTTTCAGTGAGGGGACAACCTCGCCCGAGCTCCTGGAAAGCCCCCCCGAAGCAACACCATATCCTCTCCACCACCTCCAAAACTGCCCGCGACTCAACCAGGCATCTTGCGCCTTTGCAAGCCCACCGCCTTTTTGGACGTTGGAGAGTTGATAGCCATTTGTCTTTTTCCATCTGCCAACAACCAACACTTGCGACGCCCAAGTGACACCTATATCGGTAAGCCGTGTCTTGAGGTGGCTACCGACTGGGACCGACACCCGATCCCAACCTAGAGCTATTTCCACCTTACACCTAAGCTTGGCTTTTAGCTCAACATTTGTTGTCTGGCCATTGATGCTGATGACACCTTTCCCTCCCACAGGCATCAAACGTCACCGTTATATATCTTTCCTCCCTCGCGCATAACTCGATACCGAGCCAAACACAAGCAGCATCATGGACTACGAGGCACTCAAGGAACAGTGGGGTGAGGTCGAGGACCGCGATGGCGTCCGCCTGAGTTGGAACGTTTTCCCCAGCACCCGCATGGTCGGTTCACCTCCCCAATGCGACACCTGCGTGTGGTTAAATGTGTACGGCAAGGCTAATGCGCCCCTAGGAAGCATCCAGGCTGGTTGTGCCCATTGGTGCTCTCTACACACCTCTCAAGGAGAAGCCTGATACCCCCTTGCTGCAGTTCGAGCCCGTCACTTGCAAGCAGCCATGTCGCTCGGTCCTGAACCCCTATTGGTATGATAATTCTGCTTTGTAAGTTTCCGAGTCGGCTATTGACACTCCGTCCAGCCAGGTCGATCCTCGCGCACGCATCTGGATCTGCCCCTTCTGCCTTTCGAGAAACCCCCTGCCACCGCATTACAAGGACATCTCGGCCAATGCCATCCCGCCCGAGTTGCACCCCTCCAACACGACCATCGAGTACAGGCTGTCACGACCAGCCCCGAGCCCTCCTATTTTCCTCTATGTCGTCGATATGTGCCAGGAGGAGGACAGCTTGGCTGCCCTCAAGGAGTCTCTGATCCTCAGTCTTAGCCTCCTGCCCGAAAATGCCCTCGTTGGTTTGATCACCTTTGGAACTATGGCCCAGGTTCATGAAATTGGATACACCGAGTGCGCCAAGTCGTTCGTCTTCAGGGGCAGCAAGGAGTACAACGCCAAGCAGGTTCAGGAGATGCTGGGCCTTGCGCAGCTTGCGCCGAGGCCAGGCATGCCTCCTCAACAGCAGGCTCGGCCTTTCCCCCAGGGTCCAGCTTCGCGATTCCTGCTCCCTGTTGCCCAGGCCGAGTTTCAGCTCACCAAGGCGCTTGAGCAGCTCCAGAAGGACCCTTGGCCCGTTGCCAGCGACCGGAGAAGCTTGCGTTGCACCGGTGTGGCGCTCTCGGTTGCCGTTGGGCTCCTCGAGACTTCCTTCCAAAACTCGGGAGGCCGCATCATGCTTTTCGCTGGCGGTCCGGCCACCGAGGGTCCCGGCATGGTGGTTGGTCCCGAGCTGAGAGAGCCAATCCGGTCGCATCACGATATCGACCGTGACAACATCAAGTACTACAAGAAGGCGCTTAAATTTTACGACACTCTCGCAAAGAGAACGGCCCACAACGGCCACACCATCGATATTTTTGCAGGCTGCCTTGATCAGGTCGGGCTCTTGGAGATGAAGGGGCTCTGCAACTCGACTGGCGGACACATGATTTTGACCGACAGCTTCACGTCATCCATGTTCAAGCAGTCATTCATCCGTATTTTCGAGAAGGATGCCGATGACAACCTCTTGATGGGTTTCAACGCCGTGCTCGAAGTTCTGACCACCAAGGAGCTGAAGGTCACTGGCCTCATTGGCCATGCTGTGTCTCTGAACAAAAAGTCAACCTCGGTCGGGGAGACCGAGTGTGGTATTGGCAACACTTGCTCGTGGAAGATGTGCGGCATCGACCCTAACGCCAGCTACGGCATTTACTTTGAGATCGCTCAGGGTGGCCCATCCCAACACCAGCAAAGTCCCCAGAAGGGCATGATTCAGTTCTTGACGTACTACCAGCACTCCTCTGGGCAGTTCCATCTCCGCGTGACTACCATTGCCAGGAATCTTAGCGGACCGGCAGGCGACCCAGCCATTGCCCAGTCGTTCGATCAGGAGGCTGCCGCCGTCTTGATGTCCCGCATTGCTGTCTTCAAAGCTGAGGTCGACGATGGTCCGGACGTCCTTCGCTGGGTCGACAGGATGCTCATCAGGCTGTGCTCAAGGTTCGCGGATTATCGCAAGGACGATCCATCATCCTTCCGCCTGGAGAAGAACTTCACACTCTACCCACAGTTTATGTTCCATCTGCGGAGAAGTCAGTTTCTGCAGGTTTTCAACAACTCCCCCGATGAGACGGCCTTCTACCGACACGTTCTCAACCATGAGGATGTTAGCAACTCCCTCATCATGATTCAACCCACCCTTGACTCCTACACATTTGAGCAAGAGGGCGCTCAGCCCGTACTCCTCGACTCGACCTCGATTCAACCCACTCACATTCTCCTGCTTGATACCTTCTTCCACATTCTTATTTTCCATGGCGAAACGATCGCCGAGTGGAGAAAGGCTGGCTACCAGGAGCAGGAAGGTTACGAAAACTTTGCTGCCCTCTTGGAGTCTCCCAAAGACGACGCTCGTGTAAGTACCAACTGCCGAGCTGGGTTTTCTGCTCCGTTTCATGCTAACAATTTGTAGGACTTGATTACCGACCGCTTCCCACTACCACGCTTCATTGTCTGCGACCACGGCGGCTCTCAGGCACGCTTCCTTCTTTCCAAGCTCAACCCCTCGACAACGCACACGTCAGGCGCCGGTGCTTATGGCGGTGTCGGAGCACAAAGCGCACAGACCATTTTCACCGACGATGTCTCGCTGCAAACATTTATGGAACATTTAATGAAGTTGGCAGTGAGCGGCCAAAATTAAGTTGTGGATCTTGGGCGTCTGGTAGCAGTCTGACGGCAAAAGGGGGGTAGATGCCGTCTTGGTGTGTTTATTAACTAGAGAGATGGTTTTGTTATTGTTTAGCGTAGTGTCAAGGAAAAGAATATCAGGAATCCCGTCATTTTTCTGAGTTGATGGACTTTGTATCTAGTGATATACACGTGTGGCAAGACCGATAAAAATTTACCTACAAGACGTTGGGACGGGGTTGCTTCAAGTGATTGCAGGTGTCTTGAGAATGAAGCTCCCCTGCAAGTCGAGAAGTAGGTGGGTCTGCATCGATTGAGCGTTGGGGCTGAAGTTCCCCTCCAAGCTAAAACGTGGCTTGACCTCGAAGCGTGCAGCCCCGCCAAAAAAAACTTTCAGCCACAGATATTTTTCTTAGGGCAGACCGGGAAAACCCACAACTGCGATTTTTCGATTTCGAACGTCTTGATCCTCGGCACGGCTGCACCCTTCCAAAGAACACCACCTCAGTCCGTTTCGTCAACACAGCCGCCACCATGCGTAGGTGATCCCTCGATGCCGTATTGAATTAATTGATGGACGATTGCTAAATTTTGCGATGCACAGCTCCGAAACTCGACCCCAACGAGATCAAGGTCATGTAAGGAATCCTCCGTTCCGCGATAGCCTCGAGAAGCGAAACTGCAGACAATGACGCAGCAACAAAAAACTGACGAGTATGGTTTTGCAGCACCCTCCGGGCTACCGGTGGTGAGGTTGGTGCCTCTTCGGCCCTTGCCCCCAAGATCGGTCCTCTTGGTCTTTCGCCGAAGAAGGTCGGTGAAGATATCGCGAAGGCTACTGGTGACTGGGTATGGAACCACCTCCGAACATACACGCAACAACTGGGAGAATACGAGATTTTCTGACGAGATGATTTTTTGCAACGAATACAGAAGGGTCTCCGCGTGACCGTCAAGCTCACCATCCAGAACCGTCAAGCCGCCGTCTCGGTCGTCCCCACTGCCTCCTCGCTCATTATCCGGGCGCTCAAGGAGCCTCCCCGTGACCGCAAGAAGGAGAAGAACATCAAGCACAACAAGTCCATCCCTCTCGAGGAGATCATCGAGATTGCGCGGGTCATGCGCTTCAAGTCCTTCTCCAAGGACCTCAAGGGTGTCGTCAAGGAGATGCTGGGTACCGCCTTCAGCGTTGGCTGCCAGGTCGATGGCAAGAGCCCCAAGGCTATCAGCGATGCGATCGAGGCTGGCGAGATCGATAGTATGTTCATTTTTCTCTTTCTTGCCTTTTTCATGTGGCCAGATCGGTATCAGGAAGGGCAAACATGGGCTAACACAATTTCTCACAATAGTTCCCGAGGAGTAAACTCGTTTCGTCACGCAAAAAAGGTCGGATTGGGATTATTCTTGGCATGTGATTAGGAGTTCAGGGCTTGCTTTACATCAGGCTTGCCAGACTACGGCAATCTAGAATCAAAAGAACGATTTCATGGCCGAGTATGGTCTTGCCAAGCAGAGCGAGAGCGGGGAGAGGGAGATTATGATATTTGCTTCCTCATTCTTTTGGGAGAGGCAACGTGCTTTTTGCGACGACAAAAAAGTGTTCAGCTTAAACCACCACCCGAACCCGTCGTACAGAACCCCCCTCCCCTGATGAAACAAGGCCGAAAATAGCCCCAATTACCACCCGCGCAACCCATACCCAACCCCCACATCTGACGTTCATGATGAACTTGGCCGTGTCTCGATTTTGGTTTCTTTCATGGGATTTTCGATATTCAGGCAAACCGAGCGTTTCAATGGCTTCCTCTGTGTTGGCAATGACTTGGCGCGGGGTATCTTTTTAAAAGGGGATAATTGATGATGATATTCTCTAAAGTCTTGAACTCCTACCTCATAATAACTGGGATGCATATCCAAGTGTACAAAACAGTGCTGCTGATGATGACCGGTGATCCTAGATCTTAGGTTGAGAGAGGATGCAGATATGTTGCCGTGTGTGTGTGTGTGTGTGTCGTTTTGTGTTATTCCATATGTGGTTCTCTCGCGAGGGATTATGTGTTATCCAAGTTCTATGATTTGCCATTCCCCCCGGCATCTCTTTTTTTTTTTTTGTTTTGTTTTGTTCTCGGCATTCGTAACCTTCCAGGTTTATTAAGTACTTACTTTCGGCCCTCTTGATACAGGTACTGTACATACGTACTTTACCCACTCAACCTTCTTTCTTATAAGTACAGATTATACAAGTTGTGCTATACAGGTACCTTGCTTGGGGGTCTAATTCGGCCCTTTCCATTTGTTTTACTATACTAGGTCCCATACTTGATTTGGAAGGGGACACGGCATGTTTTTTTTTTTAATTTCGCTCCTTGTTTCATTTCCTGGTCTGGCCACGACTTATGTATATATATATTTTTTTTTTAAAAAAAAAAAAAAAAAAAAAAAAAGAAGGAAGTTTCTAGATAGTTTCTATTTGCTTGGATACGGCGTACCTCATCTCGGTTTTCGTGAAGAATAAGGTAGGTAGTATGGAAAATGATGCATTTAGTTGTTGTTATATGCGTTTGGGGTCTAGCAATGGTATGTGCATTAAACTAGGTAGGGAGGGAGAGTGTATGAAAAGAGCGGCAAAAAAAAGAAAAAAGCAAAAAATAAAAAGCCCTGCATAAGTGAGGCAGAAACTACCGACGGGTCATGTTTGCGTGCCGGTTGTGCCGCCTTCTTTTTGTGAGGCAAGACAGGGCGGTTAGAAGCGAGGTATGTGCAGGTCAGCCGTCCTTTTTCAAGGGGGATGTGAGAATGGGGGCAGACGGTACGGGGATGGATGAGCATTGAGAGTTGAGTGGGGAGGTAGGGAACGGTGATGGTCGTATGTGTCGCTTTTGGTGTTTACAGATGTTGTATATATATATATATATATATATATATATTTGTGTGTGTATGCCAAGGTCGTATGTGCAGTACATGTACATGCTGTGGGTGTGTTGCTCAAAACACACACAGGAACTTTGGGGGTCTCATATATCTTACTTGTGCGTGATGTTGTGTAATCTCTCCTGCTCTGAGTATGTATTTATGTATGCATGTAGGGTATATGTGTCTTGTGTTTTTTTTATCTGGTAGGTAGGGCTGCATTGCATGCCCGAGTAAAAGGAGCAACAAGTTTCTCTGCTGCCTGATGCATGAGATGAGTAAGAATTTACTGAAACTGTTCCCTCACGGGGGACATTCGAGTTGAATTACAAAAGGACAGCAGGGAGACGACCCTTGCCTACTGCCTGATGTGCATGTATGCTGCTGTAATAAGTGAAAATCAGGACGTAATAAGCGGTGTCGCACCATCCACGATGTTGTGCTCCTCAACTTGATCGGATTCGGACGTGGTTTCTCACCGAACAAGAGTTGTCAATAGACTCAAAGTTGCTCTTTGGTGCGTTCGATGAACTCGGCTTGGCTGCCGTTGGCTTTCGCGGCGGGGAGGTTTGGCAGCCCTCCCCTGCCCACAAGGGGACAACAAACTAGCAGGGGACCCCCTGAAATATGTGGAGGGGTCGTGTCTTGGCTGGACTGGCTGTCTGTCTGATGTTTGTGGAGGATGTCATTTTTGACACTGCGGAGTGCACAGTGAGAAAGCTTTGAATCTTTTCTGAGCTCAACGTTGCAACTGTGAACGCAGCGTGCGTATTGACGGCATCACGGCGGCGGCGGCGGCGGCGGCGTGCGTGGGGCTGTAGGGCAGAGACGTGGGAGCATGCAATGCATGGAAAGTCAGATAGATGGTGGAGTGGTCAGGACGGGCCACTTGTCGATCGGCCTAAAAAGACGGTTTATTGCCCATCAATCACTCTATCCATGGGAAGATTGTCGGCTGTGTCACAATCACAAAAAAATCCTGCCCCCAAGAAACCAAGGTGCCTCTCTGTCAAGAGCCAGCCAGTAGAATCACAAATTGGGCATCTGACGGGGGAGAGTGGTTGGGAGGTGTAAGCCGGGGGTCCGACATGTGCCCTGGATCTGGATGTGGTGGTGTATTCCCAAGCTCAGCCAGGTTCCTTGATGTTCCATCTCAACGCTGATCTGCTGCAACTTTTTCTGCAAATAAAATAAAACGTGGCCGACTTTGCCGGATCATCCGTCGTTGTGTATTGTTTTGAGGGAAGAGGGTACCGACATTGACGAGTCTTCAATTCAAGAGATCGGGCGCGGGAATGCTCACACATCTGACATCTGGCTGGATGACCCTTGCCGCTTGCCTGGTGCTCCATGCATTCTTATTTGCTTCTGGGGCCCTCTCCATACCCGTTCGGGCGGCGGCGGCATGGTTTGATGCATCACACACCACCATCACACACGCCTCAAGGTACATACCTATCTCGTCTGTGCCGTATTACGCACCACACACACACACACGCACACTCACTCTGCCCTCTTTTCCCAAAACATCCCGGAACCCCGTTGTCTGCCTCGCCGTGTCGTACACGTATCCCTTCCCTTGACTAAGGTGGACCTTCGCTTCCATGTTTTCTGGGGAACAACAGATGAAAGAATCATGAAATCAAGAGATATTAATGTAAATCAAGTAGTGGGTGGCATCCATGGTTAGCTGTCGCTCCCGGGCCCGCAGACACTACGGTGCGGTGCAGTGGTGTTGAAAGTGGTGCTGCAGTTGCGGCAGGGTCTAGCATCCCCCCCACGGTCTGCCGCCCCCTGCCTTTACCAGCTTTCCCTGCAGAGTTTAGGCCCGAGAACGCCCGCAGGCCGTCGTGCACCGCCTTGACTAAATGCGGCCCCATTCCACTTTTTGGGCCTTTAGATTCCCGCCAACTCCCTGCTCAGTTGCACCTCAACGTCAGAATCTCGAATCTGTGATTTTTAGAAAAAGATCAAGTCGCTTCCGAGCGTCTCGTCGCCGCCGCCGTCGTCCCCGTCGACACGGGGCCCCGACCGAATATCTCCACCTCGCTCTCTCTCTCTCTCCACGCTCCGCCTCCGTTGCATCTTAATTACTCCTCATCCTCCTCCTTCCGGACCTGACTCCTGACGGCCTCCACAGCGCTACCCACGACCGGCCGGCAATTGTAGTCTTGCCCTGAGGCGTTGTGGTGTTGTCGATGTTGTTTGCGGGGGGTGGAAGTTGTTCGCGGGCCGGTTGAAACACGCATTGGTGAATCTGCAGATCACAAAGGCAAAGCGAGGCAAGGATTCATAATTGGAGGACGCGTTGCATGGAGGCCGATTGCCTTGTTGCTCTAGCTTCTCGACCTCAACCCGTCTCTCTTTGTTCGACCCCGATGGAATGTCTTTCACTTGAGGGCAGCTTGTGCTCAACTAACCGTCCGCGTCCGGCAACCAAGTCAACAACAGTAAATGCTCCAAAGGACCGTTGAGCAAATGACGAGTTTGGTCTGATTTATCATTATTCTCCAACCGCCAACCCGCAAGCTCACTCACCACCGTCGCTCTTTTGCGGGTTTCGAGTTACGAGTTGCGAGTTTCCGAACAACACCAACACACTCTCTGATCGATGAAAACAAAAAAAGAAAACCTTTCGGCCATTAACCAATGTTACCTCTTGTCCAGATGCACCCAATGGTGCAACCATCACTAGATCTCCTCGGGCCCCACCAGCCTCACGTAAAACATGACTTGGACTATGTGTCGCAGCACCACCAGCGACCAAACCTCGCGCGACCGCCACCATCGCTCTCCTCGCTCCACAGCCCCGATTCGACTCCCAGGGCCTTCACCATCCGCAGCGGTCACCAAGCCCCGGCGTTGCACCGGATCAGCACCTCTTTTATACGATCGCACGCTCACGATCACAGTGCTGAGCACTCTCTAAGACGGAAAACACCAAATGGGACCATCGACAATGGATACGACGGCTCGATAGCTCATCTGGCCTCAGGCCCCCCGCCACTCAAGCACATGATCGTACCAGCTTCGTCAAGAATTTTCCCGACCGCTCATGTCCAACGACCATCTCTCACAGGATCACAATGGCCGTATCAGGGCGGCACGCCAAACAGAGCGTGGGATATGGGGCCGTCGAATGTCATGCTGAATCCGCCAATATCAGATCAGGTAAACTTTTTGCAGCCTGCGCCTCTTCAGCACAACTACCGCTCTTCGATGGCTGGTTTGCAACCTCTGCTTGGTCCAGGCTATCAGCAACCACCGCTGGCTCAGGTGGCTTACAGCCCAGGCAGCTACCAGCAGCATGCCATGTGGAGGAACAACAACAACAACATACACGCTGATTACCGATCTGCTATTCCATTAGCAAACGGTTACACGACTCAAAATGCCGTTGTCGACAGTGCTTTCATGCCGTCGCAGTCCACGATACACGGACTACCAAACGCACCCGGACTTGGACAGGCCCACCCTTTCCGCCTCCCTTTGTCGAGCCATCCCCTCGACGACGGCTTCGCTCGGCACAACCAGGCCTACTTGGCATATCAAAATGCTCGCCATCTGGCAGAACCACTTTCACAACCTCCAGGCCACGCTGGCCAAGCCCCCGGCAATGATGTCTCATCACGCGCCAAGTTCAAGGAACGAGCACTACAACAGGCTCACAAGCATTACAATGATCTCCTCGTATATCTCGGCAACTCCAAAAAGTCACATCATGCAAGAAGCGGTTCGCATTCAAGGTCACCATCCAAAATGGTGGTATACCCAAAACCTTCAATCGCGACGACTTCGGGTGTGACCAAGGTCCGGCCTTCTGTCGCTCTTGTAGGACCTACATCGTTTCACGTCCAGCAAGCACAGCACATGGCACACAATCCAGCAGCCGCCCGGGTGTTCGACAGTTACGGTCAACCACTGACTCCCTTCACTGCTGGTGTCCGACAGGCTTACCTCGAAATTGGTGGCTCTCCACTCCAAAATGCGAAGAACTCATTGGATGTGCTTACGACTTTCTCGGAGCAGAGCGGCTGGAAATGGATTGACGGAATGCTGCTTGGAGGCTGTTTGCATTACGGTCTTGAGCATTACGAGGAAGCCCTGGAGTGGTTCAAACGTATCGTAAATCTGGATTCAAACCACGTTGAGGCCATCTCAAACATCGCTGCGACGCTATACTGTCTCAACAAGCCAGACGAAGCCGAAGCACAGTGGATCAAGGCGATCAAAATACGGCCAAGCTATCTGGAAGCCGTTGAGCATCTGGTGGGTTTGTTATCTTCAAACAACAAGAGCCGCGACGCAGTCAACACCATAGAGTATATTCAACGTGTTTTGGGGATGCCAGGAACGAGACCACTTCAGGACCAGGCCAGCGAGAGTGCCAGCGAGGCAAATACGCCGTCAACAACCCTTTCACTACTGCGGGAGCCAAGCCCGCCCGACAATTTCGCCTTGGAATCAGACAAGACCGATAGTCCGGAACGCCGGTTTGCCAAGGCAGATACTGATTCTATCAACGCGCCAGGTTACGGTTCTAGTGGTTACGCCATTGCTGGGAGTGAGAACGGCCGCATGATACTTTTGATACACGCAAAAGGAAACATGCTATACGCTCTGAAGGATGTTGATCGCGCTTCCGAGGCTTTCGAGGAGGCTGTTTTGATCAGCGCCGGACGGCAGATCGAAGGGGTGCAATCACTCATTCGTAGAATCCAAACGGTCTTGACGCCTCGAGATCCTCAGTCTGGGCAACCTGTCAACCTCTCTCTACCGTTACTCTTATCACCAACCAGGGCAAAGCATACTGCCCAACAGCTCTTCAAGTTCAACGGAGGATATCTGCCGGGACTGGAATACGTACCGGAGGGCACTCACAAAAGGTCTGCGGTGGCAACGACTAGCAATTCGCTGCTCTCTCTGGCCAAGATTTTTCAGGATGCCATGTCCAACGGAGGACCGCAGAGCGGCCTCGTTCGCCAGCCTGCAGGGGTTGGTGATATACTTGCTTTGTATTACCTCTCTCTCTCGTTGCAGGAAAGCCCATCCACTGCCAATAATGTCGGCATCTTGCTCGCCAGCGTGCAGCAAACCTCAGCGCAAGCACAGTTTGACCCTGCGGACATGACTGTCGCGGCAAGTGTGCCTGGTATCCAGCCGGGGAGCGGGCTGTCCCTGGCACTGGCATACTACTACTATGGTCTGCAGTTAGATCCGAAGCATGTGCATCTGCATACCAATTTGGGTAGTCTACTCAAAGATATTGGACAGCTAGATATGGCGATTTCGATGTACGAGCAGGCTGTTGCGTGCGACCCTAGCTTCGACATTGCGTTGACGAATTTGGCGAACGCCGTTAAGGATAGGGGGCGCATCAACGACGCAATTGGATACTACAGGCGAGCCGTCGCCGCCAACCCTGAATTTGCAGAAGCCGTCTGCGGTCTCTCGACTGCCCTGAATTCAGTCTGTGACTGGAAAGGGCGTGGAGGTGTCGTCATTGCTAACGGCAAGTACGACCGGTGGCATGTGGACGAAAACGGCATGCTCAAGGATGTGATGGCCTACGGGCAGGCGAGCGGTCTGATGAAGCGAGTTGTGGATATCGTTGGGCGTCAGCTCAAAGAGTCGAGAACTTGGGGCTGCGGAGCTCTTCAGGACCAGTCAATAGCTGAATTGGCCAGACAGCTCAGGGACGCCGGGGCTCACATGACGGATCCTGTCTTGGATCTGGAGGCCCAACTTCGAAAGTGGGCTGGAAGAGAATGGGAGGGCTCTCGGATTCTGCGACTCGTTGAACGCTCAACAAGAGCTGCCATGTGGTGCCGATACGTCGACAAGGTCAGAGGGATCAGGTCGCCTGGGTATCGACGTCCGCGGTTGCCCTTGAGCCTTTCAGTACCTTCGGCTCCGACTGTACTGCCATTCCATACCTTTACTTGCCCTCTTACCGCCAAGGACATCCGGATGATCTCTCAAAGGAACGCGTTGAGGATAACATGCTCAACCCTTAAATCGGCTTGGGTCCCCGCCATGGTTTACGAGCCGCCAAACCCGCCTAGTCCTCATTTCAACGTCGGCTACGTCTCTTCCGACTTCAACAACCACCCACTCGCGCATTTGATGCAATCCGTTTTTGGGTTCCACAACCCTGGAAGAGTCAGAGCGTTTTGCTATGCAACAACAGCCAGCGACAAGTCAATCCATCGTCAGCAGATTGAGCGCGAAGCCCCCGTCTTCCGCGATGTAAGTTCGTGGACCTCAGACAAGCTGGTTGATCAGATCGTCGCCGACGGAATTCATATCTTGATCAACCTCAACGGCTACACTCGAGGAGCTCGCAATGAGGTCTTCGCCGCACGTCCTGCCCCGATTCAGATGTCCTTCATGGGTTTCGCCGGAACACTCGGGGCCGAGTGGTGCGATTATCTCCTAGCCGACACCACAGCCATTCCCCCTTCCACACTTCGGCCACACCGCGACAATACGAACCTGGAAGCTGTCTTCCGCGACGAAGAGGACACGGAGAAAGAGGACTGGGTTTACTCGGAGAATATCATCTACTGCCGCGATACCTTCTTCTGCTGCGACCACGCGCAGTCGGCTGACGGCCACAATGAGAAGCACCTAACCTGGGAAGAGGACCAGAGGCGGCGATGGAAGATGCGCAAGGAGTTGTTCCCGAACCTTCCAGATAACGCCATCATCCTCGGCAACTTTAATCAGCTTTACAAGGTATGCGCTTTCTGCTTGTTTTGTGTATCAAATATGGACCCTCTCGCTGACACCTTGCCCAGATCGACCCTACCACCTTCCGCTCCTGGCTTCGCATCCTCGCAAGCGCACCAAATGCCTACCTCTGGCTTTTACGCTTCCCCGAACTGGGAGAAACCCATCTCCGCCGGACGGCAAAGGAATGGTCAAGCGAGGCCGTCGCCAGCCGCCTCATCTTTACCGATGTGGCGCCGAAGCAGCAGCACATCTCTCGTGCCCGCGTGTGCGACCTGTTCCTCGACACACCCGAGTGTAACGCACACACCACTGCGGCGGATATTCTCTGGTCCAGCACCCCGCTGCTTACGCTGCCGCGATATGATTACAAGATGTGCTCCCGCATGGCGGCTTCTATACTCAAGGGTGCCCTACCGAAGGGCAGGAGGGGTGAAGAGGCGGCCAAGGAGCTGATTGCGGCGGATGAAGACGAGTATGAGAAGTTTGCGTTGAAACTGGTCAATGACATGCAGTATAGGCTCGCGTGGGCGTCTGGTGGCCAGGACGTGTACGGCCAGGGGGTCGGGAGGTTGGCTGACTTGAGGAAGCTCCTGTGGGAGAGCAAGTGGAGCTGCGCGTTGTTTGATACGCGCAGGTGGGTGAGAGATTTGGAGGACGCATATGATGCTGCGTGGAGCAAGTGGGAGTTGGGAGAAGGAGGGGATATTTATCTTTGAAAAAAAAATTCGGGTGGTTTTTGCTGCTGTTTTTTTGTTTTTCTTTTTCCATTTCTTAGGTTGGATGGCATGGCGTTTTTTCTTTTACACAAAAAAGAAGATCTCTTGGGCTTTTGTTATTTTTAAGATGGGTGGATATTTGGAAGGGGTGGTTATTATTTATGAAGACATGATTACTACATTTTTTATTTTTTTTCTTGGGAAGGGAAATTTATCAAGGGAACTTAGATTTCCTCCGGGCGGGGGGGCGTTTATTATCATATTTTTTTGTTCTCCTGTATGTATGGTTCTCTGTGTCGAGGACAAATATCTTTGTCAGACTTTTTTCGTTCTGTTTTTGTTTTTGTTTCTTTGCCTTTGTTATTTATCTATGTAGTAGGAAGTGGTTATTGCACCCATGTGAGGAGGGAAAATATATCGGATCGGGAAAGAAAATACCTTATACACACACCACACACAAACATACCAAAATGTTGTTGTTGTGTCTCTCTTTTACTTACTTGCAATGAAAGATTTCAGTTGTCTTGTTGATAAAAAAAACACAATTTTTTTTTTTTTTTTTTTTTTTTTTTGGTCAATGACAAAAAAAGAGGTGGAGTGAGTTTGTTTTTGTTATTGTTCTGCTCTTGTTGTCCTGATTTTGCGTGTTGCAGTGCATATTTTATCCATGATATATATACACATAACACACACATATATAAGCACATACTCATACTCGTGTATATATAAACTCTGTCCAAGTGCTCTTGAAGGTTTATTTTCGGAAATATATATATATATATATATATATATATATATAAAGACTTGGTTGGGCCTAGGGATACATAGGGAACCTGACTACTTTAAAGGCGAAAATAAAAATATAAAAACAATAAAATAAAAATTCCCCTCCTCCTTCCTTCTGGTATCATGTATGTATAGTTAGCAAAGGGAAAGGGAAAGGGAGAGGGAAAAAAAAAAAGAGGATAATTATTGATGTTTTTATTCACATATTGATGCTTTTTGTGCGTGTTTTTCTTGTCCGATGGGGGTAAATATAGGTACTTTTGTAATTACTGTTTTCTGACACGCTCGCTGCCATTTTGTGTCTGAGTATGGAAAAAGAGGATGGATGTTTGGATTTGTGCGCGTGGTTCCTGCCGGGTTATACGTATACAGTGCTGCCGTTGTATTAGATGTGTTGTGTTTTATGTCGAGAGAATATATATGTGGGTGTCAAGTTCGATCAATTTGTGTATGGTATCTGCTGCAGTCGGTAGATCCTCGCTCTTGGTCTCGAGCACGTCCAAGATGCCGCGTTTTCTAAAATCAACAAGTTTTGACAAGCTATATTGAGATGGGTTTGGTTGGGACGACTCCTGTAGGTTAATGTCATTACAGCAGTAGGGCTTTCATGGCACTTTGACGGCGGAAAGCCGGATTATCTGCTCAACTGGTGTCATTTCTTGACTCTTGATAGCCGCGGGATGCTATTGAGCTGTCCGTTCGTGCTGTCAATCCGCCCAACTGCCGACAGCTACCGAACGCTGAAGACAAGGCAGCCAGCCCTCGCCTCTCCTCCGTCACGAAATAACGTTTATCTGAACAAATCAACACTCCTTGTCTCAGGACCACCATGTCCCCAATTACTGACACAAAGTAGCACTCGCTATGGATCAGCACACACTGGAGGGCCTGCGAGGAGAGGTAGGTCCCCGAGCAACCCGGGGAAACCGACCTCGCTCACCACCGTTCAGCAGGCAACCAACCAGTGTTTGTTCCTCCACCGGGAAATCCAGACATTCCTCTGGATGTCTGTATTTCCATCGGTATTCATCAAGGCATATGTCCGAGACCTCGCAGGGCAGCCACCACCACCGCCGGCTTTTCAAGTCGCCACATGATTCACGGCAGAAAGAAACCGAAAGCTCTCCATCAGCGTTTCCACGAAGGGAAACGCAGGGTCCTCCAACTAATTCCTCTCCTTTTTTTTTCCCCCTTCTCCAGCTCTCCACAATCCAGGGGCAAAGTAAGTTTTGACTATGCCTAACGTGCCCCCTGAAGAGCAGAATCGGGAAAGAAAAGAAATTTATCTCACATTGACAGAGTGATTTGATCACGCAAGGCGCGGCGCCCATCATCAATTCCTCTCATCCTCTCATCCTCTCATCCTCTCATCCTCTCATCCTCTCATCCTCTCATCCTCTCATCCTCTCATCCTCATTCCACATTCCACATTCCACATCCATGCTGGCCCAGTCCGGTCCGGTTCGGGCTGAACCGAAGGACCTCACCTCACCTCACCTCACCTCCTCTTCCCTTCCATCCATCCATCCGTCCATCCATTGCAAGCGAATCAAGCTCTGATAAATCCCCAAAACCTTCTCACTCGTCTTCTAATTATTGAGCCTCCCTTATACGAAACAAATATAATCCCTGATTATTTTGCTCCCATCTTTATTTTCCGTCCATCCAATGCCATTTTCGTTGACATGTTCCCCCCCTTAATATCTTTTTATTTTATTTTTTCAGCTCTTAACAGAACATTGCTATCAACCCAAATCAGGAAACCGCGCAATTTCACCTCCCGGTCGAGGTCCAACCAACCAGAACCCATAATCGCCCATGTTACATTTTTTAGTGTAATGCACATACACACATAGATAGGTACAGCACTGCTTCACTACTCAACTCATACATTCTACACTAGGTACCCACCGCTAATTTGACCTTTTTTTTTCTTTTTCTTTCTTTCTTGTTTCACCCTTTCATCAACCACCCACCCATCCACCCCAACCCAACCCAACCCGCATCTGCATCTGCATTCTCCGTGCATGCAATGTAAGTGTGTAGATGTATGTATGTATTGTAGGTACGTACTAGTAGAGTAGCATTATCCCAAAAAGCCGGCGACTCCGTTCCAAAAACATTTAATAACAAAACCGTTTTATTTATAATTTTATTTTATGGGGGGAGGCTTGTGCAACAAGAAAAGAAAAAAAAGAAAATTAAATAAAACCCAAGCCATTTTGTAAGCAACACACACACATACCTTCGGGTCCGTTCCGGACGTGAAAGAAAGGAAGCCCGAATTGTGTACTTTTTGCTCTCTCTCCTGGAGAAAACTGCACATTCAACACAGATTGGTTTGGTTGGGGGGAGGGGGGGCGGCTTCCGATACGGAAGGAAACACATCATCAATCACATCGCAACCACAATTGCAAATCCCAACACAATACTTGTAATACCTTGCAAGGCTCCTTGTACGCAGTATCTATGTACATGTACCTAGTGTACCAAAAAAAAAAAAAAAAAAAAAAGGAACTTCCTTCCAGAATCAGCAAAGAACTGCGGAATTTTGGTCCGACCGTTTTTTTGGCAGCGTCACACTCGCCCAAACTTTTGACTTACACCGTAACACCGTAGCATTCCATCTGTTAAAAAAAAAAACTTTGACCCCGACGTCTCATGATACCGGTACCCAAAATCCTCCTCACTAATAATTTATTCTCCTTTGACTGGCACAAACGGGCTTTGCATGTATGATGAACCTTCCGATGAGAGCAGCACAATCAACAGTAACAAAAAAACTTGGGAACAGTTCTTGTAGTGTAGATCAGACATTGCCCGGGTATTATCTGTACAACAGCAGGGGGGCCAATAACAAAAGTGTGACAAAAGGGACTCATCATCCTCACTTACAGCGTTATAATTGTATGGTACAATCCTTACGGTAACAATACATCACCCCTATCTCCCCCCTGAGTACCCATAGTACTGGGTATCAAGATCGAGATCATCCACAACACTCCGTATCATCAAACATCTCATCGCCCCCCCCCCCCCCCCGAGCAGAACTACTGCAAGTACTGCGTCCAAAGAGACAATCCCAAACATATAGATCCCCCCGATGCTGCGGAATGAAGGAGGTACATGAAAGAAAAAAGAAAAAGGGCTACACAGTATGAGGAACAAATAAGGGGGGGAAAGAGACAAAAAAGCATGGGATCATATCAAGCCCGTCCAGCTTGGCTCTTTCTTCATCCACTCGGAATCCTGACCGCAAGCCTAGCCTACATAACCCAACAGCAAGCTTCCGGTCTCAACTCACTCAGCCAACCAGAAGCTTCAAGTCCCGAAGCGAGGTGATGAGGATGAGAGAGAAATGGAAAGGGAAGAGAGGCTACAGCAGCGGCAAGCCGCTCAGCACCAAGAAGAGGGCGGGGAAGGGGGAGGGGAAGGGGGGGAGAAGGGGGGTGGGCCGAGAGAGAGGGAGAGACATGCCGGCGAGAACGAACCAGAAGGACTGTGATGATGGTGTGTAAGACAAGAAACCCGCTTTTCCTGGACTGAGCCTGATAGCTTCTTTCCCCAGGATGGAGGTTGGGGATGGTGCTCGGCTGGCCTGGCCTGGCCTGGAAGTGATCGAGCCCTCTTCTCGTCTGCAGGAGGCAGCGGCTTCCGCGGCGGTCTGGTCCGAGTGAGAATATGAGACTACTGTATGCATCTCCGTTTGCTCTGGAATCTTGATGTATGTCAGCCATGTATGCAGGTTCTGAAGGATCAAAGGGCGGTTCTACAGCGGCAAGGCCGGATAGGGAGGTAGGACCTGCGCAGGTGGAGGCAGAAGAAGAAAGAACGGGACAGGTTGGAGACTACTGTGTCCATCCACCAGGAATCAAGAAGGAAGTGAAAGAGGACGAGCATCACTCACCACGATCGAGAGTTCCCACTTCCCACTTCTCCCACCGGCCCACGCAAACCGTTGGATTCCTCTCCCACTCCCCACGCCTTTCTCCGCCCATCCTGTCATCTTTCCACTGCCTCCTCACGAGACAGTGCAAATAATGACCAGTCAGACTCTCACAAACCTTGTTTGCCACCCACCCTCCTCTCACATCCTCTTCGCAGTCTGTACGATGGGGGAGAGCACGCCGAAGGGCCGGAGGAACCAAGAGGAACGCAACACGCGCCATACCACGCAGCAGCAAAGTGTCTCCCCCCGTTTCCCCTTCTGGCAACCTACCATCCTCTCACCCATCCTCTCCATCTCTCTCTTCTCGTTCCAACACTTGCCGCGGCAGACTCCCTGCATACATAGTCATGTAAGAACATCCCACGCATCCTGCGTAGCATCGTCGTCAACAATGTCTCACTCTCCAACCAAACAAATCTCCTTAAATCCAGCTCTCCTTTCCCAAACTCCTGACCAGGGTGGCAAAGAAACGCCATGCAGCATATACTTATACGCAGTTGGGTATAGTACAGGTGCATACATACATATACAAATATCGTATTACACCATGACGGCCACGAGAGCGAACCAGCTCCCCTTCCTCCCCAGCTCGACCGGGGTGTTGAAAGTGATCAAGAGAGTGCCGTCCAAGTGAGCCAAGAGAATGACCAACCACTTGGAAGGAAGATAATAATCGTGCATGCAGCAAGGAAAGAATCCTGCGTCTTGACCCAAACAAGCAGAGTGGGTTGCGTGGGAGGGCATCTTTCCTGTGCTCCCCAAAGGCCGGCAAGTCAGCAGTAAATTACCAAGGAATATCGGGTAGCCGTTGTCAACGTCCATTAGAGCCGTACTTGGTATCTTCTGTGCTGATCAACCCTCCGGAAACATAACGATCCGGCCGAGTGGTGGGTCCCCCTCCTCCCGATGAGCCACGTCAGTCAATGAAGAATTCAGCAGGATAGCATTTCCATCCAGGCCCACCTTCATAACGGTCATCGCCCTCGATAAAGCCTTGCCGTGCTGTTCAGGTCTTCTCGAGTGCACCAGAAAAGCAACAGGACAGACAGGGTCATCTCAGCCGACGGCTTCCCAAGGGGATACTTCCTCAACGGGATAAAGATAACTCGATACAGACAATCATAATATGTCTCAATATTCCGGACATCTGTCCCGCAAAGAACCTTTTAGCGTCCGTCCTTCCCCCAAGCCGACCGTTGAAGAAGCCCAGAGTGTCTCGGAGCTGATGAGCGAAGCGAGAGGGAGGCGTTCCCAGCTGGACATGAACGAACCACCGCCCCGTTCTCTGCCAATAGAAGAGACTGAAGAGCAGCCCTGTCTCACTCGATCACAACGGGGACCCCATTTTCCCCCTCGGGGACTGAAGAAATTGCCCCCTGATCTTTGTGCGAGACAACCCGCTTCGTCAACTTTGATCGACCTATGATGCCGTGTCCGGAGTTACACTGGCGCCATTTCTTGAAAACGGTCAAGGCTTGCCCTTAGGTCGCCGGTATTGGCCCTCCCCCCCCCCCCCGTCCGTTTCCCTCGACAACAACAGAGTTGCATTTTCAGCAACCGCAAGAGGAAGCAGCAGGTTGCCGGGAATATGTTCAGTTGTCCCTTTTCGACTGGATGTGAGGGCCAGCTTGCATATTTTGTTGAGCGGCTCCGGGATGGTTTGAGCTGGACAGGGGTCGAAGTTGCCCAAACGGGACCAATAGACTGATCGGAACTGTTGACAAACCGACATGGCGGAATTGGCGGGCGCAGCAACCAATCTCATGGCTCGTTCTGGGTGGGGAAAGGGCATCGAAGCCAGAGAAGACGGTGATTGAGCGATGACAGCCTCCCAGCCATCCGTCCAGTCAACCAGTGCAGCGGTTGGCCGATTGTTTGCTCAACCCTCACATCTGCACACAACTGCTTGATGACGTTTCAGCACGACTTGCCGAGGTGTGCACCGAGGCAAGGTGGGCGGTATGCAACATTGGTCTATCGAGGAATCGAATCGTCCGCCCTTCCCGGGTTCTCATCTGGTTCAGTGTTGCATTTATCCCGTGTGTTGTACGTCAACCAAATTGTGATTCTATTTTGAGACGTTGTAGCACTTGTTCCAGTAGTCCTCTGGAAGGATTTCCCTCACATGTTGCGTGCGCATCCCGTTCCCGCATCTGGGATCGCCCAGAGGAAAAAAACGCCAATAATGTTGCGCTGGACCGTCCCGGCTTACCTTGAGAACATCAGAGGATGTCGACTGGTGATGTTCCTCGCATGTTGTCTGTTGGGGGTGGGTTGCAGCCAAAGCCCAAAGGAGACAGAAAGCTGCCAGGGGGTGGCCACAGGATGACAGCACCGGACAACCGAGTCCACGATGCCTTCAGGGCCAAGAGAAAACATCTTCAGCGGTGAAAATGAGTGCTGGAGCGCTGTAATTAAGGTCCACTCAGCGCATCCGTCACTCAAAAGGCCAACCCGACGGCTCTGAGAGGTTCAGAGCTATCAGGGAATAAGTCGCAGAATTTCCCGTTTGGGGCGAGGGGGCGTTGAAAGCCTCAGCTGAACCGTGCTGAACGTTCGCTAGTGATGCCCGTAAACGGTTAAAGGGTTCATCCCATGCGAACAGGGGTCCCCGGCAAGAAGACAAGGAGCGCCACTTGAAGATCTGTCTCCTGCCATTGGGTGCCTCTTTGACCCGGCGCTGTGTGACAACGGTTTTTTGCGTCAACGCTAAGGAGTTTGGCGGCGGATCGCTCCCCTTGGACCCCCTTCCCAGTCCCAGGTCGCCGAGTCGGGCTTTAGCCACATTGCGGAGTAGGGTGGTGCCCGAGCCGCTGGGATTTGGCCCGCATGGGTTCTGCTTGTGTGTGTGTGTGTGTGTGTGTGTGTGTGTGTGTCTGCTTCGAGCCGTGGACAAGCCCGCCCTGTCTCCAGCTGGGGCGAGGAGCCCGAAGAGGGCATGGTGGGGGGGCTGCGGCAGAGAGCTGTGGCTGGAGAGAAATCTATATCTCCGTATGACGGATATGGTCGCGCGACCGTTGCACGTTAGCACATACACTAGAAACCGGTCCCAGATGACGCCGGTATTTCCCACAACTCGGGCAACGTGACGTGTGGGCCGACGATTCGCTCCAAATGTCGAGGGCCGGGAAGGAAAGATGCTGCTGCATGTCGAGCTGCAGGAAGAAAGAGTCCCTTCCCAGGCATCCGTCTCCCCCACGGCGTCTGCCGCACCGTAGCCTTGTTTGTTGCATGTTGGAGAAGAAGGGTTGGGGAGGATTGGAGAAGAGGGGCCTGTCTGGGTGTTTTCAGAAACAAGCTTGGAAGACGCGATACAACCAGAAGATGGAGCCCAGGTGACCACCCAGCGGGGAGCGAGGTATCCGAAGTCTTGGAACGGGCAGGGGAAAGCGAGATTGGCGTGCGAACGGAATTCCGATCGGGCTCGTATCTGATCATTGAAAAGCATGGATCATGACGAAGGAAAGGAAGGATCAGCTACAAGGTGAAACATTCACACCGTGAACGTTGCTTTGTTCCTTCCGTTTCATCACACACTTTTCTGGGTGATGCCTTCCAAGGTTCCAGCCTGAGGTCCAGTCGCCTGTCGTGCCTGCCCAGTTTTCAGAGTCCGATCGTGAGATCAACCTGGAAATTACAGATGTGGGAAGGAACCACCCAAACTGTTGGGGAATGCATCGGCCGACCTTGAATGCCAATCATCTGATAAGATAGTCACTTGGCAGTTACGGAGCAAAATACAGATGACAATCTCTTGGAGAAAAGGACATAACTTTCAACGCTAATTCCCGAGATCTCGTCTCAGCGACGACGTTTTGCCGCAACAACTGCACTAGCATAAAAGTCTCGCGTGGGAAAAGGGGGACTACCTTTTGGGTACGTGGTAGCCGTTTGCCGTTTTGAGACATATTAGACGGGATATTGAATGATGATGATATATATGAGAATCATATAGGGAGGCCCTCTTTGTGCTATTATTGCGCGGTAATTATACCCTTCCAACTACCGTGTGTCTTCTGATATAGCGTGACGACGAGTTGGGATCTGCATGTCATCCGAGAGGTGGTGTTTTCTGGAGGGGGAGGGGGCAGATCTGAAATTCGCAGCACCCTCTGGCGATCTCCGGTCCGTGCCACCCCTTTTGCTCCTGCTTCTCTCGCGATCTGGTTTCCCATCTGGGTCGAAAGACAGCATAAACTGCTCTCGGGAAGGTGCCGCGACCCTCTGCCTCTCTGATTGCTGGACAGCCCTCGATGTAACCCCAAGGTGTCTTCCAGCCCAGCGCCGAGAGCCTCGTCAGAGCCCGGATTGCTGTGGGACTTGCCGCGAAAGGGGGGGGTTGAGGGTGGTGGTTTTGCGTGGTGAGGTGGCCCAAAGCACTCCAAGGTGTTTTGGGATGAGGAGCTAAGCGCCGTTGCAAGTCCATGCACCCCTGTGACCATGCATTTAGCCGGTCGGGGACCCAAGCAGATGGATCACTGAAGCCACCCGCGAGGATCAGCACAGACCGGCGCGCTGGGTGCGCTTGGGAACCTTGGAGCCTGGCACTCCTAGGAAGGGCCCGGGATGGGTGATGAAGCTTAAACCCCCAGACCAGACGTCGAGATGCCTCTAGCGAGGAGCCAGACGGCGTGCTTACCACATTCTCATCATCTCTTTTTAGCGAATACCACCCTCTGGTCTTGACTTTTTCCCCCAAAACCCCATCAGACTGCCAGCGAATACTATGCAGCAAGCAGTACACAGAAATAATAAGCGAAAAATGTCCACTCTGGTGTTTCGACAAAAGCAACGAATCCCACGATCCATTATCACAGAACCCATGCCTTATATTACCAAACTATCCAAACAATCCGCCAGCGACAATATTGCGCACGCACAGATTATTTTCGACATGATTGACTTGGCCTGAGCACGGAGCAGGGAGACCGACAGTCTGGATACACCAGCCAGCTCTGGTGTGGTGTGTCGCGACATCCTTGCAGTCCCATGTCCCGTGAGTTTGGCATCAGATGGGAATACAACCTGACAATATCACAGAATTGCTTCTTTGCATTGTCGCCATCTCCCTGAGCCTCACAGCTGCGTCATCCCTTCTCAATCAGCCAGCCAGCTTTTCATTTTCTGCGTTCCACGTCGGGGCCAGGAGGGCGGGCGAGACCGCAAGATGCGTTCCAGATTATGTGGGAGCTGGGGGGAGCTGGGGGGAGCTGAGAGATACAGAACGGTACAGAGCCTTCTTTCGGGCTTCTAGATCTCCGGGGATCCCATTTGAATGCGTGGTGTGTGTCAGCCCTGTGTGTGCATCTGCGTGCGGCTACACCACACCTTCTGACCAACCTGGGGGTCGAAGATGGAAAAAGGAGGGGTCATGTTGATGAGGCCTTTTCCGCTCCCGTTCCTCTGCATGGCGTCCTTCGACGGGAGAGCAACAACCGGTCATGAATTAGCTCCGCCGGCGCGTTCAACAGACGAACATTGTACGGGCCCCAAGAACCAGATAGAGATTCATGAAGCGAGAAGCGAGCGCGTAACCAAGAACCCGCGATTCGTGCGCTCTTCTACCGGATTGCGGCGGTGTGCACTGTAATGCTGGAATTCTCCGCTACTGATGAGCCCCCCCCAGATCATAATATATCTGTTATAACAGGGTAAGAAGGTGCGGGAACTTCAGCTATGTGGCATCCGACGCGTGAATGGGTGCAGCCAGAGGGAGGTAAGGGGATTGCCGAAGCCCCAGTGAAACCTCCCCCCCCCTTTACCCCATGAAAATTCCTCACAGAAGTGGCAAGCCACCTGCAGCCACAAAAGCAAATATCTGATATCGGGGCTCTTGGCGGTCTTCATCCTGACGTGCCCGATTCAGGCGTTGGCTACCGTTTCGAACGGCCTGCAGACCATGCACCCTTCTTTCATGATGTTTCCACGATAATGGTGAGATTAGGTTTTGTCGGTTGTCGACCGGCGTCGGGCTCGGTCCGCAGACTCCAATAGCTTCAGCTGCTGGCAGTGTCGTGTCATGCATTAGCAAGACGACATGAGGTCGTCCTCATGAGATAACTGACTTGGCGTTGCTGATGAAGTGGTGAAGTGGAAGTGGAGGTTGTGGAGGCCGTCAGGCTGTTGAAGTTGTTGGCAGGATGGAAGCTGCACTCAAAGTCGCATCGACACGGAGCCCAGCAGATGAGATTGAGATCAAGCTGTTGCGAATTGCCAGCTGTGCACACTGCAACAGCAGGCCCCTGCCAGCGATCCGACGAAAGCACAGGGCAAGCTGAGATCCGAATCCCTGCCTCCCACGGTGTTGATGACCGGGAGTTGAAAGAGGCCCCGGTCCGATTAATAATAATCTGTAATCCTACGACGCAACAATACCAGACATCATTTACATCGTTATGCGAAACACGCACCCTGACACCGTCAGTGTCAGTATCCATTGACCACGACCACGACCACGACCGCGACGTGCTGCTGAGCCGCCCGTCCCGTCGTCGGCTTGGGCGCGAGGGGCGCCAGGGGCGCCAGCGATGTGTGTGAGATTATTGTTGTTGTTATGACCAGCAGGGCTTGTTTTATTTCCGATGACTTGGCGATTCGAACGACTTCGGAGCGTTTTTCAGGAGACGGGGGGCGGGGGAGGCGATAGCTCCATGATCGACATTCGAATGAGGAGAGAGCTGTGAGCTTTTGCTTTTCGTTCGCATCGCTTCTCTGCTCGTCGTCGATCGTCGCAAGCCTCACCCACAAAAAACGGTGGGGATAGCACCCACGCGGTTCTATCGGGTTCATCCGTCGACTGCAACCGCCGCTCATGGGCGTCAATCTTGTTGAAACATGAAGTGTGAATTTCATATTTACGCTGCCCGTTTTGGTTAGCTCCATCTGGCTCTGGCTTGTTGCTGCAACAGCGACAAAGCTACCAACCCGTGGTTGTTTATTTCCCCAGGCACCTGATTAGAGTCTGGAGATTGTGGAGGAACGGTCGACCTGGCGCCTTGCTTGTTCAAGGCCAAAAAGGACATGGCATGCTTTGGACACCCGTGGACTCGGACACACGTCTGCGTCTCTTTCTCCACTGGCGAATCGTGCCAACCACACTGAGAAGTGATTGACCGTTGTGCTGCACATGCTGGCTCTGCGGATTGAGTTCGACCAACGGGCCAGCTACGGGTACCTTGTGTTGATGAAAAGCCAACTCAAGGTCAAATGGCAGCGACGATCTGGATCAACAGCCCAGCGGAGGGCGATGACACACTGCCAGGCGGGCAATCTGCGTGTACACTACATACCTTACAATCGAGATACGCAACGTAATTACACTAGAATCTCTGATAATACAGTGGCCAAGACGGAAACCGCAAATTGACACAGCGACAACAACAACAAGGTCGGGATTGGGATTGCTGTGGATGGTGGATTTTGTGGAGTCGTTGACATTTGGGATCAAGCATGGGTACGTACCGTATTTCTTTGTACGCAGCATCTTTTGTATCTCCCCTGTCCTGTTGCTCGCTTTTTGTGGTTGACTCCATCTCTTCGAGAGACCCCTGCAGGATGTGTATCCCTGGTCCTGGTTCAACTGCACCAGGGGATGTGGATGTACCTTGAGACAGGGGGGTGGTCGTTCCTTCCCCGTTTGTGACTTTGAAGCTCACAGTTTCCCTGAAGAGGCCGATCGGTTCCAAAGCGGCTAGCACATCATGGTGCCACTCAGTTGACAGACCCGGTCCCAGCAATTGCTCTCCCCTTTCCACCCTTTGCCCCAGAGCCAAGGGACGGGCTGCAGTCTCGTTCGCTTACTGCTTCCTTCATCGTTGCCAATGGGAGAGCGCCCAGAATCATCCCAGACATCCCACCAAGCATCGGACCCTCTTCGTCCAGCCCGGGACTCGACTTTATATATAACGGACATCCTCCCCCCCCCCCGTACAGCCTCATGCACTCGGCATCTGTAACAAACAAAGTCTAGAACTACAAGACCAACAAAACAAACACCAACACTACCCTGTTCAAAACTTATATATACACACATTTCTCTTTCCCATTTACCTACCACCTTCATCGTGGCCACCTTTCAACGACTTCTTCCGGGCACGACCTGGGCCGCTCCATCAACCCCGAGCAACACCATCCCAAACAATTACAACAACTCTAATCCCCAATACCTCATCATGTCTTCCACCAACCACAGAAGAGGCCCTTGGTCCCAGGCCGAGGACAACTACCTCATGCAGCTCGTCGCCACTCAGGGCCCTCTCAACTGGGTCCGGATTGCCAGCCTTCTCAACTCGAGGACTCCCAAGCAGTGCCGCGAGAGGTACCACCAGAACCTAAAGCCCACCTTGAATCATGATCCCATCACGGCGGAGGAGGGTCTCGAAATCGAGCGCCTCGTTGAGCAGCACGGCAAGAGGTGGGCCGAGATCGCCAGACGACTCCACGGCCGCAGTGACAACGCAGTCAAGAACTGGTGGAACGGAAGCCAGAACCGCAGAAAGAGGATGGACAGACGCAAAGCCGCTCACATGCAGTTTGGAGAGCGTCCTGAGATGTCCCCAATGATGTCGCCCATGAGAGGACAACACATGGTGCCGCGGACGTTGCCGATGCCTCAAGCCCCATTGCCTCAACTCTCCAGGCCGCATCCTGCTCCCCTTCTGCCCTCGGCCATGCATGAGAGCCGCTATGCTGTCGAGACCCCGCTCTCGTCCCCATCTGCATACTCTCCTGACTCCGAGTCGACCCCATCGCTCATCTCGGACAATGGATCACACTACTCGACCTCTCCCCGGTTCTACAGAAGCCCCCAGGAGCTCCAGCTTCCTCCGCTTCAGCTCCCGGCTATCCACGGCGGTGTTCCTTCACCACGTTCATCCTGCTCTCCCACCGATGTCAAGCTTCCTCCCATGAAGGACTTGATCCAGCCGCTCAACAGGCAATGCGTCTCACTCTCCCCGGAACTGCCCCGGCCTGAGCTCGCACAGCGGTTCGATGGGTACCACCAACAATACCAGTCGCATCACAACTACGACTACTTCTCGTCGAGGTCACACCTTCCAACAGCTCCCAGCTCTCCCATCGGCCTGCAGTCAATGCAACACTTGTCAATGGATGACGACAGAAAGGAGAAGATGGCGCTTCGCCAGATCTGTGATTAAGCCACGGCGGTTACTCGAGGCAGCATAATTCTTGTTAATATTAGGGGAAAAGGCACATAGACCGGAGGGAGGTTTCATTTGTTTTGCTATTTGTTGTTTTTATGATACCCACAGCGCATCTATTTTCCTTTGTCTCTAATTCGAATGCATGTACGATGAGGGTTTGGGCTCAGCGAACAAAAATATGGGAGGGAGCCCTTTTCAGAGGGATGGGACGAGTTCATGACGAGAAAACCGTCGACAGGACGAAGCACATAATAATTGTTTTGCATGTACGATATCTCTTGGTGGGTTATTCTAGTTACCTTTTACACTATCCACAAAACATAATGAATCCGAGCAATATCGCAATAACCCTGCCGTATTCTTTTCCGTTGGAAAAAGTGAGCCATGTTGTATCTTGACAAATCTGTTTTCTTCCGCCTCATCGTCGTGCTCTATAAAAACATACTCCGAAAAAAACCTTCGGTCTTTTTTTTTCAGTGGCCTGCCAGCAAAATGCCCCAGTTTCAGGTTCCATTAGCAGCAACAGCGGGGACTTGAGCGTCACTGGCAGCCACGTCACCTGGATCGTCGCAGCGCCCAGAGTGCTGTCGGTTCAGCACTGGACAGGGCATCTCGAAAAATGATGTGCGTGCAAGGTCCAGGTCGAGCTGGCCCTTACCCTTGTCCACTGAGCCCAGCCAGGCTGGAGCCCTGGCAGGATTGCCCACCCCGAATTCCCTCGGGGTGAGATCAACCAAAACCCCATGTTGCAGTTGGGCGTGCTGGGCCTCTGCTGAATGGAGTTGCCCTCTCACCGTTGCTTGCGGAGCATACGCAGTAAGGCCTGGAAGAGTGGCGAGAAAAGGCACACCCACGTTTACACACGTTGCAGAGTTGCTGTCATCGGAAGCTGAGCCTTAGCTGGGCATCCAAGATGAAGCCACAACAACAAGAACAAACCCCCAAATCGGAAAGGCCCCCCCCCTCTTCCCTTCCAGCATCGTCTTGGCTTGCCTCGGGGGCCCAAGCATGACTGACATGAAGGTTCGGCACTCTTCTCACTATTTGCCGCGACATATACCCCACGCTTTCGGCCCATCTTTGGTCAGATCGGGGACGCAGATCGCAATCAGGATTTGAGACTTGAAGGAGTCAGTCGGGCTACAGACTCGTCAGAGGCGTTTGTCCGGCCATTCAAGAAGAAGAAAAAAAGGCCAAATAAAAAGCAGCCGATCAGAAAACAAACAACTGCCAAGACAGGAAGAATGATGATACTGACAAGACGTTAGTGTGAAAAGAGTAGAAACAGGCGAGCAGAATGGAGGCGCTGCGCTCTTCTCCTCATTCTCCTCATCCGCAAATCTCGTTCCTGCCTAGCCAAAACTGTCTTGCATGGCACCAGCGGAACCGTTGGGGGCAGATTATGCACTTAGCAAGTAAAGGCCCAGGTACTAGTGTGGAAAATGAGGAAAGACAGGGCTAGGCAATGGGAAGGCACGGAACGCAACGCTTTGGAGGCGTGGGCAGTTTCCTCGTCGAGTGGTATTCCGTCAACTCCGTATTGTCTTCCCGTATCCTCCCCCAGAAGTTCATGTCAGGAGCGGGCACAGGTGACAGACGGGCAGACAAGCGCCAACATGAGACTTGGAAAATCTGCGAGTCATCAAGATGAAAATCACCAGGTCAACAGAAACTCTTTCAAAACGATCATCTGCGGATTCTGTGATCCAGGATCTGCCGCCGAGGCAGTCCCGATCGATCATCATAACTCCCAAGAAACTAACAATTTTTTTTTTTAAAAAAAAAAAAAATAATTTTGCAACTGCCTGCCTTGGACTGAGATGCCGGGATGGACTGGTCCGGGCAGGCGACATGCGGAATGGGAGAAAGGATTCAAACCTTGGAAGATTCAAACCTTGGAAAATACAAAAAATAAAACATTAAAAAAAAATGCCGTGCAGATACATCTATCTGGAAGCGACACCGGGCCACAAGGGAGATCGTCGCAATCCCTGTTACCTGCAAACCGTAAATTAACTGCCTGTTATTTTACGGTATGAGTTGTAATTTCGTGTGACACGTCTGTTGTGTGCGCCCAGGCACGTGGTGGACAGAATTACTTGTGCAGACACGCCGAAAATCACTGCCAAAACAACGCAAACTGCACAAGCTATTCTGTCCAATACGTGCCAGGTGAGCCAAACTGGCGGGATGGCGCTGGCGTTTCCGGGACGCCAGATGATTGATCGCCGCTACCGTCCGTCAGCCGTGCCCGCTATTGCCCAAAGAAACACAGACCCGAAAATTCAATCTGTGCACTGTCGGGGTCTTCTCTCGCCCATTTTGTCCGACACAAGACAGCCCCCCGCAAGCACCCAAGAACTTTGATGCAACGCTGCTGCCATTGATGCGCGGGCTATCATTCGCTGGAATTTCCCACCGCTCGACAACTCAACAACGACAGACCACCGCCACGGCCACCACGACCACCGCCCACTTCCTTCAACAACTCCAACCGCAAGCCACGCAGGGACAAGGGCTCCACGTTGAACATTGGGGCCGACCGAGATGAAATAGACTAAAATCAAGACCGATCAGCCAACCTGCCCAGGACTACAAATGCAACCGACCAGATTGGCATGACGACGTGTCGACGACGAAAAAGAAATATAGCACTGCGTCAGAACGGCATTAGCACCTGGCCCGGCCGAGTTGGCACACACCCGCCCGGTCCCGCAGCCGCATGGTGCGCTCCGTGCTCCCCGCGGGCGTGACATGCGGGGTGGGTTCTTCAAAGGCTCAACATGGGTGTTCGGGACGCCAGGTCGGCGACCTCGCACTGCGCATCGACATATCATTGTCTGTGCGCCCGAGTGTAGATCCCGCAGTCGTTATCAAGCTATTCTATTCTTGGCGATAACTCGGTACACAATCGACCGGGGGCATCTCAAGTAAGCTTGGTGCTGAGAACGGGAGATGCCTTCATCTCTCTTTGTGACGGGTGTTGGTGCTTCATTACAACAAAGCACCCGATGGCCAGGTAACAGAGTCGCAAGTGTGTTTGACGTTTGAAGCCGTGGACGTCGGGGCTCCTTTCCTCGCGGTAGGTTTCTTAGGGCACGCCCGCCAGAGGCAGCAGCTCCTCAAAACCCACAGGATACACAACAGCACCGTTAGCCTACGTACTCGTAATTACATCACAGTACACTGCTTGGACGGCGGCAGATCTCTCCGGGTGACAAGCAGGACGGCAGTGAAAGAAGGAACTCCGATCAACGGTGTGCGGATGCCACACACCATCCCCCATTTGTCGGACATCGTTGAGGGAAAGGGCAAGCATTGCAGAATGGTGACAGGGCATGACGAAATAAATCATCACCGGCGGGCCAGTTACGCCGTACGGCTGGCGTTAAAGTTTCAACGTTTGCGTTTATCCGCTGGTCGTCTCAGGTGGAAGATCTACAGTCTCCAGCGGGAAACCCGGCGACCAATCTCACCACCGTGATATGAGATTCTCCCCGCCACAACCGTCACGATAATCGGCGACCGCACCAGGTGACTTGGCACGCCACTTCCTTTTCTGTTCGGCCTCTGATCAAAGCTCCTGTCATCATGGATCCCCTTGACAAATAAGCTGTGCAATATGCCGACGGGCAACGACACAATCAATATGCCGCCGTACGGAGTAATATCACCAACAGGATATTATCAAAGCGCAACAAGATACATCTCGCGTGTGGCCCATGACTGGCGTTCGGCTTATTACAGATGCCTGCGATGATAGCAACTCACCTCAATCCTTCTGGGGCAGGGATGATGGAGATGAAATTGGGCAAGCACAGCTGCTTCAACCGTTACGGATTCAAAAGAGGCGTTCACAAAGGATTACCAGGCCGTCAGATGATGGTTATCCACCACCCTAAAAGTCCCTTGCCGTTCTCGCACACCGAAAGGAACCTTTGCTGCAAGATCACCTTTTCGATCGAAAGATGGTAGTGCAAACGACTGGCCCACGTCGATCAGCTCTCATTCCGCCAAGGGCATCGTGGTATTAGTATATTGCCAAAACGCCCGAGAAACGACTGTCTCGCCAAGAGGCGACACAAGGTGCTGCAATAAAGGCTGACGGTTTAGAAGACGGCGACATCCCATCCATAGCCCCGGCAAAGCCGCCAAAAGTTTCATAACGGTGAGATCGCCGGTTAATCTCTTCGTCTCGCCTTGACAGCCCCAAAATGATCAAATTAACAAAAGACGGTTTCTTGGCACTAACTGAAACAGGTCAGGGAGAGAGATGCCATCCCCGTTCGCCATGTGCTCTGCCCCCGAAGCCCACCACTGGCCTCCCCACAGATGGACCAGATCCGTTCCGTTTTGTTCAATAGCGTAGGCGATAGTGCGTCGGCCGGGGTACCCAGGCAACCGCCAGAAAGGGGGGCCAGCTCGCAACAAACGTTGAAGAGAGGGATCCCTGCCTCCCCCCAAGCCGCCAGCCGCATGGATCTGAACGGATCCGGATCTTTGTTGCTGTCTGACTTCTCACGCTTCACACTTTTCTTCCCCACACCAGACCCATCCAAACCCCATCTTGTTTTCAGCACGACAGGGGGTTGACGAATCTGAGGACGAACGGGACAAACGGTGTACGGTCTTGGCGATGTGATGGCCGAAGAAGGCAGCGGTGCGGGGCGTAATTGCGCCGCTCATGGACCGAAGACGGCTTGGTTCCAAAAGCAAACACAACAAACAGCCCGGCGACAACGATATGGCCGAGGATCGGGCGGAGATGCCTGTCAATGATGCTTTAAGGCTCTTTTTTTTCTGTTTGACAGACCGATGCCAAAAAAACCGACCGAGGACCATGTAATCCGGATTCGTACTAGGGGAGCGGAGAAACCGTTGGAGGTTTTTTCTGACAGCCGTTGTTCCCCATCCTTTCAGCTCCTATCAGCCTATCGTATTCAAGTTCTCTTACACACGGCCCCTATCAACTTTGCCACCGGGTGACAGGAGGGCCAAAGGTCGACACCCTCATCTCCTTTTCCCTGCGTTAATATCTTCCAAAAGGGTCGGAAGGAATCACCCATGATGTTGTACGTACAAAAAACATGAAGGGCTTATTGCCATGTGGAGTGCCGCCGCCGGTTTGCGGCGGAGACGGGGAATTGTGTTGGAGTTTTGCGGCGTACTCCGACCCTCTCATCGCTGTCTTTGATTTATCACGTGGCCATCAAGTCTTCAACAGCGACATCCATATTTCGCAGGATGGGTCCTTTGGACTTGCCTCACCTTCAGCTCTGGAGAGTGAGAAGCCCAGCCCTTTTCTTCACCTGAGCTCACCTGAGAAAGGTGACGGAGACGGGCCGGCCGTGCCGGGTGCCTGGGTCCGAGGTTCAAATCTTTGCAGATTCCCCCGAGATGTGTCGTCGGAGTTGACCGAACTCCAGGGAGTGTAGTCATGGCTGAATGACGACTGAGTCGCCAACGAGATGAGAAAAGATGGGACACATAATTTCACCGAGCGTGGTCGGCATGTCGTGATCTCTCTTTTCCAGGGCAAGGAAGAGGGAAGTTGAAAATTTTTTACATCCACACAGATCTCACAACCGCGACGACTGCGAAGGGGGAAAAACCGACAAGGCCGTGATTTACCGGCGATAATCCGTGATGGAGTCAAATCTGAATCGGACGAACAGCAATGAAGCGGTGAGCAAAAGATCACGAAATGTGTTTTTTTTTTAAGGAAGGATCGGTCTGGATCACACACCACCTCTACGTTTCTCCATGATTTTTGAGTTTTTTTTTTTTGCACACTTGCATTTTCTCCAACGGTTCGGACGAAAGTGTGCATTTCCGCTATCCGCGTGTGCATCGTTCGGCACCACCGAGCCGGGGGGGAGATGCGATCTCTCCTCTCTCTCCACATGGGAGATGCAAGATCTGATGGAGTCGTTCATCGGGCTAAGTAGGTATGCGTTGTTCGTCTTTCATCCGTTGTCTCTTTACCGCCGGCCGGGTTTGCGGCAAAATGACGTACAAAAAAAAAAGTCCTCGTTAGGTTTCGTTTAACAGTAATACAGGAACCTAAAATGATATTTTGCTTTTTCATTAATGAAAATTTTGTTTTACGGTATGTAAGGTTATTTCCGTTTTGATGGGGGGTTTTTTCTTTAAAAAAAATTTTTTTTTTTCGCCTCCTGCCCCTTTTTCATAAAAAGGAGGTTTAGATAGTATGTGCATATATGTAAATAAAAACACAAAATGTTTTGCACTATTTTTGGTTGCACAAACCAACCCCAATAATTCCCCCACCCCCCCGATGGGGGCTATTTTTTTTTTTGTCTTGGGAAGTTTTTCTTGGACCAACCAACCAATTGTTTGTTGTCCCGACGATCTGGATAGAAAAAGACGACGCTGACAATTTTAGCATTAGTGATTTTTCGGCTATCGGGAGCGCGCCAACCGCCGCTGGGTGCACTGGTGCAAGGGAAGGAAGGACTCGGAGAGAGAAGAAAAAAAAAGAGGGAGAGACGGGAGTTTTTTTTGAGGACCTTCCTATTTGGGAATGGGGACTTGTGAACGGGGTTTGGTTGATGACGAAAGAAAGAAAAGAAAAAAAAAATGGGTTAATAAACACGTTGAAGTTAAACGGTTTTTATTTTATTTTAATTCTTTTTATATGTGGTAAGGCTGAATTCAATATGTTTTAGGGACGGATTGATGGATGGAGGAATGGATATATGTATTTATTTCTCTTGTGTTGTTGATGAATGATTCAATTTTTATTTTTTTTAGGATGGAGTTAGGTTGGAGAAGTGTGGGTTTCCTGATGATCATGATGGCGATGATGATGATGATGTTGATGAGGAGAAGGGAAACGGAAGTAAGTGTGGAATAGCTACAGCCGAACTAAAAGTATTAACCGTTCTGCTACTACACAAGCCTCTTTCGATAGGGTTAAATAACGGTTTAAAAGACCAAATTAACTGAGTGTGTTTTTGGTTGTTGTTTGCCAAATCGTGATTTGGTGACTGACCTGACTTGCCAGCTTTCCAAGAATGTTTTCGAAATGTGACTTTGAGGTAACAAGAGACTATTATGGCGTATAAATTTATGGGGCGGCTTAGGTGTTTTGGGGTTTGAGGTTTGGAACATACCTAATTAACATAGTCTAAAGGAGATTTCGGTCTATGTCTGAACTCAAACTGCGACACACTTTAGGTTTAAAAGACTATGAGCAAATAACCGGACACCTTTACACATGTTACGAATAAGCTCGGCCCAAAGCAGCTGCTGCCGTCTGCCACCGATAGGGCTCAACTATCTGATGCTAGAAGCATCAAGAACAGTCCCGAATATTTTCAATTTCAAACTTTGGTCCGCTTTCTCACGAGAACCTTGATGGGCCGGGCCATCCAGTTTTATTGATGCATGTTTGGATACCGTGGTGGTGCCATCGGAATTTGTTGTTGCAATCAAAAGTTTTGAAGAGTCATTCATCAAAACTCTCTTCTCTCTCTCTTTCTCTGTCTCTCTCTCTTTCTCTGTCTCTCTCTCTTTCTCTGTCTCTCTCTCTTTCTCTGTCTCTCTCAAGAGATATCGTATCTCGTGACCTGGCCGTACGGGCGTTATTTTGAGTTTTAAGTTTTGACGCCCACCCGTTGATCCATTATCTCAGGAAAAGAAAAAAACCCCAGACCGTTGTCTGCCGGTTGAACCGTCCGTCGTAACGGCTTTATTTTTTCGCAACAACCGCGGCTGCGCAGGCAAAGGAAACCTCTCTTTTTCTTACCCCGGCGTTCAAACGCCACAGTCACGATGACTTACTTACGCCTTGCCTCATGAGGGCCGTTGGACATGTGGCCTGAGCCATCTTCAACAACGTTTATTTAAAAGTATTGCCCTCCCAAAAACTTTCTTTGTCGGCAGCATGAATCGTTCTTTGATCCAAAGCCCGACCATTCAAGGTATGTACAGCAGCACATTATCAATCTCAACAGGCCTCCTGCTACCATACATTGCATCTCGTCCTAGTCGGCAAAACAGACGCCTTTCATCTAACCGTAGTTGCCACCACCACCACCACCACAACCATCATGATCATCCTGGCCAAACACTCTCTGTCACAAGCCACCCTCGAAACTCACATGACGTATTAACCTGCTCGCATACAGATTACCGTGGAGAGATAATCCCTTGACTGCATTTTTTTTTAATATCAAAAACCAACCAACTCTTTTTCACCAGGGAGGGAGTACTGTACAACAGTACATACTCACTAGATAGATAGATAGATAGATAGATATAAACAGACAGAATCACAACTTTCACAACTTTCACACTTTCCACGCCTGGGCAAGGCCAGGCTTAAATAGGTATTGACACACACACACACACATGAACACAGACATGCGCATGCACACACACAGTTGATCTAACCGTTTAACTTAACCCTCCTCATTCGTCCTCAAAGACCACATGCCAACCACCCATCCTCCCGCCCAATTCAGCCACCACCTTCCCAGCCAGCCAGCCAGCCAGCCAGCCAGCCCATCAAGCCCATCAAGCCCCAGACCATCAAGCCCCAGACCATCAAGCCCCAGACCATCAAGCCCACCAAGCCCGTTATTGACGATAACTGACGCATACCATTGCACGTTACAACCCGTTGTGGCGGCCTCTCTCTCTCTTTCTCTCTCTCTCTTTCTCTCTTTCTCTTTCTCTCTCTCTCTCTCTCTCCAGAGTTCGGCCCACCTACTTACCTATACTGTATACTGCATGTACCCCTGGGAAAGAAACATGAATATTGCCACGAATAAACATGACAAGACCACTCCTCACACCTCCGCCCACGAAAAAAAAACAAAAAAAAAAAAACAAAAAAACCATCAACCACTGAATCTTACGCCCGCGTTCACATCACTAGACGACCATTCCAGAGCGAGATTGAACTCCAACATTGCCATTTGTCCTGATCTGATACTTGACAGATTACATACGTCCCAAACTTACCCAGCCTCGGATCCCCATTACTTAGATATATAAATCAGCCCGTCTGATAAACACTGCCATTTCCCAAGCGCCTCCTGGCGCGAATATAATGCTCGGTGAACCATGCCATCGTCAAGCCAAGTCTTCCACCGCCCCCACCATCGACAGGTCAACGTCCTCCGCCGCTGCCCCCCAACCCTTCAACTGGTGGTGCGTACACATCTATATTACACCCACGGTTTAAGTTATTCTCACCCAGACTCACACCCTCCCTCCACCAAACCGCACACCTCTCCTCCTTATCCAAGCCTACTTCGTGCCCCCACCGCCGCCGCCACCCCCATTTTGCCTAGCAACAGCCCTCTCAGCCGCAATTCTGGCCGCATTACCGCCGCCAGGAGAAGCAGAAGCAGCTTGTAAGTTCGGCGATGATGACGATGGCGATAAGGATGGCGGAGAAGCAACAATCATGACAACAGCACTTGACCTTCCTCCCCCACTATCACCAATACCACCACCACCACCGACCCCACCTCCCTCCCGCCTACCCGTATCTGTAACGGCTTCATCCTTCCCAACCCAAACCACGGACCTAGTAGACGTCGAGGGTGCCACCGTAGGACGACGGCCCCGCTCAGAAGTAGCTTCTTGTACTTGGACTTGCCGTGGACAAGATAAGTCCCCGGGAGAAGTAACGGGCAACACCTCATCATCCCCCTTGTCAAATGAGTATGTCCGCACACTTCTCCTCCTCGTGCTCGCGCTACCACGTGGCCCTAGTGCTTGCTGCGCACCTTGATGGTCAGCACTGGCCTCATTCCCTGCGTTGCACCGCGCCTCAGCATTAACGTTGATTTCCGAACCACCACGCCGGTCCTGAATGATAGGATTAGCACCTATGTTGGCGTTGGCGTTGGCGTTAGCGCTAGCACACCCTTCCCCAGATTCCCATGGTACCTCTGTACCTGCAGACCCCGCCTTCAGGGACTTAATAACCGTTAAACGGTTTTGGCGTCGTTGTTGCCAGCCGGACGAAGATCCCTGAGATGTGTCAAAGAAGCTCCGTCCAGCTTCTTCTGTCGCCATCGCGACTCGAGCAGCTTCCTGTTGACATCCTGAATCGTTGGGCACCTGGCCTCGCTGAACCTTGAGCATATTTTCAGCCGTCCCATCCATCCCGGACTGTGTAAGCGACTCCTCCTCCGTGGCAGCTATCGACGAGCCAGAGGTGGACGATTCAGCATCGTCCCATGAATACTTGTTCAGCAGTGGTGGCGATTCGCCACGAAGGCGTTGTTGGTCGTTGGCACGCTCTTGAGGTTGCCTACTGGGTACCGTGAATGCCGTCTTAGCCCGTCTATTTCCGCTGGTGATAAGCCGTTCCTGCCTTTCCGGTGACTGATCCTCTACAGGATGGCGAGGACGACGTTGACGGGTGCCAGCGGGACTAACCGGATCATCGGCGGCATGTGCCGAAGTTTCTTGCCGGTGTTGGCGGCGCCAATGCTGTGGTGGGGAGCGTTGAGTATTCCTCTCCTGCCTTTCTACGGCTCGGCTCATCCACACATCCCTATCCTGACCCATTCGTCTTGGAAGTTCGGCTGCGCATCAGTCAGTAATGATTCGGCCTTCAGGTCCATATGGATTACTCGCCAATCACACTGTACTGGTTTCTGGGCACGCTGGAACAGGTGGGGGTGGTCAGGTCATAGCTTCCCGCGATATCTTCGGCCTTCCAATCTGTTATTGACTCGCCATCAGCCCATATTCTCATCCAACCGGAAGTCCGCGGCAACATACCCTTTTCATGTGAATTGCTCATCCTCTCCAGCCGCGCTTTAAAACGCTTCGTTCCCGAGCGATCAACAAGACTCTCATGCCTCGCCAGCGCAACACTCGCAACACCATCTTTGCTCTCCTTTGCAAGTACGAGCTCCAACCTCTTGATCTCTGCTTTGTACGCCTCCTCTCTCTCCATCCACTCCTCGCTGATGCCTCGAAACTGCTCCAACTCCATCTCCCGCGCCCTCTTCAGCTCGTCCAGTTCAGCCAGGCAGCTCTCGAGCCGTTGATTGATGTGAGCGAACCCTTCAATCAGCGAGAGGACGTACGAGTTGTACACGATTGGAATGCTCTCCAAGGCGTCGTGCTTCCTAATCATGACGGCTCGGAGCGTCTCAACCATCTGCATCAGGTTCGGATTATGCCAGGTGCTGGCTTCCCCTCTTCTGCCTATTAGGACCCTTCTCAGCCCTCCATCCTTGTCTTCGTCCGGGTCGAGTTCGCCAAGCGGCAGCGCGCCTATCGGTGCTGGCGTCCAAAGCGACGAGGATGCACGCTGCGGAGGTTGATTGTTTCTGTTGCTTGGAAATGAAAATGGTGAGTAACTGTGACTGTGATTGTGCCCATGTTTGTCATTGATGTTGCTGGTTCCGCCCGAGTTGAGGATGTTGCTCGAGACACGGCGGAGGGACTCGAACGATCGAAATCGGTGTTTGCTCGGCGATGAGTCTGGTGTGCGTGATGGAGGTGTAGGAGGGGATAACAATTCGGGCGTGGGTGTGTGAATGGGTGGTGCGTTCGCAATTTCGATGTAGTTCGATGAAGCAGAGGTCGGGTCAGTCGTGACTGTGATGTTGGCCTGTGTTGGAGGACGATTGCGGCCCAGAGTACGCAGCCAGCTAAGGTCGGCCATCAGTAATTACTTGACTCGTTTGGAAAGTTGTGGGATTGCAATAGAGAAAAAGCCCAGGTCAAAAGAAGGTTATCAGTGGCGTCAGTGGATGTAATAAAATGTTTGTTTGTCTGTCGAGCGAGGACAATTGGCGATGCATGTATGCTACGAAGGATGACAAAAAGAAAGAAATTCAAGGCAGCTGGCAGATAATACTAGGAATTGGGACTGGGACGGAAAGTAGGTACGTTAATCAACCCAACACATGTGCTATGAGATGGAAGGTGCGGTTCGAGAGAGCAAGCACCTCCACTTACTTCACTTTAATCAAGATAAGTAGGCAAAATTAAGGCCGCCATCGTGATCCCGTGGGCGCCAAGACCTTTTTCTTTTATCTAAATGATCGATTGCTGCTCTTCAAGCAATACCACCGCCGTTTTTGTTCCAGACCAAACCTCGTTCCTTGATAGATCGGGTATGTGGTGGTGAATGGATGTCGACGGGCGCGTGTGTTACTGCAGCAGCAAATGTGAGTATTGAGAGGCGAGTCCTCATACCTGGTATGCATCTGTAAACCAGTAACGCCTCCCCCCAATGCAAGCTGATAGTCTGCCTCCTATTCCCCGTCGCGCCGATGATTGCGTCGCTTGCCAGTCTGAAAAAAATATCAACGCTAAACTCGCTTCTGTGCATAACAATCAGTAAAACGAATCCTCGGCCCGTTGCCTCCTGCGCCCTCTTCCGTCGAGCTTCTCTGCAAATAACTCTTTCCCAGCGTTCTCAAACTTTTCTGGAAACAACTCCTTGGCTGTAGCTCCCCTCCCCTTGATAGCTATACCCTGTTCTGAGCTGCGCGATGCTGCGGCAATACCGCGTATGCTGAAGCCCTCGGGCCCATTTGATGCGGGCCGTGTTGTGATTCGATCTGCTAGTTTAGCTGAAAAAGACATCTGTTAATTGACCGTAAAATTTGCCGATAACCACTTTCGAGGTTGTCCTGAAGTTTGGGGTGGGGGTCGACATTGCTGTCTTGTCGATGAATAGAGAGGTGGTACATACCACTGGTCAAGACGGTTGTGTTGGTGACTTGGTCCATCTGGGCCTTGCTGCCGACGGAGCCTGCCTTGTCAGGAAAGAGCTCCTTGGCTCCACTTGCTTTTGTTGGGAAGAGTTCGTTTTTGCCGTTGTCCTTTGCTAACCGCTCCCTGATTGACTTGCCCCTCTCTCGGCTGCGGAGGGCAGCGGCAGCCCGGGCGTCCTCGTCAAGGTCCATAAGAACATCTGCGTCGCGGTCGGCTCTGATAGGGGATGCTGAGCGATCACGCAATCCGGACCCGTTGCCTGTTCGTCGATCAGGGAAAAGATCCTTGCTTCTGTTGGGGAAGAGATCTTTCGTGCGGTTCCTACGGTCGCGCGATTTGGGTCGGTCGATTCCGGAAGAGCCTCTTGAATCTGAGCGCTGAATACGGCTTGCCAAAGCGGCGGAATCATCGTCATAGAGGTTGACATCGAAGGGCTCAGGCTCATCCTCGTCACGTCGGTCTCTCCGCCTATCGTAGCCTCTATTACCCCTCTCTCGGTACTTGTTTCTCTGGAACTCGCCGCGCCGTCGCCGTTCCTCTGGATCAAATTCTGGGTTGAAAAGATAGAACCGACTGCGTTGGGCAGCACCCGCAGCTTTCTTGTCGCTGGCGACTGCGAAGCGGATTTGAAGGTCTGACTCTGGTTTGGCTGTGTATCGTTTCGCCGAAATCATCTCGAGTGGGGGAAGCTGCGTCGGGTCGGCAATCTCTACGCCGGCAAGCGCAATAAGTGCCTCTTGTGCTGCGCCCTCGGATTTGAAGAGAAGGTTCGCCGAGTTGTCGTCGATCCACTCAATGCGGTCGAATGCCGTCTTGCTGTCGTTCTCGCGGAGATAGGTGTGCACATCGTCTGGCTTAAACGAATCCAAGCCCCGTACGTGCACTTTGGTGAAAATGACTGATTGATCTGAGTCGTGATTGTCATCGTCCACCTCGCCGGGTTCCTAAGCGACAAAAGCTTGGTAAGCGACTTGCACAGGAATAATGAATATGGCCAGCCAACCTGCTCCTCCCCGGTAATGATATCCTCTGTGTATGCCGCGGGGATCGACACCGGCTCCTGGTAGTCGTCCAACTCCATTTCTATGTCGAGATCGGCCATTGTGACGCGGTGAACCGGCGCAGTTGGTGCCGGAATTTGGGTTGGAAAGGGGAAATAAAGGGTGCGCGCTGATGGGCTGAGCTAGATCGCTGCAGAAGTTTGCGCGACCGAGGTTGGTCTTGCGTAGTTGTGTCGAGGAAGGTCTGCTCCCCCAAGGTGAGGTGAGACGGTCTTGCGTGGTTCCAACCAGGAATTGCCGAAAGGCTGCGGCGCGTTTGATAAGGCTGGACTCGAGAATGCCAGACAGGGGTTCTTTGCGGCAGCCAAGTTGAAAGTGGGGATGCCTTGGCCCCAAGGGACGCGGCTCTTGCCGTGAATCTTCCTTGAGACTCAAATCACCTGATATTTCACATGATATCTTTGACGACAACATCTGACGAACGACAAGGGAGGAGAGATTGACCGAGATGGAATCAGAGATAGCAAGAGTTGCGAGAATATATATTTCTTATCATTTGTCAAAACCGAGGCACATTATCTCTCAAGAGTTGCTATCTAGGACTTTAATATTGAAACTCAAAATCCAAGGAAGAAGCAAACACAACCCCCCCCCCCCACTGGCCAATCACACGTTCAACAACGTGCCTCTTCACGAGGACAGGGGAAAAAGGCGGTCATGGGCACCCAGGTGCACAAACTTGGAACGTCTTTCCATTCTTCCGCCCCCGAGAACCTCAACACACTCCACTCCTCAATCTCTCCTTGGGGACCCGGCAGATCTCGAGTACGCATCCCATACACAAGTTTAGAAGAACATACTTTTTTGCTTCATAAAAATCTATCCATGCAACCTCCAGGGTATCAAACGACTACCCTAATAACTACCCGTTATCCTTTTATGATTGCGCGGCAATCCTTCTAAGGCCGGGACTATTTCCCACCGAGACCATGTCTCACATGGGTAAGTTGCGCCTTGAAACTATACAACATGAAATAATTGGCCAGATATCCTTTTCCCCCAAGCTTCCTCCGGGATAACGTGGCTAGACGGCAACAGCTTCATCGACAACAAACGTATGAATTGATAGGAGAGTTTGAACAGAGAGAAAAGGAAAACGAGAAAAACAAAGGGTAAAAATCCCTCCCCCAAAATGCACACACGCACACACACCCACAAGAATGAATCCCAATTCGACCCGAAAAATATCATCCATTCCCTTTAAAAAGAAGTGCTCCGAGTTTCCCACGCTGTATCGTTATGCGCCCCGTCTCCGTCAAACGCCCGTTGCCTTTGCCGCCTGGTCTATAACATTACCCAACGCTATGATCGCACAGTTTATCATTTCCGTTCCGTTGCTTTCAGATACTTGCAGAAAGTCGTTCGCCGCCGACAAGACCGCGAGAGCCAGTTCTGTTTCGTCGTCACCAAATACAAGATGGACCCTCATTTCCAATCGTCGGGTTGCTTCTTCTCTAGTCACGCCGTCTTGATGGTATCTTGTCTCCTCAGCTCCCTAATCTCAACAATAGTACTCGGAGTTGCGACTGGTCGGGTGCGTTTTACACGGGCTTCGTCCTCGGCCGCCGTGCCCGCGCTGAAGCTGTTTGAACGCGACACCTCGGTCAGCGGCCGCTTCAGGGACGAAGGCAGGGGTGGCAATACAGTTGTGATATCACCAGCCGCCGGCCGATCCTCATCATCGATTGCCATATCGCTTGCATACGGATCCGTGTCCAGCAACGGGTCGTGTGCCCAGCAGTCCTCGAGCCCCTCAAAGAAGATGGCCGAGTTCTTCAAGGTATGCCAGGAGATGGTGTGCCGCCGCATGGCGATATACAATGAATCAATCGTGCCGCTAGAATCGCACACTCCGCACTCTTGCAAGAACTTGTGGTCATATCTTATCGTCGGACTGATCAAGGAAGAGTCCAGCTGGCGAAGCATTGGGAGACCCTGAAGAGTCTCGGCGTCGCAGATCTTGGCTTGCAAGGGCACCCACTCGCGACCCTTGAGAAATCTGCCAAACGCTCTCTCTACCGCCTTCTTGAAAGACTCCCCGTCGCGGCCGTGAACGGCGACCATTTGGTGGAGTCCCCGGGAGAGACACCGCTGATAGGCGTTGGTGTTCCTCTCGAACGGCATCGGCACCTCTGCACTCGGCAGCAGAGAAATGTGCACTGTCCACGCGCCCGTGGATCGGGCAGAAGCGGGGGACCGTCTCGCCGAAGGAGAGGCTGAGCTGCTGCTGCCTCGTCCGCGCCCGTCGCCATGTCCCAGTCCGAAGGGGCCGCCCGTTGGCGATCGAAAGTAGCTGTCTGGTGGGGCGGCCCCTGGCCCTAAAGGGCCCAACGAGATGGGGCGTGATGTGTCCGAGGTTGATCTCCTTCGTGGACGTCGTTCGCTAATGGATGACAAGCGGAACTCCTGCTCTTCCTCCAAAGTCTCGGTCAGGTTCTCGATCCGCTCCTCGAGGCTGAGGTCGGCATCCCTGAGCTCGAGCTGTCCAGCATCTAGGTCGTCCAGCCTCTCGTCGTGGTCTCTGAGCTTGTCATATATTTGACGGAGCTGCTGGTCTTGTTGCTGGGTTCTCTGTTCGGCCTGTTTGATAGACTGCCAACTCATGCTAACGTTACGGTACGTCCCTTTGATTTGATCGCCAAACTCTTCCTTGCTTCTCTCCAAGTTCTCCTCCACTTCGTTGATCCGTGTTACAACGCTGTCAAGCACATCCTCCTGTCCCTTGGATATCTGGCTTTCGAGAAGCTCTATCCTTCTCTTCATGAGTTCCAACTCGTGCTTCTGATCGGTTGGGACTTCTGGCTCCTTGTTGTGATAGCATGCTAGATGACCACAGTCACACGTGGCACCGGGCACGCCCTTGTTTAGTGAGAAGCCGACGCAGGCACATCGCTGGCCCTTTATCTCGGGCACCAGGAGAATGTACCGACAGTGGCCTCTGGGCATTTTCGACTCGTCCACGACGCCGTTGGCCGCCACCTGCATGGGTGACGGCGAGGCTGATGGTGTTGTTGACATCTTGGGTGTTGATTGCGAGGTGAGGTGACGTCCAAGATGAGATTAAAGTGTTGTGGGTTTCTCAGACTGATGGGGCTGAGAGAGAAAGGCGGTGATGGCAAATCCGGGGAGAGGCTCGGTGAATGGTAAAAAAGAATGAGAGCAACAACCTAACGAACGACAACAGTAGACTACCGGAAATCAGACATGGCAATCAGAGGGCGGACGGTTCGGAAGTTATCCATGGAACGGTGGCTGGGCACGGTAGTTGATGGTCGTCCACAGTCCTGGGAGAGCCAAAGAAGAGCGGTCGAGATGGTGGGTGAGAGTGGGTGAAAGTGGAGGAGTGGGTGGGTGAGCGGTGGGTTATGACTATCACCGGTTCTGGGGGTCGGGTCCTGGTCCTTGTCGTTGAGGGGGGGCGGCTCCGTGCAGGCTTGATATATCTGGTGCTACGAGGAATACCGGGAGGACTAGGGGAGCCGGGGAAGGCGCTTGTTTGTAGGTAGGGCCGGGAGTCAGACGCCCATGTGGGAGGAGGATCAAAAGCCAAAACAGGGCACCAAATGGAGGGGAATCAGGGACCAGCTCGATAGATAAACGGCAGACAAGGCAGGCTGGGTAGGGTTGGGTCCAACGGGGTGCCTTCGGTGAAATTCTCCTGGCGCAGCAGCAGGGTCCGAATCTGGCGGTGGATCTGATACCCGATGTGGATTACGGTCTGAAAGCTCTGATAGGCAGAGGAGCGATGGCGATATCGCCAGGTCTGATATGGCGAGCGAGGTTGCGACTTGGCAAAGGGAGAACCGTTTTGCTTCCCGTCGTGGCGCAGATAAGTGAGCAGACAGAGGGGGATCCTCCTTCCACGATAGCGGCCGGATCTGTGGGAGAATTTGCACCGTAGGTCCAATAAGTCCAGTCGGTAGGCAGTGGTGGGAGGTGGATGCTTATGGGGTTGAGTTCTGAGGTGAGGTTGTCGTGTAAGGATGGCCTTGGTTGCGAGTTGTGAGATGTGATGCGCGGGGTGTGGTGCTGCTCCTTGCTTTTGGAATCCAGAGCAGCTGAGCTAGAGAAAAAGAAGATGTGGCCGGGGATCGACTGGTTTGCACCTCTGCACCAAAAAAAGAGGAGCCGTCTCAAAGAGATAAAAGAGACACAGATCAAATGTTCCCAGAAAACCACCCAACACCTCCAATTCTGTTTCTGTTGCAACAAGCAAAAGAGAAGGAGGGAAGAGCAGCGTCCGTCAGAGATAGCGCCGGCAGCTAGGATTTGAGGGAGATAAATTGCTACCTGGGCAAGTACCTGCCGTTCTGATAGCAAGTCGATGCGTTTCCGGAATTAGCGAGATACGGGACGAACAGCGCTTTTTTCGCCGCGTGGAGAGGTTCCCACTATGCGACGCTACTCAACCCCTCGGCAGCAGGTACTTTGGGGGTAACCACCCCCCCTGGTCAGCTCAGCGATGGCGAAAGGTGACGTGACGATGTCCTCTTTTTCTGCGGTCTCCCAACGCTTCTTTCTTATTTTTATCTTTTTAATCGCATGCGATACCAAGCCGCCGTGTCTGATACATGTTGGACAAGCGATGAGGCCATGACATGGGTTCTCTTCTCAAGACGATTACGGAGCGGATATGCTTGTGAGCGCATTGAAGCAAAATAAAATGGCCATTTCTCGGTTTTTCTTTGCAAGCGCGGGTGGGACGTGGAGATGTGGTGGTGGTGGTTCGCGGGTAGGAGTGGGCAGGTGGGCAGGTGGACTAAAAAGGTGGGTTTTTTTTTCTTTTTGTTTTCTCTGTTCTTCTGACACGGAGCCGGCGCTGGGCGCTCTTCGTTGGCCTGCTGCTGTCTGTCACAAGTCAAGTTCACAACGGTGAAAAAGAGCATCTTCAATGCCCGTGGGCCCCTGTGACTGGAGCTGGGAACAACCCTTCAATTTTTCATCGTCCGGTCTCAAAAGGCTCCATTTTCCCCTCGATTTCCCCAATCCCGTACCCGGTGACAGCGAACTGGCCGGTCCACCAAATGGGGACCGCGGGCTGGTCTACTGCAGGGCAACTTCCAGTCTGGTTCTGGATTCGCTGGGCAGTGGATTGGAGCTCATGGCATCTCAAGCTCTTATCCGCGCCCGTTGGAAACACAAGAAGAAGAAAAAGAACCTTGGAATCATACTTGGTCAGTGCTTTTTTGTGATTCCTTTCCACAGGTTCCTCTCCCGCAGACAGCCCTTAGCTCACCCGCCTCTCAGGGGTTCTGTGCTGCGTTGAGGAACTGGGGCCAGGAGCAAATCTGCGACTTTATCAGCCAGTGACACAGGGCGGGAAGTCGGACGGGCCTTCTTGACAGGGATCTGGGGGTGGGATCGCGGCGAACCCACATGGATGACGAAGGGCTGTCTGTGGGGGTCCAGATAAGCGTTCCAGGTGCAATGGGTGAATGGCAGCCTGAGGCATTCAAGCAAGAACCGGCCCGTCCAGCCGACGCACCCCTGTTCCGTCCACCAGTGCACCTGCTGCAAGGAGAGATTGAAATGGGCAAAAGTGCGATGCGAATCGCTCATCGAGGCAAACAGAAAAAAAAGAAAAAGGAAAGTGCTGGAACACTTCCTATTCGATGATGGTCAATGTAGGTAATCGTACGTTCCGACGTTGGCATTCGCTGGGCACTTTCACCCCCCCCCCCTCCAAGATAAGGCATCCATTGCTGGAATCTGAAATCGAATTTCAGACAACCAAGACGCTCGAGCCTCCAAGACCGTTGAACTTCCAGGTTGAGCCCCTCTACACTAAAAATCCCGACCCTGCCTTTTTAATGGGGCATGGCTGCTTCACAGGATTCCGGACCGAACGACAACAGCCAGAGACGTAACCAATCCCTTCTCGAATTCTTGGCCGGTCTTGGCCATTCATGATGGTGATGTTGGCCGAATGGATGAATGGGTTATCTGTGATGGGATCCGGGGGGGTGCTTACATTACACCACCACCACCACCCAGCCGCACATCAATGCAATGGCATGTGCGCAACGCTTCATGTCGAACAATATGCCGGCAGCTCAAAAGCACAGCACAGCGTATTTTCCCTGGGCTGTGCAATCAATTTCTGGGCGAGATATCGGATCGCCCAGGCCTGTCAGCCTCTTACGATCGACGACGTATCAATCTGCTGGGACTTGGGCCCCTCTGAAATGCCGACGAGCCACACACAGGAAAGGACGATATCGTCGTCGTCTCGGACAGATGGGCCCATCATCACCTACCTACCTATGTACCGCCGACAGCTACCTCACACCGCTTTGGCACATGCTGCCTGCTTCTTGAAATTGAATGGAATCACACGATAAGGGCTTGACAACCCGTCGTCGATATCTCTAACCACCCACCCAAGGCGGATTTCGCGGCACATACAAGTTTGTTGCGGATGCCCACCTTGCAGAGTTGCAATCTTTCAGCCACCATCATTCATCGTAAACAGCCTGCTGCTGTGCTCCGTCTTCCCAGTGTGTTTTTCCTAATATATGCGGGTACCTGCTGCTCTGCTGTCATACCTAAACCCCCACAGGATTGATAGGGCGGCTGCAGCACCAAGACGAGGCAAACACCCAGAAAGGAGGATGAATTGTGCCGTTTTGTGGTCAGCCAGCGAATTGTCTCGCGCCGCCCGACCGTGCGGCGTGGAATCGGTATCGCGATACGGAGCCCATATGGTGTCAGTGTAGCGGTCACAGGCGCGGGTTTCGAGACGACCACGACCACGACCACGACCACGACCACGACCCATCCACCCAGCAGCAGGTGCTGTCCGTTCGTGCCGTCCCCGGAAGATGCAGATAACACGAAAAGGGGAAACCGTTTGTCTGGGGGCGCAACCTTTTGGGCGAGCGCGGATTAATTGCGTGCTGGAAGCGGGCGGCAGCACGCAGGACACCCATCAAACGGTACGTGATTGTGTGAGGCCATTTCGTTTCTATCACCAGTACCAAGGCCGAAGCAGCCATGCGCCCAATCGCGTCTTTATCTCGAAGCCCGTGAGTGAACCGAAGGCTGCGACACGGGACGAACATGCCTGGCTCCTTGGCCCGGATGATACCCACATCATGCCTGCGGATATTAAAAAGGGCTACATGTACCGGCCGCAGCTTCTTTTCTCGAGACTTTCCTCAGCCGGTGAGCCGCAGCCCAGCAGGTGAACCACCATCCTTCCTCACGATGAGAACGTGCTCTCCCGAATGGAGATGTGTGGACGGAATGGGTCAGATGCCTGGGTTGTCTTGCAAAGACGTAAGATAATCAGAAGCGGGACAACGGCGGCCTCTTGTTGTTGGTGCCATATGACGCGATGACGGGGGATATCGAATGGACATGTTTGAATGAAGCGATATTGAATGTGAGAGAAAGCAACTTTCTCGCAGATCCAATCTGTCTTGGCGGGCAAAAGGGTTTCCCGCATCATTCCCGTCCGTCGATCTATCCAAATCGCCACCGAGCGATTCGAGATAATCCCACTACACGTGTGAATATCCGGTAGGCGTTGGGAAGCATTGTGAGAATTCAGCCTTGAACGGATACATCCCACCAGAGAAAAGAGTGGCCACCACAGCTTTTGCTACGGCGGGGGAGGTGGGTTTGGGGGTAACGTCTGGGCTTTTTTTTTGTCTTAGGTAATGAGACGACACACGCCCCGGTGGGAGGGGGGAATTTCTTGGTGGGGTGTCAATCATTTAAAAAGACAGACAAATCGCGGGTCCCCATTCACGCCACATGCTCCCCCACGAACTTTCACTACAACCTCGGACCTCCTCCTCCTACACCGGTTGCCATCAAGGTTCATCAAACACAGTGTCTCAATATCGTCCATGTTTTATTGCTGGCCGGTGTTTGAGTGAGTGAGGAGACAAGTCAAGCTGTAATTATACTATGCACGCACGAACACGGATGGATGGATGGATGGATGGAAGGGTGTGTTATTGTGTTCATTCACACACTCTCTGGCTCTCCATAAACGGAAACCAGCGGAGATGGTTCCGGTCCTCGCGTCTCATCCCTGCGACAGTTGACGAGGTTATCGGCCATAAGTTGATCAATAACGGGCCTATTTTATTTAATTCTACGGAGAAGAGAGGTTTATAGTTGATGGATGGAAACAAACAGAATTCCTATCATTGCTTTGTCCGTCCGGAGTCAATCAATCCAGCCAGTCAGGTGCCCAACCGACTTGCCAGGAAACGCGACGTTGTAATCTGTGACGGGTTTTTTTGAGAGATGTACGGCGGGAAGGAATCTCGAGGTATCATTCAACACAACAGCAAGGGGTCTGAACATGAGTTGAAAACCCAAAAGTCAAAAATGCATGTCATAGTTGTTCCTGTGTTCCTGTAACACAGTAAGTACCCTTGTTCATTTCCCTCCATTCCCCTTACTAAAATCCTTGAGCCGAAGTCACAAGGATGTAGAATTTTTTTTTTCCTCAATCAAGACTACTCAAAATATCGCCGAGGCCGAGGAAGTAGCATAAGGCCATTGTCGTGATGAGAGAGAAAAAAAAAGGAGCCTAACATTTTGGGGGGGAAAACCCCCCCTGGCAAAAAATATGGTAATGGCTGACACCACGTAAAAGAAGACTTGACTTTTTTTTGTGGCACCGTGGGGATGCAAGCATGCCTTTCCGCGGTGGGTACGGAGTAGTGGGGGGTGTGGGAAGGGCCACCACCATTGGAGGGTCCACCACCATCATGATCAGATCTCATTTTTTTTTCTTCTCTCCCTCTAAGCGTATCTCTCAATGCCGATTTAGGCCGGGATAAACAGAAGAAGAAAAAAAAGAAAAGAAGAAAAGAAAAGAAAAGAAAAAAGAAAAAAGATTGGACGCTAACGCACACACTGCCGAGCAGATAAGGGATAGGAAGCGGCCTTCCGTGTATTCCATCCGCACCTAATCGGCCAGGGTAACAAACAGTCCAGGCATTTGTGGTTTTTGATCCGACACACACACACACACACATTCTGAGAGCACCCGATGAGACAAAACTAGCTCCCTCTGCCTTATCTTTCGTTTGTTTTTCTTGTGAAACATTTCTAGATAGACAGATATATGTGTACAACAATCGGATATACCGAGATACACATCATTTCCGAGAGGGACTGTATGTGTGTGCGTATGTGTCCATTCGGAGCAATCTCTCAACTCTCTTCTTTAAGTGTTGTATGACTTATGTATTATGAACTCTCACATGAGAAAAGTCGTCACCTGTATGTGTGTGATGTGATTGGGGGGAGAGTCCTCTGGGTTCTCATTACCAAACTTGTGAAACCGTTCAAGGCCGCGTTTTCGTATAACGCAAAATCTTGCGAATGAATCGAGCTTTCTTACGTGCTTTTTTTTGTGTGTTGTATGTTGTACACTACGTGGCTACGCTACCTTAACCGTCATGATGACGATCACGCCACAATAGCGAACGAAAGGAAGGCGCATGTGCCTATGCTATGTAGATCAGCAGCGAGAAGAAAAGAAGAAAAAAAGGCGGGCGCTAGGCAATCTCTCCCGTCACACAACACACACACACAGACACACACCATACTTTGAGAACATCAGGCCTCCAGTCGCGTCCATTCCCCCCCCTTGTTGAAGTGCAAAAACGATCAAGGTTCCCTCCCTTACAACTGACTACCTAGGACTTACTGTAGAAAGCTAGGCAGTACCGCCGCGCAAAACACGCCACAGCCGCAAAAGCCGCATCATGCGTACTAGGTAGGTAGGTATTGCGACATACTCTGCTTGCCTCGGTTTACGGCAGAATCTCGGAGGAGCCTGCATGGATGTCGACAGATATCATGTTGTTTTCCTGCTGCTGTGTGATGTCTCAGATATGGATTTGCTATCTGATTTCGCGTGAGGTGCCGAGAGCCGTTCGTCTTATCTCCCTCAACCTCGTCCCATCCATCCCGACTCTCAGCACAGATGCTGCTGTCCATGTATGTATGGCTTATGCAGAGCTGACAGAATATTGGCCTCGTTTCGTCCCTCCAAGAGAAGGATGGATATATAAAAAGATAACCGCTGGACCCTGGCCAACTGAGCAGATATCGACACCAAACGCGACGGGAGGATGCCGTGAGTGCCTGTGGGTGTGTGGAAGAGTTCCGAAGAGCTGAGTTGTATTGGATGATGTGTGTTGTTGTTGTGTTGTTACCGTGTGTGAGTGGATCCTAGAAAGTCCCTGTGAGATGCTTCTGAGAAAGGAAACTAAAGTACGGTACATTTATGTGTGTTAGAGGGTAGGTGTTGTGGTACGGCACATGGAGATACACAGATACTGTCGGTGCTGTGCCCGATTATAGTACAAAAGGAAAACCCGGTTTGTGGAGTGTCATTGGATTGTCATGCTGTACAACTGGATTGTGAAACAAGACGGGAGCAAGGGGGGGAAGGGTGAGTATGAGAGGCGGGATTTGGGGCGATATGTTGTGTATCTTGAGAAAAAAAAACCAAAAAAACCCAAAAAAAAAAAAAAAAAACATTTCTTGTGCTGGCATCACAAGCGTGGGGGTTGCTTGTTGCAGACTGACAGATAGGGATGGATACCAGCATGGCCACATACGCAGTCAGCAGCCTGTGTACGCGTGTACGTGGGGCACAGAATTGCGGTGTCGGCTCCCGTCGCGATGCAGGGCGGTGGATGAAAAGGGATGCTGTTGCGGATGTGCTGTGTTGGCGAGGCTATGTCAAGAGATAAGAGTTTTGAGGGATCTCAGTTGGAGCGTGGGCAGATAGGGTCGTGGAAGAACTGCCATCCGATGGTAACTTGTCTTTCAACCTCCAGGCTTCACCAGTAGAGCTGTATTCTCGTGTCTCTCCGATACCAATAGCCGTTGCTAGTACACAGTGAGCAGAAGTGCCGGATAGATAGATCATTGGAAGTCAGCTTTGTAAATCACATCTAATTTTGTGGGCCGAGTTCAAATAGCAACATAATCGACGCAGCTCCTTTTCTTTCGCTCAAAACGGCAAAAGTGAGGGTGTAAAATCGAAAGGCGTAAAACTGAAGGCCAAGAGATGATGTCCAACTCAAGTTCGACGTCGTCAAAGATCCGCGGAGCCGGGTGAAGATGGATCCGGCCAAGAGATCTCGACGTTTTGGTGGAACAGGACTCCAAAAACTTTTTAGTGGGGTCGCCGCGCCAAGATCCAATCGCCAAAGGATTAGCGCGTGTCTATCACTGAAAATATTCAAACATGGGATTTTTGGGGATCGACAAAAAATCGAATCCCACCAGGACCGAGTATTATCTGACGGCGGACCATCAACGACCGATAACAGATACCGACGATTGGACGACCACCAGCAAGAATGCTTCAATTGGCGAGACAGGCAAGGAGTGCACTCAAATCCCCGTTTGTCTGCTCAGCATGTCGGGTCCGACTGGTCAGTGGCTTTGGCGCCCTTGGTCCTGGTATTAGTGCTGCCCGTCTCCCAACAGCAGTTGGGAAGATTTGCGCAACCCGCCACCAGTTCTACTACTCCACCGAGTCAAAGACGCCAGATGAGACTCAGGAGGAGAAGGCATCCGACGAGGTAGAAGAAGTGAAGAAGGTAAAGGAGGTGAGGGGCAAGGGCAAAAAGGTCGCAAAGGAGAAGAAGGAGAAGAAGGAGAGGAAGGTCAAGACGGTCAAAGAACCGAAAACCAAGGGGAAAAAGAAGGAAATTATAGAGGATAAGAGCGAACAGGTTGATCCATCATCTCAGCCCGAACCGGAACTAGAACGAAAGCGTTCAACCCAATTCGGCTCTTCATCACTCGGAGCCACGAAAAAGAAGGCTCGTGTCTCGCCAACGAAAACGAACCCGGAACAAGAAAAGATCGAGTTATGGAGGCAGACTCTCGACGTATTAAAAGAAATCAAGGAGGGAACTGTGGCATCAATACCCGCCGGCGTCACTGCGGGCGAGTCTACATCCAAGGCGAAAGCCAAAGTTGGAGATGAGGAGACTACCAAAACAAGATCCCCTGACAAACTTCTCGCCGGAGCGTTGACGGTCTTAAAGCGGGTATTAAAACAAGAAGCGGGATCTCCATCAAAAGCCGCAGAAAAAGCACTGGCTAAGGCTGCAGCCAAAAAGGCAGCCCCTGCTAAAGCTCCTGCCAAAGCCCCTGCCAAAGCTTCAGCTAAGGCTTCCCCGAGGAAGGCATCCAGCAAAACAACAACAAAGTCAAAAGCTACCGAACAGGCCGAAGAGGGCAAGGGTGGCAAGGGTGTCAAGGAAATACTGCCTTTGGCTCCCAAGGGCTCCGACTCCAAGAAGAAACGCGGATCCTTCGCCATATCGAGCGTTAACCCTGATGACCTCAATCTGCACCCCATCAATAAACCACAGCCTCCGGTTCCTGGCTTAGCCTACGGTCTAGACCGCGTGCTGTTCAACCCCGGTGTCTACCATCTACAGGACCCGCGGTCTCGGGTCTACAACTTTGACCCATACCTTGGTCGTATCATGCCCGTTGCCGAGTTCGATTTCCAGGCCATCAAGGCATATGTGACGTCTTCGAAGGATACTACTCTCATCGGGACTGCCGCCCAGCACCACAAGAAGTATACGGGTTCAACGTCCAGTATGACATCCACCCTCGCTCACTTCCACTACCTCCTGTCCTCCTGGCGTCCCATCAACCCCGAGATGATGTCGCGCAGCTTCGAGACAGAATCCGATCAGTTCACCCGCATCATGAGAGCTCCTGCTGCCACCTTTCTCAACTGGAGGGACGGTACCTACGCAATCGACGCCGACAAGCAGTTTGATACAGCGAATGTTCTCAGCATGCTTGGAAAGTCGATGGAAAAGCTCCTGACCTTGCCCAAAGAGCACTTTGAAAAGTACCGCAAAACAAAGTCGGATCAACTGAGTGACGAGGAGCGAAACGGACCCGAGGCCTACCATTACACCACCCTTGGTGACTTCATGATGCGTTCCCAGCTCGACGCCTTCGACCCAAGGGTGCCCGGCAGCGGCATGTTTGATCTCAAGACCAGAGCTGTCATTTCAATTCGCATGGATGCTCAAGGCTACGAGAAAGGCATGGGCTATGAGATCAGAAAGCGATATGGCCAGTGGCAGTCTTACGAGCGCGAATACTACGACATGATTCGGTCTGCTTTCCTGAAATACTCGCTCCAGGTTCGCATGGGCCGCATGGACGGCATCTTTGTCGCTTTCCACAACACGGAGCGCATCTTTGGCTTCCAATACATTCCTCTTCCCGAGATGGACCTCGCAATCCACGGAACCCAGGACTTGACCCTGGGCAACCGGGAATTCAAGCTCAGCATCCATCTTCTGAATAAGGTCCTGGACAAGGCAACCAAGAAATTCCCCGAGCAGACGCTGCGCCTCCACTTTGAGACCAGGCCCGGAGATCCTCCTTACATGTACATTTTTGCCAAGCCTGTCACCCCGGAAGAGATCCACAAGATTCAGGGAGCAGCCTCCGCTCGGATTGAGGAGTTTGAGCGCAAGATGATGGGTATTGAACGGGAGTCTGGCACTGAAGTCGAAGATTCCGAGTTGATTGCTGATGAGGAAGTTGGCATGGAGGAGATTGTTGACGTGGCTGACCGTGATGACGGAGATACCAGCCTCGAGGTATGGGAAGATGCCATGCTCAAGGTCGAAGACGCACTTGAAGATGAAGAGCTCGGTGTGACAGCGATCCGAGACGCCATCCAAGACGCTCTGCTGCATAGCGGACTTACTGGGAAGCACTCGCCGGAGGAGACGGAACGCTATGTTGATGCCTTGTTGTCGGCGATGACGAGCGAGGCTCAAAGCCAGCCTAGCAAATCAGCTGCCAACGAAGGTCTCGCCGAGGAATCTGATGAGGTCACAGCGCCGGATGTCGAGAATGCCACGTCTGAGGTCGAGGCCGATGCAGAGGAGGTGGTCGAGGCAGATATTATTTATGAGGATGAAGAGGCCGATGTGGAAATGGCAGCCGATGAGTCTTCACCTAAGGAGCAGTCCTTGAAGGACTTGATCCAGAGGTTGGCAAAACAGGCACGCGAACACAAGGAGACTAAAGTCACCTCCGAGACTCTCAAGCTTCGTGAGTTCGAGAGGATCCTTTCGGAACTGGTTACCAAATCTCAAGAACTGGGCCAGGTTGAAGGAGGAAAGGCAGCAGAAATCGACGAGGCGGTCTCTTCATCCGTTGAACAAATCTCAGATGCCGAGGCACCAAAAGCACAAGAATTGGACGAAACCACGGCACCACCACCACCAGATGAAGAATCCTTCGAGTCAGAGGAAACCATCGAGGCAGAACAGCCGGCTACTACCGTGAATGAGGAAACGGCCGGTGTCTACGGAATTATCCTGACCGTGAGGAACAAGGTTAACGGTCAGTACGTGGAACGTCCCGCAGACATGAAGGAGGGTCAGAGCTGGGACGTCGAGTACGCCATGGAGGAGATCGAGGACGAGCGCGCCGAAAAGCTCTACACGCTTGTCCTCGCTCGCAGACAAAAGATTCTCGACAGCGATGGCGACAAGAAGGACACGGCCTGGAACCAAATGTTCCAGGGCAAGTTGGCCAAGTACAGCAAACAGGGCCGCCGCTTCCGCAAGACTGAGACGGACGCTTTCAGGACCAGACCGGTGCACGTGTACAGCGAGCCGAAGCCACTGGTTTGGTCCTCAGTGTTTGACAAGAACGGCAATGCGCTCGAGTCTTCCGAGTACAAGCCGTGGGTTCCTACACAGGCCATTCTGAACAAGTACCAGGACAACACTGACAAGTTGCAATGGTTGGAATCTTTGATTGACAAGGACGCCTCTACTGCTGGCGTCGAGTCTGCGAATGTTGAGGAGCTTACGCAAGACGGCCAGGGTGTCGAGGTGGAAGAGGGGCTAGAGGATAATTTTGATATGGAGTTTGTTGAGGAGTTTGAGGACGATGTTGAAGACGTCCGTAGGAGGAGGAGAAATAAGAAATAAAGGCGCTACTGGTATAAAGAAAAGGGTTTAAAGGGACGGCCACATAAAATATTGCACGCGCCTCGTGTGTCTAGATGATGGGAGCTCTCAAGGATGAGCTCGCTCCCTCTGTACAACAAATACTTGTATAACACACCACTGCATATATCCTTCCGTGGGAATATGACAATCTATCTCTGCTATAGAAGAAAATAGGAAGACGACTGAATACCACCCATTTCGGGTGTCTGACAGAACATTGAGCAAATCGTGAAGGCATCGATCGGCAAGGCACACTGATCAATTTTGCTTTGAGATTTTAAGTTGGCGCAATCATTTAAAACAAAAAGAAACAAGAAAAGGAAGAAAAACGCCATTTATTGTACTTCGCTGGGAGTTTTGCTAGATCTAGCACCAGAAGGATTTGTTCATACATCACGACGCCCTCCTTTACCTCTCTCTTTTTTTTTTTTTTTTTTTTTTCTCTCTCGCCGTAATAACTTTATAATGCCACATCAACTCTATTTATTTACAGACCAAAAAATTTGGTGCATTCGATCAAGATTTTAATTATGGATTACCAACATCAGCTCTAGCCCTAGCTCTAGCTCTGCCTTTTTCATCCATCTCCCCCTTTTTTTCCTTGATTTTTCTTTTTCATCAATTCTTTAACCAACCGACAACCCTGCCTGCATCTGCATCTTGATGGCGCAACACACTCTCTCACACACACACACACACACACACACACACACACACACACACACAGAGAGAGAGAGAGAGAGAGAGAGAGAGAGAGAGAGAGAGAGAGAGAGAGAGAGAGCTACAATCAATATTTCATTAAAAAAATAAAAAAAAACCCCCCCAAATGGAAGCAACACGACCCTACCCCCCTTATTCTACCTGCCTACCTACACCTTCGTGTAGGTACCTAATCTCAACCTGCTTCCTTTCCCCTGCATGACCCAGCACGTACCCGGTTCCCCTTCAAAAACCAAAGGAAAAACCAAAGAAAGAAAAAAAAGTAAAAAAAACTACATATCCCACACACCTCCGTCCGTCGTGCCACCACACCACCCACCCACCCACCCACCCACCTACCTACTTGTTTCCCATACTTACCGTACTTACCGTCCTTAACTCACCCAATACAAAGAAAACAAGATCTTTTGTAAACAATGCCCCCCCCCCCTCTTTCTTTTCTCTTACACCCTGTTCATCCGTACTCCGGCGTCCGAATTATGGCCGAGTTGGTCCGTAAGCATGGCCCATCCTGGTCTATTGTGATTGATTACATAGCTGTAGTCTATCCCAAAACGCCTTGCCAACTCAACAATTTCAGCTTTTAAAAAGGCAACGAAAAGCCACAGTACATATAGGAGAAGCAAAAAGATGATTGATATTCCCAATTAAAAACGCCAATGCTATGCATGCTATACAGCTCCAAAAAAATAGACTGCAATTTTGTATCTGAAAAGCGGCACTGTCCCTGTGAAACGGTGTTAATTTTCTCAAATCTACCCCCCGTCCCCCTGTCTAACCCTTCCGGAAAGCATTCGCCTAGAACTCTTCCCATAGATGGGCCATCTTGTCCAGACCTCTCATCATCAACTTGGTAGCCTGCTGCTGTGATTGTGGGGAGTTGGGATCATCCTTGGGATCTGTGATGTTCAAGTTGCCAATCTCGCACCAGTTTGATACGTTCTAAATGTCATGTTAGTGACTGAGGTCCAGGAGTCGTTAGTCACACTGATCAGAACTTACCAAGCAACTAAGATACTTGCACCAGTCGCACTCATTGCGATAAATATAAAAGTTGTTCAGCAGCAAGATGAAAATGACAAAGACCAAAATCAAGGCAGCGACCCGAATGAGCCACCAAGCCCACCACAACGGTTTGCGTCCCTTGAAAAACCCAACAGGATTTTTCATAAATGACGGCGGGGTCCCTTGCGTCAGGAATCCATTGCCAACCTGGGACGACGCATAGGGAGTATCATCACCGATTCGTCTTCGAAGTGCGTTTGGCGAGTGGAGCACGCAGATGCCGAGAGCCAGACCCATGAGAAAGCCACCAATGTGTGAAAAGTTGTCCAAGCCTGGAAGCAAACCGAGCACAAACGAGATAGCGATATCCATGAGGATAAATACCAGGTCCTTGACTGGGCTCATGCGATCTTTCCAGGAGTAAAGCAGGTCCAAGAGATTTAGCGCAATGACACCGAACAGTGAACCTGATGCTCCCGTTGACGCAATGCCTGTGGCAGCAAAATTACCACCCAACACGAAGCCAAAAATGCCAGAGCTCATATAGACCAGGAAGAAACGTATTGAACCAATCGATCTCTCCATGTCCTTTCCCATTGTCAGTTGCATTAGCAGATTGAATCCGATGTGGACCAGCCCGGCATGTAGAAAGATGGGAATGATGAACCGGAACCATTGATTTGGCTCAGGCTTGTCGTCGAAAGAAGCCCCTATCGCATATTTGGGCTCTGGAACACCCCCAAACCCGCAGAGATCAGATAGGGTGCAGTTGTTGTCAGGGCCGGGGTCATTCGTGGTCGTCCAGGGGCACGGCCAGTTTATGGGTGTTGTTCTGCCCTGGATGGAGGCGATGTTGTGCATGCAGGGCACGAATCTTGCGCCCATGTTGATGAGGATGAACGGCGAGGGCCCGATCATGGGATTGAACGATGGTTTGATCATAATCGGAGATCCCGTGGCCGTGGCTATGTCTGTCAGCAAGCAGTCGAGGCATGTACTGCCAGGCAAGGGCAGACTCACCATTCTTGATAATTTCTCCAATAAACACGGCAACCTGCACCAGAGTAAAGAAGTATACTACGAAGGGGATTTTGTTTTTTCCTTTCCCGCCCAGCATCCCCAACTCCCCGAACCGCACTAACTTCCCAGTTCGTCGTTTTGACCCCTCGGGTTGTTGTGGTGCATCGTAGACGTGGTCTTGCATTTCGATCGCAGCGTCCTTCCCCGGAGGATATCTTTGTGACTGGTCGCGGAGGGGTATGTCATCTGCAGGGTGATTGTAAGCCATCTCTTCCGAAGAAGCCCGCGACGAGGGGCGGTATGCCGTGTCCTGCTGACTTAGTTGATTCTGGCTTGTAGAGGGGCTCCTAGCAGGGTAGACGTGATCATCGAAGACAGTCTCGAAAGGAGACGGACCCTGTCCTGACCGATTGCTCGATCCGAGGTGTTGCGAGGTGTAAGCAGGGGCGGGTGCTGAAAAAGAAGAGGCTGATTGACTGTCTCCACCGTAATATGCCGTAGAAGAATATTCATTTCTGTTTGGATCGGGCAGCGGCTTCCCGCCGGAATATTCGTGGGCTGCCATGGTGTTACTCCGCAGTGTTGTGTTGGAATCGAAAGCAAGGAAGTAGGCCGGGAATGAATGTGCGGGATGGATAGCGAGAGGTTGGTCGTGATGGTGGTGGTCCGGCAAGCAATGAATGGAACCCGCAAACCCGTGCCACCCGGCAGAGCGAAAAGAGAGTGCAAACGAACGGGAGAGGACCTTCAATCCTTGAATTGCTGGAACTTGGAAAGCGCCGTGGATCTTCTAACCTGACCCTCAGGAATTGGACAGGCGGGTCTGCTGTTTCGGCGCCCACGGGAGCAGGGATCCCCGAGCGTCCGGGGTGGTTTTGCTCCCTGGCGAAGCGAGTTTTCAAGATTGCGCACTGTTGCACTGGCTCTTTTCCCTGTCCGCCCAAACACCCAAGCTAACACTGTTGGGACGAAGACGTCACCACAGACACCGCTGGTGCGCTCAACTAGCAAGAGTCCCGAAATGTTTCTGCAGGTACTAAAGGCAAACTCTGAGCCAGCACGCCAGGTCGTCTGAGCAGTGGAGACAGCTAGGACAATCGAGCGAAAGTCAATTTGTGAATGTGTCTGTTGAGTGGACTTGTGGTGTTTGTTGTTGCTGTCGTTATTGACGATGATGATGATGACCAAAACGGCATGTCGAAAAGAGAGGATTTCTCAGGCCAGATATCTGCAGACTGCAGCTGATCGGGCCTGCATTTGTTAGTCGCAATGGCTGCCCACAGCCCTGCTCGCTCACACTCGGCCACAGACGCTGACGTTTGCCAAGATCACGAATCTGCCGGCAGTGACTGGCTTCGAGTGGTCCCAGAACCAGAGATCAGCGGGGACGTGGGCGGCTGTGTATAGATTTTATGGTTCAACACAGCTGGGGCATCGCCGCGCTTTCTTTCAATACGTGAATACCTACCCAACTTTAGTGGAGGCCGCTGGCATTTTTGCCATTGCACATCGTGTCTGGCATGAAAGGATGCGTAATGTGTTTCTGTTTTTGGAACAATGTGGCTATCCTTACCACCAGTCAAAAGCCCGGTTGATATCTTGTGGGCAGGTTTCATCTCGCCAGCCTGCAGATGGCATAAACAGGATAACAGAGCGAGGTTGCAACGGTCTGGCAAATACGAGACGGGAGAGGTAATTCCGTTTATGGGAGAACAAGAGGCCCGGGAAACAGAGGGGACCCTTGTACGATGCAGGTCAGGAAGGTGCAGCGGCGCAGCTGGCCGCCGTTGAATTCGGCAATCGCCAAAACTAGCAGCAACGAATCTGGCCGCAAAATACTTCTGGAAGGAGTTGGCCGTCGTCGACCTCCAGAGGAGAGGTTTCTGCCAAGATCTGATAAGCGGCCACAGCTAAGATAAGACAATGGGCCCACATTATTTTTCCAATCCGAAGGAAGTCGCGGACTCGCAGAGACGCGAGTTGGTAACCACTGGAAAACAGCATCTGAGTTCCCCAACCAAAACCCAATTCCGAAGACACGGAGCGAAGGCAAAGAGCCGTCTGTTCAATCGCCTTGTCGTTTTTTACCACATCGCAAATTCGAGCTGTCATAAGAGCATCCAAGCACCATCCTCACTCACCAAGGCTTCATGGCCAAGGACAAGACAGTCAAAGACAAGGGATTCAAAAAATTTGATATCAGTGTCGTCATGAATACCAAGGAGTTGAAGGGGAAGAAGCCCGGGGAGACCACCAGAGCGCTTAGCTTCAAGGTCAGCAAGGAGATGATGGACGCCAAGGGCAAGGTCAAGAAGTCCGTCAAGGAGGTCGCCATCCCAGCGGACGCAAGCGATGAGAAGCAGGCTAAGGCCTATTTCAAACTCCACGAAGCCATCGAGTTTCGAGACGGGTCGTCTAAGTCAGAGTCGTCCGAGCCCGATTCCGAGTTAGAGAAAGAAATCAAGCAGGAGCAGTCTTCGCCAGAGTCGAATTCCGAATCTAGCTCTTCTAGCGATGAGAAGGCAGAGAAGATGGAGGTAGATGAGGCTGAGAGCGAGTCCGAGCCAAGCTCCGGCGACGCTGATGAGGAAATGGAAGACGCAGCTGATGACATCACATCCAAGCCGGTGGCCAAGGGCCCCGTAAATAAGGAAGCTCACCCCGAAGGCCTCAATCGCAAGGCACGCCGTCGTCTCGTACTCATTGAGCGCCAAAAGAAGAAGATTCAGAAGCGATACGGCATCCCCGAGGCTTCGACTGAGCCCAATGAGAAGGTTGACAAGGAGCTTGAGGAGTGGACCGCCAAGTTCGACCGACTCGAGAACACCGCCGCGGCGCGTAGAAGCATGAAGGTCAGGACCAGAGACGCCAAGAACCTCGAAGGCGAAGAGAAGCAGGCAGCCATGGATGCCATCATTGAGGAGAAGAGAGCGCTGAGCAAGGTGACGGCTGGGTTGAAGAAGAAGGAGAAGAAGTTGCGGGAAAAGAAGCCAGCCAAGGAGGAGAAGGACGAGAAGGACAAGAAGGGCAAAAAGCCCAGGGCTGGTGAGAAACCTAAGACAGAGGCCAAGCCCAAGACGGAGATTAAGTCCGAGGCGGACGAGAAGGACGAGAAGGGCAAGAAGGGCAAAAAGCCCAAGACTGGTGAGAAACCTAAGACAGAGGCCAAGCCCAAGACGGAGACTAAGTCTGAGGCGGATGAGAAGGACAAGAAGGGCAAAAAGCCCAGGACTGGTGAGAAACCCAAGACAGAGGCCAAGCCCAAGACGGAGATCAAGTCTGAGGCGGAGGAGAAACCCAAGGCAAAGAAGGATAAGAAGGTTAAGAAGGTTGCGGTGTAAACTAGCCGCGTGTTGAAGCAACTTTTGAAAGTATTATAAGGTATACACGCTGACCAACGGATTGGACCGCTCAAAAGCACCACTGTTATTCAATATCCAAGTAGATACATGTACAGTTTATTTGATAGAAGGTCATTAGGCGTATACATAGGCACAGCAAAGCTTGTAGTTATTATTATTTTGAAGAAAAAGGTGTAAAAAAAAATAAAAAAAAGAGAATCCCATGGGTATTGTCACTCTTGTTACTAGTCCTACATCATACAAAACTGCCATATAAACGCCTTTTTTTTTGGTCCCTCTTCTTTTCCGCGGGCCCTACCATACTATTTCTTCTCACCACCACCACCATCCTTCTTATCCTCCTTCTTCTCCTCCTTCTTATCCCCCCACCCAAAAACATCCAAAACCTGCTCCCAAATCAAGTCCCCATACCCTTTCCCGCTCTCCAGGGCCCTCCTCTCCTCCTCCATCCTCCTTTGCTTCCACCCTTCCTTCTCGTCGCCCATCCACAGCTTCTTAATCCCTGTAGTGGATTCTTTGTCTTGATCTTTGACAAACTCCAGCCCGGCGGCCTCGGCCCTCCGCCGCCTCTCCTCCCTCATCAGTTCCCTGTTCCTCTGCGCCTGCTCCGGCAGGGAACTGTCCGTCATTTTGTGCAGGACGGCGCTCCACCGCTCGTTTGACCGCTGGTAGATTGATTTCCCCGTGTAGTCGAAAGCGAGCTGGGACATGGCCATGAACGTGCCCAGGGAGACTCCCGCGTTGGTGAAGGTCCGGTAGGCTCGGTGTCTGCCCGACGGGGTGGGCAAAAGGACGTAGATGGGACCCAGGATCGAGGAGACTATGCAGGCGTAGTGGAAGACCGGGTGTGTGCCGTTCCATTTTAGTTCTTCTGATGGCTGGGTTTCTGTTGTTGCTGAAGAGGAGGGGTTGGATGATGACATTTTTGGAGGGTTTTGGTAACGTTTGTGGATTGGTGGCAAGACAAGAATATGGCGCACTGAGCAGAACTGCTCTCTCTCTCTCTCTCTCTCTCTCTGGTGGGACAAAAGAGGGTTGGGTGACTGACGTCGACGTGGTCGTCAAGGTTCAAAAAGATGCGCAAGGATGATGTTTCGGGGCATAGGTAGCCGTTATCGATAAGTTTATTTCTCCCTAGTATGCTGTCTTATCTTATCAGCAGCTACCCCAAGCAACAGCATCATGAACCAACAAAACAAACCTCCTGAATGGATAAAGCTTATCTTACAAGATGTGTTGCCACATATTAACCCCCATTGCTTTTTTATTTCACTGAAAGATACACAGAGTTACAGAGCCAGGCCATGTTTATCATTGTTGTTGCAATATACATGTCTTTCCACAAGGCTAATACAATCCAGAGCTACAATGTGATGCGCCTCCATGAAAATGCAACCCCATATCCGCTGTCCGTCCATTCGGTACTCGCTTATGTGTGATCAAAGAAACGCCTCCCAAGAAACGCCAGCTATACACAGTAGTAACCTTGATGAGAGCGCCAAAGAAGACAGCAACAAAAATCATGTAATAATCCCATCGTCAATTCCCAGCCCATTCATTCCCTCCCATCCCATCCCGCACAAAGCGAGAACAAAGATTACAGGGTCCCTTCTCTTAGACATGCGTCCGCTCATAAGCCTCATTAGCCAACCGTACACCATTTCGTCTCGCCACCCTAGCCTCATTGATCTGCCCCTGCATCTCATGAGACTGAGCCAACATCCCATCAGCAACACTCATCCACAGCAAATTCCCACTCTTTTTAGCCTGCATCGCGCCCGCCTTCGCGCTCTTGAGCGCCTGCTCTCCAACAACATTTTCAAACAGCTTATTCCGCATGATATTTAGCGCCATAGATAGGTATTGGGTATTATTGATCGACTGAGCGCCCTGCATGCACCCTTGGATATGTCGTTTCAGCTGCGGTAACGTCAATGGCGGGTGGAATGTGGAGGCAGCCATGGCAAGATTATACGCCGTCCGAATCTCAATATCCGGGTTATCCTCGCAAATGGGTCGCAACAGATCAACCAGCTCAGCGATTTCAGCTTCGTCTCTGCAGCTGCTGTCCTGAAGGATCCAAACGCGGTTGAGGGAAGCCAGGATGGAAAGTTCGGTTTCGAGGTGGCTTCCGTTCTTAAGGGCTCCGCTCGCGTCTACCGCAAACTTCTCGTCCTTCCATATTTCTAATGCTTTTTCGAGCTTGGCAGCACCTTGGTAAAACACACCTTCGAGGTACAGTGTCAGTGTTTCCAAAGAGGTAGTGGGAGGTTGGGCCGCATCTATCGAGTCGAGGCACTGCTTCACTTTTGCCCAGTCAGATAGTGATGCCGCCTCGAGTCCTATGAGGACATGTGAGTAACACAACAGCTCTCTTGCCCAATCCGCGCGCCTGACGGCCTCTGGGAGAGCCTGAGGTAATGGGGAAATTTTGTCTAGCGTATGTGTTAGCGGGAAGCTGGCCAACATCAGGGCGAGAGGAGGCGACTAACCTAATATCCTCACAGCCTCAGTCCACATGCCAGAGCTCTTAGCAGCTGTGGTTGTAGATGACTGGTAGTGAGCAATGATCCCATTGAAGACCCACGCCAACGCCCATGCTTCATGCTTTCCCAACGTAGAAAGCACAAGGTAGTCGATATTTTGATCTCCGAGTCGCAGGACGGCCCTCGTGTCCTTGCTAACGGTCTGTATCGTATTGGGCATTCGATTGATTGGCAATGACATTTCGCCGCCCTGGTCGCCCCAGTCCGGTGAGTCGTTAAGCTCTTCGAGCCTCTGAAGAAGTGTCGTGAGCTTTTGCGCAGATATTTGATAGCTCTTTTGGTGCAAGCTACAGGCCAAATCAAGCAGAAGGTGCAATACATCCGTCTGCGGTGTGTGTGCTGAGTTTTCCAGTTGCAATTTGGACACCTGAGCAATACACATCTGCACTCTGGTAACCCAGTCGTCCTTCATGCTCCTCAAGTGGGCAAATCCTTCCATGAGCACTGCCATGACGAGAATGGCGTAATCTTTTCGTTGGTTTGCCACACCTGCTATCCTTCGCAGGTTATCTATTGAATGTTGCTCTGCTGCAACCCCCAGGCCAAAGTAAAACGACGCTTTAAGAAATCGATAGGCATAGATCCACGGGACATGTTTGAGCCTAGAGCAAGCAGTCGGGTCAGCTGAGCGTTCCAAACATGCAAGTTTTCCGAAATACATACGCTCCACAGGCAGCAATATACGTGTCGATGGCTGTAATGGCACCCTTTGGTACTCGTTGATACAACGTCTTCATAAGAAGATAGTATCCACAATACTTCAGGTCGGTGAAGCAGTGCTTCTCGGAAACTGAAATGGATCTCGTCAAGGTCGTCTCTGCATCCATGATGTTGTTGGTCTCTTCGATGAGGACGCTGGCGTAACGGAGGCATAACCTCGCCTCGAGCTTAGGATAAAGTTTGTTGGACTTGAGTGCGACATCCATACATCCAAGCGCTGTTGCAACCAGCTTGTGGTGTTCTTGTATGTCACCGGGAGACAGTGATTTGGCAGCAATCCGCGCAGCAGCATCGGCTTTCTCCAGACATTCCTCGGCGACGCAAAGAAGCAAAGGTAGAGTCTCGGTGTGAGAGGAACCTCCTGGTGTGACCGGGGACTTTGCGACTGCATGTCCGGAACTTGGTCGCCTGTTCTCCTTGGTATTGATTTTCTTGATCGGCGTGCCACGTTGGGCCGTGGGGATTTGATGAAGCTTTGGACTCTTGGTCGTCTCGGGTTTGACTGCCTGAGGTGGGCGCGCAACAGGTAGCTGAGGGCTCATCGCGATCGGAGGTAGGATGTTTGGTGAGGCATGGCTCACGGGCGTTGGGGGCTTGGGCGTTGGAGGCTTTGGCGCGACGACGGGCTGCTGCTGTTGCTGCGACTGCTGAAGAAAAGTTGGATTCACAAACTGCGGTAATGTTGCGGGGTCGTTTGCTGGCGCCAGAGCTGGCAACGGCGCTGGCGCTGGTGCTGGCGAAGATTGGTTGTAGGTGGGTGCGCCATTGTAGTTCACGTATTGGGGCTGCGGTGCCGATGAACTGTTTGGATAGAAATGGGCAGGAGGCTGCAGCTGCTGTGGTGATGGTGGTGGCAGGCGCTGGTGCTGTTGGTGCTGGTGCTGCTGGTGCCGTTGCTGCTGTGGGCGCAATTGTGGTTGGGGTTGTGATTGCGGCTGCTGGTGCAGTGGGCGGTGCTGGGGGAATTGAGGATGTACATATTGATTAAACTGGTAGGGCTGTTGATTTCCATTAGAATATCCATTTGTGTAATGCGAGTATGCATGTTGCGATGACACGGGAGGAGGCAGTTGTTGCGCATGCGGTTGTGGTGGTGGTAGCTGCTGGGTGTGGCCGTGATACTGTTGCTGAAGATGATGCTGCTGCTGCTGCTGTTGTGGATGATATTGCTGCTGCTGCTGCTGCTGCTGCGGATGCTGGCCGTGGTTGTATAGCGGCGGCCCCAGAGGCGGAGGCATCGTGTCTCTATATATCATGGCATTTGTCGCCCGTCATTCCAACCTCTACCCTTCTACCCCATCCGCCAGCACTTTAAAGTCGCATCAAAATTGAACAAGTCGAGTGTGCGTGGTTGGAGCAAATAATAGTTTAACAACCTCCAAGGTCTTGGATGACACGCGCCGCCGCGACACTGGATCGGATGTGGATGCACACTTGCAGTTGGTGGATGCAGTGGAGTTCAAAAGGACCCCCCCGTCTCTCAATTGTTAATTGTCCAGGAACTTTCGAACCCCCGTGCCCCCCAATTCTCCAATTCCATGCACTACCTAAGCCACTCGAGGTTCTTCTAAAGATGTGGCTAGTGCAGCCGGGTGGCTTCCCCGTTCGGGAATACCGCCGTGCCAAGGCCGACAAGCCCCGCTATTTGAAGCCGTGTAAGTCGTACTGCAAGTAGGGTCGGTACCTCGGCAGTGTCGCCTCCGCCGTCACTTTCTGTTTCTATCGATCCCTGATTTAGTTTCCTTCAGATTTCAAAGCTTCGTGACGAAGGAAGATTCAAGACCTTTAAGACCTTTTTCCATCTTTTCTCCTTTTATTTTTTCCCGTTCAATTGGTCATTCTGGCGTGTGTCTCACTTTCAAATACTCCGGAGCCTAGAGTCACCGTTGTCTTGGAAGGGAATTAACAACGGAAGGTTACCTCGGCTGCTTTTATCTTTGAAGTCGAAAACATATAATACCGTTAATAACACCGCCAGTTCCCCTAATCCCCTCAACCGTCACGCTGTCTCCTTTTCGTGCCACTTGCCTCCGCGGGAGTCGCTTCTTCAGAGCAATGGAGTGGGTAGGACGTGCCAAGATCGACTTCGCCCACTCAGCAACGCCCTTGAGCTTGAAGAAGAAGGATGGCTCTACGACAGACCTGTTCAGAGTGGTGGAGGCTGCGGTTCCTCCCTGCCATCTGAACCCTATGCTCTTCAATGGCCACGTTCAGACCATGTGGACCGCCGTGAAGGAGCATGGACCACAGATCTACTACCGCAGAAATGTTTTCGAAGCCGAAAAGGAGACTGTCGCTGGAAGCTTCACCGTCGACTTTGTAACGGAACCCCACGAGGATGAGGATCCATCATTACCACCAAGGACCGCTTATTTCGGCAAGGAGGTGTTCTCAGGACTTGGATCAGATGACAAGCGACCCATGCTCATTGCCCTCCACGGCCTCTCGGGGGGTTCTCACGAGATTTACCTTCGTCACGGCATTGCCCCTTTCCTGAAGGAAGGTAGTGACTGGGGGGTTTGCGTGCTCAATGCTCGGGGTTGCGCCAATAGTAAGATCACGACCGGTGCTCTCTTCAACGCAAGGGCAACTTGGGATCTTCGGCAGGTGAGTGCTGCCATTCATCATTTTATGAGTATGAACACTGCTGACCATCAGACAGCTCGTTAAATGGCTTAGGAAGACCTTCCCTAATCGGCCTCTTTTTGCTGTTGGGTTCTCGCTTGGTGCGAATATTCTAACCAACGTATGCATTCCTCTCTTGATGTTGCTTCTGTCTTGCCGGTCTAATAAATCACACAGTATGTTGGTGAAGAAGGTTCCAGTTGTCAGCTGAACGCTGCCATATCCGTCGGAAACCCATTCGACTTGGAGATTTCCAACAAGTCCCTTCAGCGAACGATGCTCGGCAAGAATGTCTACTCCAAGACGATGGGAAACAGCCTTAAGAGACTGATTGCCAAACACAAGGAGGATCTGCTAAAGACCTCAAAACTCGATTTCGATCGTATCGAGTCTGTAACATACATTCACGAATTCGATCGTGCAGTACAGTAAGTCAGCGGCTGTCGTCAAGCGTTGGAGTGAATGAACACTAACGGACTTATCAACAGAACCGTTATTTGGGGTTATCCTACTGAAACCGCCTATTACCGCGACGCATCTTCATGTGATGCTGTTCTTGCTGTTAGGATACCGTTCCTTGCGATTTCGGCACTTGATGATCCTATTGCCGTCGCGGAAGCTATCCCCCACGAGGAGTTCAAGCAGAACCCGTACACAGTCCTTTGCACGACGAGCCTTGGCGGGCATCTGTCTTGGTTCGAAGTTGGTGGTGGAAGGTGGTTTGCTAAGCCGGTAAGACATTTGGCCCCCCGTTTTCGAATTCGAATCAATGACGCTGATTTATTCGTTGTACGCGTAGTTATACAACTTCCTCGCGTCCATGGTCTCTGAGATTGACTTGGATGCCATAACTCCTGATGTGAATGCAAACTTGACGGGCCTCGAGTCTGTGAGCGAGTTCGCTGCCACTAGAAGGAAACTACAGCTCTTGTAAAGAAGTTCAAATGTCAAAAAATACTAACGCATTGTGGCGTTTGGTAAAAGACGGTGGATTGGAATAAAGGGATAGATTAAAGATGGCTAGGGTGATACCCATGAGGGACCTGCCTGTAGACAACTTACCATACATAATTGCCAGTAATGGGCACACGCTAATTCTCACCAAACACAACAACCCGAGGTCTTCCTTTGAGCATAAGACCACTGTATTGATCCCTCATTAGATATATATACAAAAAAGTTCGCTTATATACCCCCGTGCCCGCCTTAAAACGACAGCAGTGGCCATAATTCAGCACATATTGCTGCCCATTTGGTATCTTGTTGTTTGCCAATTTGACAAATCCCCAAATTCTGTCCCTTGCCAACGCCAAAAACGCCTTGCCATTTTTTTATTTTATAAAAAGAAACCCCCAGGCAAAAAATGCCGGCTTTCCTCGTTCCGTCCTCGTTACTCCGCAGCAAAAGATACCCTCTTCTTGTTTGACTTTGGCTTGGCGGCCTTGGTCCCTGCAGAAGTCATCTCCTTGACGTTGACATCATCGGCATCGCCCTTCTTCTTGTTGTCATCTCTCTTGCGCTTCTTGCGCAGCGACTCCTTGGTGTCCTCCAGCTTTGCCTTGCGCTCTGCTTCCTTCTTCTCGGCTTCGACGCGGCGCGCCTCGCGGATCTCCTCCATTTGTCGGGCCTTGATCAGCTTCGACTCGATGGCACCATCTTTTTCGGCCTGGACAATAGCGAGAATTGTGCTCATGCTTTCCTGTACCCCAGAATATTAGCGCAAGTCGAAATTAAGGTACCCATGATGTGAAAACGGACCCTATCATCAACAAAGACCTTGCCCTTCTTCTTGCCCTTGGGCTTGGTCACTCCTACTGGAGTGACCATATTGAGTTCGGGAATGCCCAGCTCCTTGGCCGTGTAGACCTTCTTCTTCTTTTTCTTATCGAGACCAGCGATGTTGGGTTTGCCCTTCATCTGCTGCGCGACAATGGGGCCTTTTTTCCCTTTGGATCCTCCCTTGGACACGCCAGCGCCCGTCTTGCTTCCTCCAGGTTTGCCTCCTCCAGGTTTGCCTCCTCCAGACTTCCCGCTCGACTTGGGACCAGCCTGTTTATTTTTTACCGTCCTCGTGGGCGCCATTGTGATTTGTGTTGTTGCCGATTGATGAATGTATTGACAAGAAAGTTGGTGCTGCTCAGCACATTCACTCAATCACCAATCGACCGCGCTTTCCCTCCGCATCCACTTCAACAAAGTTCAAAAAATTTGGACCGAATTGCTTATCTCCACTGTTATCGACATGTCAGAGTGGGCCAAGAATATCTCCTGACAGGGGTATTATGGCTGGGCCTTGACTTTCCGGCAGGCAATTGCTGGCTTAGCGCGGGGTCATTTAACGGCTTATCGGATCATTATCGTGGAGCCGATCGCGGTCTTGGAACCCCCAATTTTTGGTCGTCACAGTCATTAACGGTGGCAATTGGAGACAGACAAATTCACTCTCCTACATTATTAAAGCATTGGGGCTTCAGCGCATTCGCAGGCCAAGAGACTACCTTATCAACCCAACAGCTAAGAACACAAATATGGCCTCCTCGACGCCTGCAACCCGCTGGGCCGCCTTTGCGCGCGACACCAACGAAACCAAGATCCAGATCGCCCTCAACCTTGACGGCGGCGCATTTCCCCCAGAAACCGACGCACGGTTGCTCGGTGGCTCTGACCATGCCAGCCAGTCCAGCAAGTCACAGATAATTAGCATCAACACAGGAATTGGCTTCCTTGACCACATGCTCCATGCTCTTTCCAAGCACGGAGGCTGGAGTCTTGCACTCGCCTGCAAGGGTGACTTGCACAGTTAGTGCCCCTTTTATACCACTGACACCACTGACACCACTTTACGTCCTGAAAGGTTACTGACCCTCTTTTCTCCTCTTCAACAGTCGACGACCACCACACCGCGGAAGATGTCTGCATCGCCCTAGGATACGCCTTCCACCAGGCTCTCGGCACTCCCGCCGGCATCAAGCGATTCGGTTACGCCTATGCGCCACTTGACGAGGCGCTCAGCAGAGCTGTGGTGGATATCTCAAACAGGCCACACGCCAGCATCGACCTTGGTCTCAAGAGGGAGAAGATTGGCGATCTCAGCTGCGAGATGATCCCCCACTGCATGGAGAGCTTCGCCCAGGCCGCGCGCATCACGCTGCACGTTGACTGCCTGAAGGGATTCAACGACCATCACAGAGCCGAGAGCGCATTCAAGGCGCTTGCGATAGCAATCAAGGAGGCCATCAGCAGGGTTGCGGGCAAAGAGGGTGAGGTGCCGAGCACCAAGGGAACGCTGAGTGTATAAAATGGAATTCGGGGTTGTCTTGTTTTGGAAAAGCATTGTTGGATATTTAGACTCCAACTGAGCGGCGTCATAAGCATATAAGGAGCGGTTTTTGGAGCAAAGAGCTTCACGGCATTTTGAAAAGTAAAATAATGAAGCGATAGAGAAAAAAAACTCAAGGAAAATGAAAAGAAAAAAAAAGGCTAAATCATTTGAGCATGTAACTCGGAACTCTGCTCTGGAATAAATCTTTGACTTTTTCACCGCACGGGACGATGAAAAGGGCGCCGTTGTAAACGGGTGCCCCACCAATGACATGATGTCCATCCAGACTCGGGAAAAGCAAAAAGCCAAAGCTTCGAATCTCATCACACACACACACATTGCATTTATCTCACCATCCCCGCATTGAGAACCACACCAGTCCTACGAACTTATGACGCATTTCACGATATCAGTTGAAAACAGACAAGTCTTATAAATTCTCAAGTCAATCAAAAGGGACTTGACCAAAAAGGGCAGGACTCGGTCAAAACTGATGAAACTTTATCTCATCGCATGACAACCCGCTCACACCAACCGCCTCTTCGAATCCAAAGTTATACACATATTACAACTTGAAATTTTTTTTAAAAAATAAAATAAAAATGCCATCAGCAAACGAAATCAAGCACACCGAAGCGGTCGACGCCTCATGGGAAGCATCGCGGGGCGCAGTAGCCGGAGCGATAAAATGGGGAATCGGAACCGCCATCTTGGGAGGAATCGGGTATTTGGCGTCGCCAATTTATAGGGGGTTAACTATTCAGTTTAAAGTGTTTGTGCCCCCCCCTCCCCCCTCCCGGCCCCCTTCCCATACCAGACCATACCAGACCATAACATCGCCATCGCCATCGCCATCACCCCCCACCTTTTACACTCACAAGCACATACCTACCTACCGAACATTATACACCAAACCATGTGATCGGGTTTAATGCTGACCAGGGAAAAAAAAAAAAACAAGATACATCCAAATGTCAGGAATGGTCCTAGGAAGCATGCTGGAAGCCGATCAGAGGCTGCGCGAGTACGAGGCGCAGATGAGGTTGAGGAGGAGGTTGATGAGGGACCAGGCCATGTGGGCGAGTTTGGAGGAGCAGTATGGGAAGGATGATGATGATGAGTGAGTGAGGTGAGTGAAGAGATGGAATTGTTTTCGAGGTGAGAGGGGGTGAAATGTTGTATCATTATTGTTTCTTGGGTGGTATATACAGCGCATCTTTTTTTTGGGGAGTCTTGTTTTGGTCTGTGGTTATTTGTTTACACACGATTGAAAAGGGATGGAGATAGACAGAGGTGAAGAACAAGAAGGATGGTGCATAGCCGTGAGTTACAGAGATGGATGAAATACATCTTGACAGTCCATCGATTTGCTCTATCGGGAAATGCGCTGCCTTTCCTAAATTTGCCGGTAGTACCAAGTATGCATGAGCTTCGTTTCATCTACACTACAAGATGTGTGTGACTTGCGGACAAATAGGGTGCTAGGAGGCAACTAAATCCATAATAGCTGCACAAGCACAAATGTCGACAGCAAGGCTAAATACCACACCCATACCCTTGGGTATCTCGTTCCTTCTATTTCATTTTCCCTTCACCTGTTTTCCCACCCTCCTATTTCTTTGGCCCCTCGAACCTCTTGGGATCCATATTCAGCTTGCACAACCTGACCACACACCCACTCAACTGAAGCAAGGTCTGGACGCCCTCTAGAATCTTCATGTGCGTGAACCCAATTTCCTTAATAAACTCAAGCTTTGCGTGCTCACTCAGTGTTGGGATCGTCTTGGTCACTCGGAACATCGTGCTGATAATATCATGGCTCGAGTAACCAAGATCCCACAGCTCCCGGAGAGAATCGAGTGCCGAGTCGACATTGCCCTCGTAACACGCCTTGAGCATAGCCTGCACTTTGATGGGGTGTGGTGAGTCGACAACCTTGAAGACGTTGTCGCCGGACACAAAACCGAAACCTGCCCAGGTGGATTGAAGGTTGTTGATGGCTTGTCGCATATCACCCTCGGCGCTGAACACCAGCGCCGCGAGGCCGTCGTCGCTGTACTCAACCTTCTCTGCTTCGATGATTTGTAGGAGACGCTTGACGACCTGAGCATCGGTGAGCTTGGCGTATCGGAGGATGGCGCAACGGGACTGGAGGGGCTCGATGATCTTGTTGGACTGGTTGCAGGCGAAAGCGAAGCGGGTAGTGTTGGAGTAGATTTCCATCGTACGCCGCAGGGCCTGCTGGGCGCCAGAGGTCATGCTGTCTGCTTCATCTAGGATGACAAGCTTGTGTCGTCCCTGTGGGAGGGTTACTTTCTTTTGGGCGAAGCCTTTGATGCGCTGACGGACGACCTCAATACCTATTGAGCGGGGGCGGAAGGGATTAGCTAGATGCCTCCCAGAACTCAGTCATGGAGAGAAATAACCATACCTCTCTCGTCACTAGCATTCAGCTCCAAGACTGCCTCCTTGTATGCGTCTCCTAGTAATTGTCTTGCTAGGCACAAAACACTGGTCGTCTTGCCGATACCAGGCATTCCCGAGATGATGACGTGCGGCATGTTACCATCTCGTGCAATAATTTTCAGTCGCTCAATCGTCTCTGTGTTGCCGACAACATCGTCGAGGAAGACTGGTCTATACTTTTCTACCCATGGAAGCTCGTAGGTAGGGTTGCCGTTTGCGCCGCCATTGAGGGCGGCCTTGTGTGCACCTGTTGACGATTCACCCGTCGTCTCTGCTTTTTTTGCCGTCGTGGCTGGCATTTTGCTGAATATTTGGCCTGAATTTTTCCAAGTGGAGTGAGTTTGGGGGATTGATGTGACGGCGATTTGGATGGTTTGCAGCTTGGAGTTTTGGCCCTTGGGGGGGGGGGGGGGGATTTGAATTGACTTGAAAGGAGACGCGCCGACGCGTGTGGAAGCGCGTTTTCCATTTTAAGTGCTTTCTTGGCATCACTTCGAGCTCAACCCTAACCCAGAGAGTGAAGGGAAACATATGTATGGAGGAAAGGTTTGGGTCATGACATTTCATTTAACTATTTACTTTTACATTATAAGTTTATTTTAATACCCTCTATTATCTTTAGGGATCTCTATGTTCGGTAGTCACCATTGATGGTACTGTATAGAGTGTTAGCCGCTGCGCGGAACGGGGACTGCATAAGAACTCACATATACTCGTGACTGTAGTCGCAAGTCCAGTAGGTGGCTTGCTTGTTGCCAGTGCCCAACCTAACAAGAATCTCAAGGTCCTCAAGCTCAAGAATCTCGGCAGCTCTCGCCTAGAAAGAATCAGCATGGGCCGTAAAACATCAAATGCATTTTGCTCACCTCATCGACCTGCTCGGGCTCGCCATTTACCAACAACTTCAGCTCGGCAGTGCCATCGGTTGGAATGAACGACACGTTGGTCTTCTCAGGAACGATCTCAGGAACCTCATTAATGCCCTGTCCCGGCTCGGAAATAAGTGAGTACCCGGTGGCACACAGAATACGGCCCCTGTCAGGTTGGTCAGTTTTGTCAAGTAATTGTTTGCCAGCAATATGGAAGCACGCACCAGTTGGCATCCTTGCCGTAAAGTGCCGTCTTCACCAAGGGCGAGCGGGCGATAGTGCTCGCAATCTTTCTGGCAGCCTCCTCGCTAGCAGAATCCACCACCTTGATGGTAACAAACTTAGTTGCACCCTCGCCATCGCGCACAATAAGTTGTGCCAGCTCAGCTGAAAAGTCAGTCAAGATAGTGCGGAAGGCGTCATAGTCGGGGGTGCCCTCGACAACCTCCTTGCCGCCGGCCATGCCGTTTGCCAACAGCGCAACAGTGTCGTTGGTGGATGTGTCACCATCAATGGTGATGCTGTTGAAGGAGCGGTCCACGGAATGCTTAAGCAGCGAAGGAAGGGCGGCAGAGGAAATAGGGGCATCCGTGGCAATAACACCGAGTAGGGTGGCCATGTTGGGGTGGATCATACCAGCGCCCTTGGTGGTGCCGGCAATCTTGTACTCGATACCCGGCGACGAGGGCAAGGTAAAGGTGCGAGAGATGAGCTTGGGAAAGGTGTCGGTTGTGCAGATAGCCTTGGCCATGGTCAACCAGTGCTCATGGGTCCCGCCCAAGCCCTCAAGGGCCGCCGGGACACCGTTGATGATCTTCTCCATAGGCAGTCTCTGGCCGATAACACCGGTGCTCATGACAAGGGTACCGTCAGTCTGACAGAGAGCCTTATCGGCAGCCCGTGCCATCTTTGCAGCGTCCTCCAAACCTCCCTTGCCGGTCACGGCATTGGCGCATCCTGAGTTGATAATGACAGACTGGATTCCCTGGTTCCCCCTTTTTTGGAGAAGGGCCCTGCTGAAGGTGACTGGGGCGGCCTGGAACTTGTTCTTGGTGAAGACGGCGGCAGCAGCACATGGCACATCTGAAGTGAGGAGTGCGAGATCCGGCTTGGTTGTGTTGCTGGGCTTAACTCCGACTATGGTGCCTGATGCTCTGAAGCCGAGGGGATATGTGCCTGTTGTTGGGACATACTTCTTTTTGGCGGCGGGAATTCCGCCCGCGGGCGCAGAGTAAAGCCTGGATTGCGCTAGACGAGAGTTACGAGTCAATTGAGCACCAGACTGCCTCAATTGGCTCACCAAGCATCGATTGAAGCCCACCATTGCTGTTTTTTTGTATTTGGATATGGGAGTGATAAGAAGTCGACTCTGTGACTGGAAGGCCTGACTTATCACTCACCCCCGACTCACTCAGTAAAAAAAAGTCCACCGCCGGTTTCTGGAGAAACGCTGGCGCGGTACCGGAGCTCGGCCTGGTACAAAATACGCCAGTCAAGAAACCAAAAGAGCAAAATAGATGAGAGTAAAGCTATCTGCAAGAGCGCCTCGTTTCCTGACATTGATAATCAATTTGTTCTGCAGAGTATCTACTGATTCCTGAATGTTCATTCCTGTCTTTCACCTGCCGTTCTCATAATGAAAATGACCTTTGGATGATCTGCATCTGACCTCCGATCGGTTGGTGGCCCGCTCTTATCGATAAAATCTCAACGTCTGAAGCTCTGAACCAAGCATCCACCCCCACCAGGGCTAAGAAACTCTCGACCCAACGGATGCCGAGCCGGGCCGGCCTGTGGCCCCAGCTTCAATTACCCCACAAGGCACCAATGGCATCCATAAAAGCTCTTCAATTTGGTGCAACTTTCTCTTTTCTTCCATTCCTTCGACCAGCTCCCAAAAGAACACGAATCACTTTTGGTGTCTCTTTGGAGCCGCATTCATTTTTGGTCCAGCTGCCTGGGCCTTCCCCAAAATCTCCCCCACATTTCACTTTTGTCATGTTTTTGCGTTGAGCAGCTGCAAGTTTGCTGCAACCTGGAAGTTCTCCAAGCAACAAACAACAAACAGCCAGTCGCTTCAATTTTCTTTTTTCGTCCATCAACCCTCGTCTCTCAACATCACCAACCACGTCATCGCGCCCACAATGTCAACCGACCTTGTGAGTGCCTTTTGGCAGCTTCCGCCAATTGCTCGAACATTATCGTTCAGCGCAGGCATCTTGTCAATCCTGACATACACGGGCATCGTCCCATTTACATGGCTGTACTTCGAAGGCTACTTCATCCTCCAGATCCCGCCTCAGATATGGCGGTTCCTCACGGCCTTCCTCATCACGAGTCCAGGGCTAGGAATGATCATGGATCCGTACTTCATTTATCAGTACGCCAGCATGTTGGAGACGGCGAATCCCAAATTCCCAAGAAAGGAGGACTTTCTCTGGTATTTGATGTTCGTCTGCAGCATCATCGTGGTAGGTTTCCTCTCTTTATTTTCCCAGTCACATCACCCAACACTACACAAGCACAAAGAAAAACACACCTCGAAATATCTGCCCGCGTAGTGCTATACATCTCAACTACAGCGGTTCCTGGAATCGAGGAAGAGTACCCTCGTACTTCGACTGGCCCTCTTTCGCTTTACGGGTCAGTTCGCGGTGCGGGCATGGTGGGATTGCTTTGGATGGCTCTTGCAACAGTTCTCTATTTGCTTGAGTGGTTTTTTTTTAGCGCCCTACATATTTTCATCCGGGGAAATTATCTTTGAATTCAGTAAAAACGCAACTGAATGCTAACACCGTAAAATTTAACAGCTTGTTTCGTATCCTCTCTTTGGCGCGCCCCTGTTCCTGAACGGATTGATTTTGGCTCTCTGTTACACGGCGACCCAGGACCAGCGCGGCCAAAAGGCCAACTTTTTCTTCTTCACTGTTCCTGCGCAGCTGGTTCCGTATTGCATGCTCCTGTTTTCGCTCATCCTGAGCCCGGGAGCGCTCCCTCTGCAACTGACTGGTCTTTTCGCGGCGCATTTGCATGATTTCTTATCTCGCCTCTGGCCCGAGTTTGCAGGCGGTAACAACTGGATCTCCACCCCAGCATTCTTGTCGAGACTTGTGAATACGCCTCGAATTGTCCAGCGGGATTACGGCACGGCCATCCACGGCAATCGGCCGTCTACAGGGAGGACTACGGGTGCCTCGACAGGATCAGGACCTCTTCCGGACTCATGGAAGACGAGGGGATCAGGACACCGTCTTGGGGGCGAGTAGATCGGGGTCATGGACGAATGCCATGAGTATGTACCTGTATACATGTAATAACTGAGCTATATAAATACTGAATTAAAATATCTGATCAAAGGGTGTTTGTTGTTGTTTGTGCACCATCTCGATTGTGTGGATCTTTGATGGAAAAGTATATCTTTTGCTTATCTAGTTAATTGTGTTGCTATTTGTCTGTGGAGGTATCCCAAAATGATTGCAAAAAAGAATCTTAGTAGTCCCAGTACCCTTTTTTTGAAACTCCAAAGACCTGCCCCAGAGTCCCAAAAACCCAGTGCTCCTGAATCCAAAAAAAGTATTATGCAGAAAAGCCATGAATGCCGACCCGAAGCCACACACATACATACTACCCATACCCAAACCAAAATTTCCTAATAACCTTTCCCATAACCCATGCCGAATTCCCGATACAGTTATAAAACATCTCATAACATTTCATAACCATAAAAATAAAAATAAAACAAAATCCAATGATCCTACCTACTCTTTTTTTTCACCAAATCTCACTACCCCTCCCAATCTCAATCTCTGCATAATTCCTATTATTGTTCATCCCAAGCTGTCTTCTAGGCTGCGCTACTCCTCCACCACTTGCTGCTTTCTGCTTGTTCTTCTCCCTCTCCCTCTCCTCCTGCTGCTGTCGTCGCTTGTTAGCCCTATCGTTATAATACTCATCATCCTCCGAATCAGAAATAATCTGCTGATCGTCGTCATAACGATCATCGTCACGATCGCCATCGTGATCATCATGATCGGTTTCTGACAGCTCATCGTCGTCTTCTGCGAAGAGCGTTCTGCGGCGTTCTTTCTTGGAGGGAGTAGTAGTCTTCCGAGAGGGACGACGATAATGCTCCGGGAACGCGAGCGGACCAGAGATTGTGCTGTTCTCTTTGCCCTTTAGGGGGATTGCAGTGTGGGATGTGGCGGGTCCGCCTACGAGGTTGAGACGGGGTGGGATGTACTGTCTTGGTTTGCGGGCTGGGTTGCTGTTGTTGTTGCTGTTGTTGGCTGAGGATGAGGTTGAAGTGGTTGAGGAGTAGTAGCCTGGGGAAGTTTGGGATGGAAGGGGCGTGATTTGTGATGGGATTATTTGGGTTGGTAGGGTAGCTGCTGGACGAGGTTTTTGAATCGGCAGTCCGGTGGCGAGGGAGGAGTCGGTGGATGTTGGGAGTTTGTCTTGGTGGGTGAATGATGGGGAGGAGCCGGAAGGTGGGGAAGAGGAGGCTGCCAGGAGAACGGCGCTGGGGACGCGTTCCCCTGAGGCCGCGTCTAGGTAGGCTTGGACTACCATGTCGTTTGGGTTGAGGTTTGTGTTGTTGTTATTGTTAGGGAAGTGTGGCGAGGATGAGATTGTGTTGTTGGTAAGGTGTTGATGATGTGTCGATGCTGATGTCGTTCTGGAGTGGTTGCTGGACGATACTCCCCTCACAAAAGCCCGTGGGATGTATGCTGGGTGCGTTGGCATGGCGCTTGAGGCTCCTACTCCTCCGTCACTGACGCTCAAAGGTGAGAACGGATATGTTGGCTTGTCAGGCGAGTAGGTATAGGATGAACCGTCGTATTCTTTTTGTTGACTATCCATCTTGTAGTCCATCGTGTAGGAAACGGCGTTTGGCGCCATGCCAGGGGCAGGCTGGAATGTATTTTCGAGGCCATGACGGGTCTGGTAAAAGTTCTCTGCCCGGTCAAATTGGCGATCTCGTCTCCAGTAGATGAAAAACAAAAGGGCCGCTGCCAGGAACAGACCACCGGCACCGCATGCTATGCCGGCGATGGCACCAGGCGAAAGGCTCGCGCCACTGGACTCGCCATCCCGTGTGTGAAGGATATGTGACTCCATCGTTCAAAGGCTGGACTTTTCGAAGTGACGACCAAACATTGAGACTCGGCCGTGAGGTCAAAAGTTCAATGGCGTTAAACTCCACGATCCTTCGGCCGAAAAGTCCTATAATAGAGGGACATACGGGGTAATGTGGGTGGGGGGGATATGGGAGGGAGGAACTGGGGGCGGTTTGTGTCCAAATACAGACAGACACTTGTATGTGGCACAGGAGGAGGGGGACACGAAAAGAAAGGCAGCCACCGGGCTGATGAGCAAGGATATCGGGATAATCGTGTGGGGGAAACGGCATACTATGTGTCTGCAGTTGGTTCTGCTCGCCACCACTGGTTGTTGCGAGTTGCACAGTAATCACGCAGTTAGGGTTAATAGGACCGTCAACCTTCGAATAAAAGCACCAAACTTGGGGGAGCTCTCTTTCGGGATAAACAACAGGGGCTATCACGTCGATCTTTCCATGCTGTAAGACATACATGCAACACATTTCACAAGTGGAGAGCATCTGGCCTTGTTTCTTCATGACGGAGAGCATTCTGACGACAAATTGTGTCAAGAACCGGCCCGCAATCCGCACTGGGCCATCGGCAGCCTCGACGGCAGAGAATGCCGTTGAGTCGGGCGTCCTTGCAGAAGGGCTGGTCAGCCTGCGTCCTTGGAGGGCCACCTGCAGCCCAATCACGGCTCAAAGACGGACGGGACAGACTTGGGAGGGGAGAGATGAAGGCCAAGCATTCGACAAGAGTTCTCAGGGTCTGGTCAGCCCGGAATGGTCGATCCCACCATCTCGCCAATGGCAACGTGCAGTGGTTTCGTTTCACGGGCGCTTAGCCACTGCTGAGGGGGAAGACGGATAGTCCCGGCCGAGTATGAGTGGCCAGTCAAGCGAAGCCAATCTTGAGGTCAAGAGATCTACCGGAGGATTTCCTGACCAGGCTGAAGGACCAAGACCGAAAATCATTGGCAACGGTAGCCAATTGGATTGAGGGACCTAGCGAACCAGACAAGCAAAAGGTCAGGTAACCTTCACGTCGTTTTGTCTGATTGGTTTCCGGCTTTGTGGAAAGCATGAAGGAGGCAAATTATTGCGCAAGGCTCTCCTTCCCCCGTCTCTCAATGACATGGAGAAGGTGAGAAGGACGAAGCTTACAGCTGGAGGGAGGAGAGTGAGAAACTGGAGAGAGATGACCGACCAGGGTCAGATCAATCCGCTCACCAAAAGCTTATCGCGTCTTCCAAGTGGGGGCATTTTCTGTCCGTGCCTTCCCTCCCGCATCTTGATGAGCTTGGTGTGATCTTGGCAGTCCATTCATCTTCGCTTCAAACTTCAACACTTCCAGGTTCTACCAAGGTAATTGATGGATGAATCCCAAAATGGAAGCCACGTCTTCTCAACTGCGCGCACCTCCTCTTTTCGAGTCCTGAGCCTTCTTCCTCCTACCTTCATCGCAGGTACGAATGCAGAATTAAAATATAAAATATACTAAGCGAATCGTGCAGGTAGGGTCGCGCCCAGCGCTTGGAACCACTGCGCCGGGTTCGTGCTTTCATCCATCTATTTGGACGGATCAGAATTGCCGGAAACCAAGGTCCTTCAAAGGCCCTGTCCAGCAGATCGGAGGCACATTTTGCAAGGCAAACCCCCGCCCAAGTCATGCAGAGCATGATGTCTGCAGCTCTGCGACCAAGTGGTCAACCTTGATCCGGCCTTCCCTTCGGCTCCGACTGTATGTGCTTGTCTGAAATGGGATTTTAAAAGCCTGGACTGTGGTGCCCACAAGAAGCTGCCGTCCATCCTGGAATTGGGCTTTTGCTCGGCTCTCAACTGGATATCCACTCTGAGCTCTTTGAGTCTCTCTGTCTTTAACCAGGCCCGGGTGGGATATGGCTGGACATCTATCTCATGTGCATTACGTAGAAGCCATTCGGCCCCCAATTCTCCCGTCCCCGAAAGTCTGGACGGCATGTCATCCCTGCATACTGACCTTCTGGCAATTTTTCACCATGCAGCTGTACGGTCATACCACCTTTTCATGATTTGCTTTATAGCCTCTTTTCAGCTCACTATTCTTTAGAGTGTTTCCAGGCCTAGTGATGCAGGATGCTCAGTCATCGCCAAATGCACGCCTATAAACAATTTCGTTATCGTCAAGAAGTCATGGAACAAATTGCCCCCAACTTCTTACATCCCAATCACTCTCTAGATGGGAGGGCAATAACTACGATTGCATACCTAACCTGTCTTGTCTAGGGGAAAGAGCAACTATTAATTTAAGAGTAACATCCTTCTATCATTTATGCCAACCGCCGATCAAAATGCTCTCCCCACCATGACCAGTTAGAAAACTCGCAAAGGTATTGTCATAGGTCCGCTGTTTCTCCATCTTTTGATATCTTTGACAACCCGACCCGTCAAGGCAGCCCAGCATGCTTCTTCCTTGGACCTTGAAACTTACCGTGTAAATGATCACGCATCTCTATCCGCCGGGTCAACATCCAATGCACTGAGGAGCAACTGTTCAGCGTGAGGAGGGCGCTTCGAGAACTAGATTCATCAGTTAAAACTGGCTAGTTGCAGCAAAGAGGTGCTACTTGGATATACAGTGGTATACTCTAGAATACCATGTTTCTTAGATTCTGGATTGTAATCTGCATCATTACCGTTCTGGTCAGGATAATCTCGTCCACAAAACGGGTGCCACTGTGGTCTAAGACACACTCAGTCTCATACTGAAAGAGGTCTCCTTTTTTCCCCGTCATCTGTCTCATGGCCTCCTGAAGTTCTCGAACACAACTTGACACTGCCTCAGGACGTAGCTATTTGGCTGCCGAATACTCGCCGAGCTTACCTGCAGGTAAAACGCTTCAGATTTACACAACAGGGTTCCGGGGGTTTCTGTCAAGGCTTTATTGCCTCGAGCTAAATTGCTGTTTTGTATCCTACGGTCCAGGCAACCTTCGACTGAACATGCAGACTGGCGTTCAGGTTGTTGGGGATGTTACGCCAGAAATACTATCTCCAGCATGCCCACATTCACGATGACCAGGCACCAACAAGTCTCTTACCAATCTATACTTTCACTCGAATGGCCTGTCCATAAACCTCGACAACAAGTAAGGAGCAGTGGACGGTGCAGCCAAGGTAGGCACAATTCCAATGGATTATTGATCTTTGCCCCTTTTCTGGGTACGAGAAACATGTCACAAGAGGTTACTGGTATATCTGTGCTCTAGAATCCAAGACATATTTTGTATCCGGAACCGAATAGATCACCCGATCGAGAGGCCTTTGTCTTTGATTCAGATTAGTGCATATACAAGTAGTTACTCGGAACTTTGAACAAACAAGTCTGCGTTGATTCGGATCGTATGTGTTCTCCGAATTCCGAGATTGGATCAATCTAACAAGCGAAGGTTTCATAACGTTCTTTGTTTTCCATCATCTTGTTGAAAAGTACGGACGGGCAATTACATGGATTCAGATTTTTTTTGTCTCAGAAAAAGAGAGGATCACACAGCATGATGATTATTTGTGTTACATGACTTTAGATGACATATATCCGTAACGGTTTTTCCCCGTTGCCCATATCGTTGGGATCGGACAATGAGAGAAGAAAAATGAGGTAGTAGTGTCGCGGAGTCTGAAAAGGTTGTATGTGAACTGTAAGAGCTAGGAATGTGCCTGGATCTCATCGAGGAAAAGATTGAACATACCTATCTAGAATTTCACACACACACACACAAGGGGTAATTTCCAAATGTTTACAAGACAAACTGGACCCAATCTCAGCGAATATACTACGGTTACGGTACCTTATTTCAGGCAACTCTATCCGAGACATTGGGTCGGTTACCTATATGTACCGTTTGACAGGATATGTCGACAAGAGAATCTCACGGCCGAGCGGGCATCTCCCACTTTCTCTTCGACTGAATCTCGCACAGCAGATCACAAGGAAATCCCAGATCATTATTGCCGTTGTGTTTGCTTTATCCCGCGACGGTTGCACCCGTTCCCATCGATACGAGAAGATGGCGCTCGGCGGCGAGCAGAGGAGCTTAGGCATGGGCAAGGCGTCCAAGTGATCTGATCATCAACATTGCCGTTCCCGTTTGGCATCATCCCGGCTCCGGTCACAGGGGAGGGGGATGAGAATCAGTATAAGAGGAACGGTCTGATCTCGAATCCGACCAAGTTTCGGGTTTCTTCTTCTTCTTCATGTTCCGGACTCAGGTTCTCAGACACCTAAAAGACAGACGTTGGAGTACTTACCTTACCACCACCTCTACCCAACCAACACGATGATCCTCATTAACCTCCTCCCGCTCTTCCTCCACATCCTCCCATCCCTCGCCATCCCAGCATGGACAATCTTCGACATAGCCCGCACCTGCAGCCCGGACGGCTCATCCTGTCTCTACCAACTCGACCTCGACCAAAACCCAGACATGGACACGCCTTACTCCCTAGACGACATCACAACCTGTAACTTCCCCGCTTATTCATCTCGGTCCTCGTCTCAACCGGTCCCAGCGAACCAAACAGGGTTCAGCTTCGCTTCTTGTTTACACACGGACAGGTTCCGCATCAACGGCGGGTACAACTCGCAACAAAACTTTTGGACTTTGGTCGTTACCGATCTGGAAAGGGGAGAGTATGCTTTCTTTGGGTATACGGATGATGAGCTGCAAGATGGGAGCGAGGTCGTGCCTAAGAGGGCCAAGGTTTTGTATAATGGGATGGAGAGGAGGACCGAAGGGGAAGGGGGGGAGTCAAACGGGGAGGGGTCAGGGGGAGGAAAAGAGAAGGCAGAGTATCTGGTGAGGGTGGAGAAGGATGAGGAGGACGACGATGGCAATGGGAAGACGTGGCAGATTAAGGACTTGTCTAGGGGTGAGCTTCCCTCCTCGGGATCATATATCATTTTTGCAGCAAGCTTACATACTGACTCCTGGGGCGGTAGTCCAGAACGAGAGTGAGGATACAACAAGGGTGGGCTTCAAGATTAAGGACAGTGATGGCCTGGCGGCTCATTGCACGTTGACTCTCGCGGGCTCCAAGAACGACATTAGCTGGTTTGGCAAGGCGTGCAAGGGGTTCAAAATCTCATGGGGATATAAGCCGGATACGGATGGGAGCGTGATGACGGTTTGTTACCCGCAAAACGGGACTGCTGCTTGGTTTGGATGGGATAACATCAGTTATCAGACTGATTTTGGCGATTCTACTAGGAGGGGGCTTCATGCGATTGGGTGTGCTTAGAGCAAAACTCGTTTAATTGATCAGGTAATTTGGAATTTGTTCTTGAAGGACGGACCCGGGGATAAGGCCCCTTGTGAGTTGGCGCTATGGGGCAGTGGAGGCAGCTACCTGGCGATCCCGTCCAACCCCCGCAAAGACCCCTCTGGACCCCGCCAGACCTTCCACCACCCCTCCTCCTCCGTCCGCTTCATTGATTGCTTTTCATCATGCCACGTCTGCCCCCAGCTCCCGGGGTAATGGTTCCATTCCTTTGGTATATCGGCACTTCTTTGGACAATCAGCAGCTTGAAACTCGAAGCTTGAGCCTGGGGTGGCCGTTGGAAACATGTTTCATGGGGGCGAATGAGAATCAGAAAGGTCAGACCCAGATCCTTTCTCCCTCCCTCTCTGTTCCGTGTTCACCACAGCAAACTCCAAGGATTCCCCCCAAGATGCACAATGCTGTGATACGTAATGCCGTGCATCCAACGGTCCCCTCTTCGCAAATACTACCCACCCCACTTGCTGACTTTATTGGAGAAAAAAAGAAAAGAAGAAAAGAAAAAGAAAGGGAACATCGTCGATTCGCCGTCGGCAGATGCCTGGCACAGCGACGAGATAACCAAACCGCTTACTCCGTGCCTCGACGCGCTGTGCCTCTCGCTGACACTCTTTGCCGTGAGAAATAACCTGTGTGTGCCACACACACACACACTTTTCTCAATTCATTTCAACCGTTTCCTTTCCTTCTTCCCCCTCTCTTGCCTTGCGTTTCCCCTTGCAGGAACTAAAGATATTTTTATCCCCCACCCACACCACTACCATCACACACGTCCCACGTTTCCCCTGCCCTTCAAGAATTTTTTTTGGATAGCCCTTCTTGAAACGCCTTCCTCCATGGAAGTTCCTCTGTTTTGGTTTTTCTCTTGTCATCCAGCCTGGTGATGTCAGGGCGGTTATTTGTTCTATCTTTGTCATACACAATCAGCAAGACATCAAACCACAAGGCTCAATTCGATTACTGTACTTGTATATATATATATAAAGACTCACCATGAGGATCGCCTGCCTCCAATTCGCACCCCAAGTGGGTCATGTCTCTAACAACATATCTCGTGCCGATCAAATAATATCAGAAGCCGACCCAGGAGATCTCCAAAACTTGGATTTGCTTGTCCTCCCCGAAATGGCCTTCAGTGGTAAGTGACACACTCACACACACACACATGCAGTTACCGAACTTGACATTTTTGCCTAACTTGTCGTGTTAAAAAGGATACAACTTCAAGTCGTTAGAGGAAATTATGCCCTACCTTGAACCATCGGCATCTGGCATAAGTGCAGACTGGGCCCGCGCAATGGCTCGCAAGTATGACTGTGTTGTTGGTGTGGGCTACCCGGAAGTGGTCAGAGAAAAAAATGAACAAGAAATGTCAAAAAATTACAACTCACTTGTCTTCATCGGCAAAGACGGAGAAGTGGCCGCCAACTACCGAAAGAGTTTTCTTTACTACACTGACAGCACATGGGCTCTTGAAGGAAGCGGGTTTTACCAAGGAAAGCTGGGCGACCTTGGGAAGGTGGCTATGGGAATATGTATGGATATCAAGTATGTGTCGACCTTGACAAACCCCTGGATTCTTCCATACTAAATCTTTTTTTTTTTTACAAGCCCCTACAAGTTTGAGGCTCCCTGGGATGCCTGCGAATTTGGAAGCCACGTCAGGAAGATCCGAGCAAATCTTGCAGTTGTCTCCATGGCATGGTTGACTTTTGCCGACCGAGAAATCTTCACTTTGGTACCCGAAAGGCCAGACCTTGAAACTCTCCAATACTGGGTCCGCCGTTTAGAACCAGTCATCAGGACTGACGACGACAACAACGAAGAAATCATTGTGGTTTTCGCCAACCGCTGCGGTATCGAGGACGAAGTGCTTTACGCTGGTACCAGTACGGTGCTTGGAATTCAAAATGGCCAAGTAAATGTATACGGTATCCTCGGCCGTGGCGAGGAGAAGCTGCTCGTAGTTGATACCGATGAGCCACCATTTGCGAAAATTGTTAGCGCTTCCGCTCCGGAGGACGAGCACTCACCTTTATCAAACGGATCTTCAGAGGACACCGGTGAGGAGGACGAATCATGGAACGGAGACGCCAATCCAGAGGATCCTGGATCCGCAGAGTCACCTCCTTCAGCACAGCCGCCTAAAGACAACCCTCAAGAACAACAATACTCCTCACGACCAAAAGACTCAACAGAAAAGACGGCGACAATATTCTCTTCATCCTCCCCTATTACCAAAGCGCGCCCAAAACTCTCAATCCTCACCGACCCAAAAATCATCTCCCCATTCTCCGTTAAACCACCACCAATCCAGATCTCCCCCGCAGACCTCTACACATGCCTCGACACCCCGCCCTTCTCCTCTCAAGACACCAAATTTAAAGCCAACACAACAATAATCTCCGCGATCCCCGTCTCAGCCCTAACGCCCACATACACGCCGACCGAATCAGGTGCTGCCACCAGTAACTGGCCACCTCAATCAGGCGACATTTCTCCATGGAGTTTTGGAAGTTCTTCTCCCGTACAAGTACAAGAACAAGAAGAGGACTACTTTGTCGAATGGTTGGTGGAGGAGCCGTCACCGAACAAAACTATGTTTAAAAGGGGCAGTCAAATCTGGAGACCGCGCGAGGAAGAATCACCAACTTTGGGGGGAGGAAGAGGGTTGTTGCTGCCGAAATTGTGGAGCAGGTATGAGGATGAGGATGATGAGGGAGAAGAGGGAATAAGCCCAAGGACTGTTGTTGTCGGGTTGGGAAGGGGAGGGAACAGTGCAAAAGAAGGAAGGGAGATGATTAGGATTGGTGCCAGTCCCAGCATTTGGGCTGGCGGATGTGATGAAGGTGAGGATGAGGATGATGAGGATGACGAGGGGTACATGGTGAAGGGTGGGATATTGCCCAGTCCTGAGGTTTGGTCGTCTTCGCCAGTGTTGGAGCAGGGTGAACAAAAAGATGACGATGCGAAAGTAGAGAATCCCCCCGCGCTGTGGAATACTGGATTGCAGGGACTCGGAATACGGTGGGACGATGGGCAGAGGCCTGTTTCTGCGTGGTAGGGCATGCCAGATGCAAATGATTTTGGTCATTTTTCTTCGGTCGTACTTATTTTTTTATTATTAATTTTTTGCATACACTAGATTGTTTGCGTATTATTACTTTTTGGAAATGAAAAGAAAAGCGATTTGGGAGTCATTCCACTCGCTCGATGCAACCAAACCAGGTTCTCATCTTGCACTTGCATCTTTGCCAATCAACAAAATCAATAATCGTCCACGTCAAGTTGTGCTTGATTCTTCAATTTTTCTAATTCCCATTCAGTTAGACATTAAATTATTATTACGTTTTTTGTTTGTTTGTTTGTTGTAATTGTAATTGTATCATGTTTGTTTGCTTTTCAAAATTTGGTCGATGTAATTTAATTTTACCCCCCTCGCAAAAAGTAAACACATAAATCCGTTATGCGAGAAAGGAAAACAATCAATTTCCGAAAGGGAATGGCTCAATGGTCTAGTGGTATGATTCGTGCTTCGGGAATTGCTTTCCCTCAGTTCTCTTCAAAAAAGAATTGGAAAATGTGCGAGGTCTCGGGTTCGATCCCCGATTGAGCCCATTTTTTGCTTTCATTTTTGACTATGATTGATTGCATAGTCATCATCGCCTTTTTTTTTTCTTTCTTTTCTTTTTTTTTTTTTTTTTTTTTTGGCGGAGATCGAAAAATGAAATGAAAATGAAAGAAGCCGGTTGGTTTCTTTGTTGGGGAGAATAATAAAAAAGGGCAGAAACTAAAAACTACTATTGAAGGGGATTTGTTTGGATTATCTAAATACTTTCTTTCCCTTTGATGTCTTGTAAATTCGTTGGTAGAAAAACATGCAAGAAAAAGACAAAAAGGCAGACGAAAAAAATTAAATAAATAAAACGGTGAATTAATTTACAAGCAATCAACATTTTTTGCGAGATGCATGTGTGTATGTGTTTGTTTTTTGGCTGGCTGGCTGTCTGGCTGGCTGTCTGGCTGGCTGACACTCACTCACTCGCTCACTCAGTTCTCTGTTTTCATTTATACTTGCAGTCGAGAGCACCTGATATGCCTACCTACCTTAGGTAGCACCATAGAAAGAGATTAAAGATAAGTTTTTTTTTTATAAAAAAAAAAAAAAAGGCCAAATAAATAGCGACACTCATAACCGTAAGCTTACTTACTCACTTACTTACATACATTCATGTTTTTTTTTTCCCTCTCCAAGGCGGCCAAATTGGTACCCACCCGGATGGTGGGTGACCGCTGAGGAATCACTGCTGGTGGTTGTATGTTTTTATTCCATATTTTATCTCCATCGCCGGATAGTGGAAAACTCCCTTTTCCGTGGCAGATGCACAACGTATGTTCAACACGCAGGATATTGAGATTTGGACCGTCGGCTGGAGTTGAAGAAACCGACAAGGGTGATCCGTTTTGCTCGAGTCAAAATATAGCAGCGACTGTTGAATCTCGGGAGACAGGCTGATAGATAATCGTGATTATAATTTAATTAATCAATGAGTACAAGCATGTGTAGTTGTCGCCGTGACAGATGTTATACAAGCTCAAGAATTCAATGCACAACAAGACCAAACAAAACCCCTAAAACTCCTATCCTCATATCCCATGTTCAAAACACCCCCTTGAGTCCTCGAACGATTTTAGGCCCATGTCATAAAATAAAACATAAAGAAACTGTCGCGTTGATGCGTGGGTATATATACGATCTCTCAACATGAAAAGGAATAAAAAGAAAGGTGGCTACCGCCTGGGCGGTGCTTTGAATGCCGTCTTAATCTCTACAGACTCAACCGGACTTCCAGTTGGAGTTGCCTTGTCCTTCTTCACCGTCAGTCCCAAGCCTATGCCGTTTACAATACTGTTCCTTGATTCTTTGGGTGGCGGCCCGGGCGGTGGTGGAGGAGGAAGCGCATCGGTGGTTGTGAGCTTGATGATTGGTCTCGACGGCTTCTGGCTTTGCTTCTGCTGCGGCTGCTCTGGCCAAGCGTAGCTTCTAAGCAGAGGCGTCATGCCAGTTCCCGACGTGGGGCTGCTGAAGGATGTGGCTGATTGTGGTACAGGGCTGCCCTGAAAGCCGTGCACGCCGTGCTCAGAAGGAACATATGGCTTAATCGCGGGGAGCAAGGCGCTCGTGCTACGGACTGAGTCTGCCGACATGGGCGACTTGAAGTCGGATGGGGAGTAGTAGACCTTTTCGGCAGCATATGGTGTGGTGTAGGCCTGTGGTGGTTGGGCTGGAGGGATGCTTGTGGTGAGAGCATGCAGCGGCACGGCGGCTTCGGCAGCCTTCTTCGAAATAGGGACTGAGATGTCGCTTTCTTGCTGCTGAAATGAGGAGCGAGTGTACACTGGCAAGATTTGGTTTGGGTCCTCAACAACAGGCGACATGCCCTCCGCTGCCGCGGGCCAGTGTCGTGGCGACAGCATGCTGTGTGTCTGGCACTGGAAGGAGATGCCCGACTCGGGGCGTTGTCCGAAATTGCTGAAGAAGTCGGCTTGGGCGCTGGCGCGGTTGATCCTGTTCTTGCGCTTCCGCAGACAAACGAAGATGACGGCGGCAATGACAAGGAGACCAACAACTGCTCCAGCAACGATACCAATGATGGTAGTAGTCGCGATGCCCGAGCTCTTCTCCTCGGACTTTCCAATTGCTGAAGGGTCGACGATGGTAATGATGTGGTCGGAAAACACGGTTTCGTTTAGCCCGAGGATCACATTGGGAGCAGGCTGTTGTTTGCAGCCGGCTTCGAGTGCCACAAGAAGGTTGGCGAGGTAGAGAAACTTGCGCTCCGCAGCGACGCAATCTCTGCATCTGCTGTAGTGAAGAGGGTCGTGGGCTTCGCCCTGTCCGGCCGAGCAGTAGGAGTAGGCCGTCATGTCCTTCTGGTTGAGAATACCGTGCTCGACACTGTCCTTGAGCGGACCGCAGGCATGGGATGTCGTGCATGGCGATGAACCAACGTCTGTGGCATTTGGGTAACCGAATACGCAGTAGGCAGCGGCATATCGTGCGTTGTCTGACCGTTGGTTAGTGGAAGGCAGGCATTGATTGGAATTCAAGTCAACATACAGAGAAACCACATCATATCACTCTCGCTCCCCTGAGAAAAGCCGCTCTGCTGAAGGCAGGACATGCAAGTCTTGAACTTGGTTCCGGCAGGACCCGAATATTTGGCATCCTGGCAGACAATATCTGAATTCTTGGTGGTTGATGAGTTGGGGTCCGAGACGTCGACGGTTGAAGAGTCCTGGCATTGCGAAGCACAAGGAGAATTTGGTGTTACTTGTAAGGCGAACACAAGTTGTGGAATTAAGATAAGGGAGAAAAGTGTAGCTAATCTTAAAGATGCTGTAATGTGGGAACCCATGGTGGGATAAGTCGAGGCCTAGGTGGCCGAGCAGTATATAGTAGTAATAGATGGACAGGATGGACTGATGAAGAGAGCCCGGGGCCAGCCTGGGATTGTTGATCTTGTTGATCTGGGAAGAAGCACGAAGAGAATGATGAAGAGAACTGAGACAAGACATGGAGGTCTACCAAGAGACGGGAGAAAGGAACGAGTATACATAAAATTGTGGTGCCGCCCATCTTCACTCAATTGATGTGATGGTGAGCAGAAAGGGCAAGTGGGGTGCATGGTGAACGACGGGATGGTGTGCTGAAGGGTGGCACTCGCCCTGACCTAACCCGCATCGGGAGTGTGACGAATTGATAGCGTCCTCCATCTTGATGTGCTGCCGCTGGTGATCTTGCGAGTCCCCTTTTCCGGGTGAGCCAATCACAGCGTGGGACGGTCGTGGTCGGCAGATGTTTGCAGCAACATCCTGCAGCATGCAGGTAATTCTTAGAATACACAGCCATATCTAAATATTTCTCGAGTGTTTGTCTGCTGATGCTTCTGTGCCGTGGTGCGTTCAGATGGCAAGATGGCTCAGTCGCAGCATGTTTCAGCGCTTAGCTCGCCAAAGTCCAGCCCTACCTACCTGAGCGTATTGAAATGATGAATGTAATAATCTGTAAAGAATCCAGTAGTTCGGGTTGCGCGCTTTCACCGGCCAAATGTTTGGCCCGATTGCCTGCTGCTCGTGGTTGCTTGATGCAGATGAGATGAACTCCCAAGTGAACCTGGAAGGTGGAAGGTGGTCCCTTGTCGGGCGCTTCGAGACCAATGCCAAGAGATGGCCTAAACCATTTGGAGAATGGCGGGAAATCAGCACAAGCGCTGCATCCAACTTGATTCGTTTTTTGTGCTGTTGCATCTGCACGATACCACCAACATCACGTTTTGCAGCACACATTATTTTATCCGCTGGGGCGTCAATTCGGTGGTTGCCGGACTACAGCACAGTGATGGGAACTTGGGGTGATGGTCAATGGGGGCATAGACATTCAGATTGCGCCTACCTCGTCAATTGCAAGCCACCCCATGATGGAACCTGAAAGACGGCAGCGAGGTCTTACCTGCGGTTCCCGTGGGCTCAGACTCTTCGATATTTATTCCACACACTGATCCCGTCATGGCACAGACCGTTGGTGCATGATTCCAATTTTGAACCTCAAGGTTGCATGTCTTCCATGGAATTCTGTTTGACGGTTCTGCACTTCTAAATCTAGACCCCCTCATCAGCACTAGATATCGACGCGGGGAAAAGCACCTCAGACTCGCATGCACCACAGCAGGCGCTGTGACCACCCAGTTGTCGGTCATTTCTCTCCTTCACCCTCTCGCCTGGCGGGGGGATGAAATGATATCACATAAGCACACCGACTCCTCAAAAGTCAATTGTGACGAGAACCTCAAGCACATGAGAAAACAGAACCTCGTCTCGGAAACAACGGAAGCCGCCTTGGTAGGGAGATATCACACAGGTGGCACCCAGTTTCCGGGGGTAGGTACACTAGATAGTGGTCGGCGCCTCGCCGCCGCCCGTTGCAGCGGACACCATTCGCGTTCCCGTTCCCGAAATCTCCATGGGCCGCTGCCGATGGCCACTTTTCTAGGCCAGATTTGAACAGGGTTTTTTTTCTCACTGACCATACACGTTGCCCAATTCAAATTCCTGCCCTGGAGAAAAGTTCTCTCTGTGTTTGTGTGTGACGTAGCTCGAGATTATCAAGTGTGCACAAACAAGGCTGAATAGGTATGTAGGTATACAGTGGTATATACACTACAAAAACATCCCCAAAAAAACATCTATCCCCAAACTCCTCAATAACACACCAGGGTCCCCATTTTCCAAATTCCATTTCCCTCTGTATAAATAACTCAAAAAACATATACCCCGCCATCATCATCATCCGTCCCGATCCCCGCCCCGAACAAACACCTCCCCTCCTTGCAATTCGCGTGAAAGACGATCCCGCTCTTCCCCTCCGCATCAACATAGCCCGCCGCGCCCCCGGGAGCGCTCAAATTAAACCCGTCACCCCTCCCCTCGGTCATGACCAGCGCCCTCTCCCCGGTGTCCCCGGTCCCGTTCATCTTTACATAATTCCCCGCAACCCCACTGTCCGACACGGCATAATTGACGCTGTACCCTTCCTCGCTCCAGCAGTGATTGCTGTAAAAGAGCACGTGCCTCCCGCTCTTTTGGTCGTACCACAGATCCGGCGCCTCGACCAGCGGTCCGTCCCTTTCGTCCCTGTCTAGTATCTGCACGGGCTCGCCGACGAGCGTTACCCCGTCCGTCTCGCTGACGCGCTGCAGCATGATGGGCGTAGACTTCAACGGGGGGATCGTGTTTCCGCAGGATCCTCCGTTTCCCAGGCTGTTGCCGTCTACTTTGTACACCAGATACCGTCTCCCGGTGACGGGGTCTAAAAACCCCGAAGGGTCAATGGCTCCCCCCCTGGAGAGAGGACAGGCCAAGGGGGAGGGTAAAGGTTTGTAGGGGCCGAGGATGGAAGCGGTGGAAACCGCGGCGCCGATGCAGTGGAACGCCGAAGAGTTGCCGGGCAGCTGGGCCGAGTAGTACATTACCCAGCCCGAGTTTTGAGGCAAGGAGATGACGGACGGCGCCCAGGTGAGGAGGGATTCGCCGCCCGCGGTCCAGGGTCCCGGGTCGGGTAGGGGGTCGGCCTGGGGGAGGTAGGTCCACGGTCCGGAGGGGGAGGACGCCGAGGCTGCTTGGATGTTTTTGGAGTTGGACGAGGTCGCGAAGGCGTAGTAGGTTAAGTTTTGGGCCGAGTAGATTATGCAGGGGTCTGGGAAGTCGACTGAGAGGAGGGGCGTTTTGGGCGTTGCGTGTGATGGGAGTATGAGAAGGGAGAGGAAGAAGAAGAAGAAGTGGAAAAGGAGAGAGAGGGGGAGGAGCATTGCTCTTGCCTCCTTGCTCCCCTTGATATTTTGTTGTTGTTTATTTTGATGATGATGATGATGATGATGATGATGATGATGATGATGATGAGGTAAAAATATGGTCGGTGGGTATGCTCCGGATTTAGGTCGAGGTAGGTAGGTAGGTATCAAACCGATCTCTTCTCAAAGATAAAAAAAAAAAAAGAGTTGTTTTGCAAAAGTGCTCAAAATTTTGACATCATCATGAATTTGTGCTGGGGCGCAAAGTTGACAGTGTCGCTCAGTCTGTCTTTGCCAGAAAGAAAAGCGCACAGAAGTTGATGAGCGATGTCCGTGATTATAGGTTATATGTAGATCCTTTCAAGTGGTTCGTGAAAAAAAAGAGGGGAGGCTGACAGAAAAGGGCGAGGGTCCAATAGTCTCGTCTTCTTCTTCCTCTTCCTCTTCAAGAACGCGAATACCTGACCCCAGTATACGTATTCAGTTGCAGCAGGTCGGGTCTGATGTTGCACCCTCGTGAGTAGATCAGATGGAAAAAAAAAAAGGAGAAAGATTTGTTTTTAGCATCGCCGTTGAGATTAGCTTCTTTTTTTCCCCCATAAGTCCACATTCCACACTAAGATAATTGGGACGATGATCACATATAGTTAACCGCTTTTGTTTCTACGTGATCTCTGTCATGCATGGGTAAATGAATCAAACCACCTGGTTTTGTCTCTCAGAAACAGAAAAGAAACACACACACACACACACACACACACACACACACACATACACAGAGATCATTGACATTCAGAAAGGATACCTCCCTCAACCTCAAAAAAGCTTCAACCAACAGACTTGGCCTAACCACCCCTTACAACATCCACATGCATTAGTTCGGGCTGATCTCGTCCATCTAGCCCTCCCGTATCTGCACCTCTCGGTTGACGCTTTGATCCCATCATATCTCCTTCATTCTTTTGCTCCCCGAGTGTGTAAACCGGGTCCTCGGCAGGGCAGATGGACAACATAAGAGCCCAGTTTCCCTGGGTCACTCATCATCACAAGTCACAAAATACAAAGAGCAAAGACAGACAAATGACCAGCGAAGTTCTCTTCTTGATTCAGAACAAACTACCACGTAAAATAGTAGAGTAAATAGAGAGTCCCACCACGCTGAAACTATGTACAGTGACCATAGTGAATTCATTGATTTAAAAACCTCCATTGAAAAACCCCTTGAACGCCATTGAGCTTTTTACCCACCGAATGCCGACTACACGAAACGCCCATGCCGAAATATGAACAGCGTTGAAAAAAACATAGAAAACCCAGAGAGAAGGTGATGGTATATAACCCGGGCCGAAGAAAGGATGTCGCATCAAGTAACGAGACTAAACTCCATCTAGTCACTCTCATCGCCGCCCTTCTTGGCCTTCTTCTTCTCTTTCTTGGCCTTCTTACGTTCAGCCTTCTCCTCGGCGGTCTCACCCTCGTGCTTTGACTTGCGCTTCTTGTCCTCCGACTTTGAAGGGGTGGCAGCGGGAGCATCCTCATCAACCTTGGCGGGAGTAGCAGCGGCGGGAGTCTCGGGTTGAGCGGCAGCAGTCTCGCCGGCAGGAGCACCGTAATCGGTGTATGACTCAACCCACTTGGCAGGCGTCTTCTCGTTAGTACGGCCGAACTTGTCCAGCTTTCCATCCGCCTTCATCTTCTTCTTCTCGGAAGCAACAGGGCCAAGGCCCCAGCGGCGAGGGTAGAGCTCGCGGTCCATGATGCACCGCTTAACCTTGGCAACGACACCGTTGGGCAAAGTTGCCATCTGCACCTGATTCATTTGCGCAAGACCAATAGCAATAGCCTCGCCCTTGGTGGTGCAAATGACAATCTGGAGAACGTATTGTTAGCTTGCCAGTGCAGTGAAGAGACAGTAATTGGCTGAAAAAAGACTTACCTCCTCATGAGCCTCAATGTCGGGGTCAAAGCGGAGAAGACCGGGGATCATGACCTTCGCACCGAAGCAGATAGCGGACACAGCAGAATCCTTAACGATGATGCGCTTATAGTTGCACAGAAGGGTCTCAAGCGGCTGAATGACGCGGCGGAGAGGCTTGTCATCGCCATTGTTGTCAAACTGGTACTGTGCGTCCAAGACGTCGTGGAGGGTGACGAGGTTACCATCCTCCTCAGACATGACGCCGGAGCGAACACGACGGAGCTCCTGCATGTGGGCGCCGACGCCTAGCATGAGGCCGAGGTGAACGCAGAGAGTACGAATGTAGGTGCCGGCCTCACAGGACACCCAGAAAACACCAAGGTGGCGATCGTTATCAAACTCGATCAACTTGCTCTTGTAGATGGAACGGATGCGCAGCTGGCGCTTGACGGCCGAGATCAAGGGAGGGCGCTGGAAAAGGGCACCGGTGAGGGTCTCCAGAGCCTGGGCAAATGCGGCCTCGCCCCCCTCGATCTTGTCGTGGAAGCGAACCACAGCAACGTACTCCTTGCCGGCACCCTGCTGAGCCTTGACGAGTCTGGTGGCGCGGTCAATGCAGACGACTGTTAAAAGCACACTGTTAGCCCTGTCGGTCGCCAATTGAGTGTGTAGGCCTGTGTGCCGCGATATAACTTACTGAGACAGCCAGTGACCTTGGGATCGAGGGTACCAGAGTGGCCCGTCTTTTCGACACTGTATGCGACAAATGGTTAGCAACAGTTTGCGCCATCTAATCCAATTCTTCCGATAGTGGGAGCCGAGTCGCTCAATACGTACCGGAGGATTCTCTTCATCCAGGCAACAACCTCGTGAGAGGAGGGGTTTGAGGGCTTGTCAAGGTTGATGACACCGCTCGAAACGTACGACTTGATGTCTCGCTTATATGGAGCACAGCCGTGATCGGTAATAGGCGTATACTTGCCGGTGCGGATGATCATCTTGTCATAGTTCTTCAAGAGAAGCTTCTGGTTGCTCAGATCGGGAGCGGGAGTGAAGTTCTGGGGCTTGACCCAGTCGCCATCGTCCGCCATCTCGTTAAGAACGACCATTGTGAAAGTGTGGTATAATGTACTTGTCTGAAATGAAAGTGAAAGATGGCCGAAGTGGACTCGGTATTGTAGGTGGGCCGTGAGAAGTTCACGAGTCGGCGGCAGGCTGGTAGAAAGAGTTGTTGCAGTCGCCGTTCGATTTTCCACCGATGTTTGCGCTGCGTTTTTCAAAAGCTTCAAGAGCTCTGGAAATTTTTTGGCTTTGCAGGGAAGATGTGGGGCAGGCGATTGACGGTCGCGTCTTCCTAAAGAGGTTAGCGTGGGACTCGCTCACGTGGTGATAAGATAATCGATAACTCCAAATCGATGGAGTTGGGGGTGGAGATGTGGACCTCTGGCCCACAAATACATTGGGTGGCTGTGATGGCTCGACTGGGCTGGGCCCCCTTCTTACAAGAGAGAGGTCTGAGCTTCTATGAGTTACTCCTCCCAGCCGTTTTTCAGCGAGAAAGTTCACATGAATTTATGGTGCCGGGGGTGCAGGGTCGGTGTTCAGCAGGTGTTGTGGCTTATACTACAGAGTTAACAGATGTCATGAGAGGGAGGCGTGCTGACATCACGTCCATCTTCACTAATTACTTAAGTGAGTTGCTGTACAGAAAAATGGATTGAAACTCTCTCTTTGTCCAAATCTCCTGCAGCATCATATATATATAGCGCTCATATATATCATCGCCTTGTTGGGCGGCACCCAAAATTCAACACTGTCCCTCCCCCTCCTCCCAGTGACAGATATAAATATTATATACAAAAAGCAAAATGCCTGTCATGAGGCTCTTCAGGTATCTTTAATCCAACTCCAAAACTGAAACACAATCCGGGTATATTAGACAAAAAAAAGCAAAGCAAGAAAGAATCGGCAAATAGAAAACGAAACAGCTGCTCATCATGAGATTGGTACAGTTTGCAGCCCCAACCCAGTCCCGCCACCTTCATTTGACCCAGGCCTGCTTTCATGCGCTCTCCCATACCCAGGATGATGTAACACCGGGGCCTGCGGGGGAACCGGCATCTGGTAGTAAGGGTTGTTGCTAACCTCTCCGTTATTGCTGCTGCTGTAGGGACTCTGGACCTCACGAAGCTCATAGACCTCCTCAGCCCGACCCTTGCCCTTGATGTCGGCTGGGTATCCATAAGGGCCCTCCGCCTTCATGGTTCCATTCGAAGCTTTACTCCGCAAGCTCGCCTCGTCCCCTCCTAACGCAAGACCGATGGCAATCTCTTGCTGCCTTTTGTCCAGCTGCGCTTGGGCCTGCACGAATGTCTGTTCTTGCCTGGGAGATGGCCACTGAGTGAAAGCCGGTGGTGGCGAACCATGTACTGGGGATTGTGTTTGTATGAGTTGTTCAAGTCGTGGTGTGTTTAGTTGCTGGGGAGAGAGCGATGGCCAATTGGCAGCTGCCGAAGCCGAAGTTCCTGGGCCGGTAACTGGACTGTTGAATTGGCTACTGTATGGGGAAAAGTATCGCGGGAAGTTTCGCTCGGTGGTCTCGGTGATTGCCGAGATAGGGCTGTTCTCGTTCTCCCAGCCGCGAAGGGCTTTTTGGCTGACTGGGGTCTCGAACATGTCTCCATGGCCACCATTCCCACCATATCGAGTGCTAGGGTGAGGCCAGCCTGGGTTAGCGCCATGACGACGCTCGAGGTCGCGGAGAAAGGCGCGCCGCCTTCTCTTACCGTTGCAGACGATGCAGAACCCAACTACGGCCAGGATGAATGCAATACCGCCAACTGCGATACCAACTCGAGCACCCAGAGAAACTGGACCGTAATCGGGTGCTGGAACGGTAGCGTACGTTGTTTGTGGAGGAACAATGACAACGGGAGAGTCTTGGCTGAATGGGTCGCCAGTTACCGATATGGTTGAGCCTACTTCAGGTCGCTGCTCGCAGGCTGCCTCGAGGATGCTGACAAAGTTGTTGATGTACTTGCCGCCGTCAGTATCCATGGGCAACTCCTTCACACATGGCCCGCAGTTCTGCAGGGCGATAGTCTTCTCCCACAGAGAGCAATACTCGTATGGATCCGTGCCAATCGTGGTGTTCTGCGCATATTCGACAGCATCTTTCAATGGCTCGCATGCTCGCCTGGGTAACGTCAGTTCAAAGCTCCAACAGAATAAGTAGGTACAAAAAAGTATCAGATAGACTCACGTTGTAGTGCATGGGGTGCCACGATCAAAGAGGCACTTATCGAGGCTGCGGCGAAGGTTGTAGGTGAGTGCGGCAAGGTCGCTGTCACTCCCTTTGCTATATGGGCTGGTGAGTTGACACTTGATGCAATTCTCCCACAATACACCCGCTGACGTTTGAAGAGAGGGTCTTGTGCAAGATATCTCATCCTCAGCAGTTCTCGCCTGGTCGTTACCACACCACTTGGTACAATGTGATCCCTCAGTATTTCGAATGGCCGCCACCAGGGGTGCAGACACCACCAAGGCAACGGCAAGGCGGGCGGTGGATGTCCACATCCCGACAGATTGACGATGATGATGACGGAGCGGTGGAAGGGTGGCGTCTGAGTTTGTGTGGTTGTAAAAAGAGAACCAAAGATTGGGTTCTGCCGTCCCTTTGGTAGGATCTGAATGCGGGGGGCTTCCGGGACTGCAGAAACTGCAGAATGCAGGTGTCCAGCAACGGAAGGATGATTAAAGCCAAGTTAATTTTCTGTGCGACATGACGCCGGGACGGATGGACGGCGAGATATATGAGGGCATAAAAGAGACAGAAAGAAGACGCGCTTTGAGACGTATTCAATCTCAAGTAAGCGCGCGCCGTGGATTACAGTCTGCACTAGGCCCGGTAGTCACTGTTGATGAGGAGAAGAGGAAAGAAGTTGCTGTTGCGAGAGACGGAGACGGATGGATGTGATGGTGACAGCGACAGCGCACTGCTGATGATGAACGAACAGACGAGCACACGGACAGTGACAGGCCGGGTTGCCCCCAAGCGGCGAAATGCACATCAGCATTTCGTGGCGGGGCTTGGTGGGTGTGATTGGATTGGGCCCTCCAAAATCCCATCACTCACCCATGGGGGTCGGAAGAGGCCGCAGAGAAAGAGCGTGAGAGGGTCTGGGATCAATGCCGCCGGACGGCGAGGGTCAACGCTAGCAATGCATGTGCACGCTCACATCTCACAGCATTGACCAGTCGCAGCGTTCATCGCACCTGCTCCTGCAAGGGCCCTTGCAAACTCATACAGGCCCCACACGGCTGTCTCCCGTCTTGATTGGATCTGGTGCTCTCACGGTGGTCCACTCCTTTCCTGATCAAGACGAAGCTGAAGGTGCCCAGAAGGCTTGACGACCAAGCCGAGCCCGGATCTCTTGTTTTCCTCAAGATCCAAGACCAGCCTTGACTGGCCCCCAACGAAGCAACCACGCAGCAACCATCCAAATTCGGCGAACATTTCACCAACGTTCAGCCACTCCTGGCCCCCAAACGAAGTCTCACCTCCCCCGCCTTTTCGGGTTTCCATCCGCCTCCAGGTCGCATCCGCAAAGGCCTTCTGTAATCGGCGACACCAAAGAACAAGATTCCATGCCACTGATCAACTGCGAGGGGCCGTCCATCCTTCCGTCTCACTCTACCTCCATCTCATCCAATCTTCCAAGAGTCCCGAGTGTCTGGACCGAAACCTCTCAGAACCATGGGATAATAAATCACACAGACGCGCCCAGTCTTATGCATGCAACAACACAAAGCCCGGTTGTGTTAATTACCACATACACAGATTGTGAAAAAACCCATTTGACCCCATCTGACCGGGGGGGAAACGCCACATTCTCCGTCATTCCCATCAATTTATCCGTCCGTCTTAGCCAACCATCCAATCAAGCTTGTCTGATGAACAGCCAGTCAGGTAAGCTGCACAGTTTCCTCTGACCTGCATTTTGTGTAGATTGCGAATCCAATTGCTTCTCCAAAAGCGGCAAGACCAAACTGTCGGGACATGGTTGCACGATGGTCCCGTGATTGCGTGAAAAAGTGATTATTTCTTTATGAACAGCACACCGTACGGACGGCGGTCACGGCATTGCCGTCGCAGGCGCTTCCAACTCTGATCATGATTCTGACGACAGAAATCGGCAGTTGGCAAGAGCGGCTAACAAATACCAAGTCCGACTCCTTGCTTGCACGAAGGTCTCTGACCTGTCGGATTAGACGGAGAAAGTTGACTAACTTCCCAGTGACGGTTGGTTGGTTCGGCTCACATTCTGCATAAACATGCACTGCAAGTATGTATGTAATGTGCGTGCTAACCCCACCTGCTCGAACCCCCCTTTTCAGAGGTTACTGTGATGAGAACGCCCCTCAGTCCAATAGAAACACTGTGAGCCCCCCGTTGAAGGGGTAACAAAAAGGCGTGATGATTCAAAGCAGACGCAAAGGGGTAAACAGGGAGAAACGTGGAAAGTGTCGAATCTGTCACTGTCACTGTCACTGTCACTGTCACCCTGTTGCCCTTTTCTTCTGTCTGAACTTTGCTTCATCAGGGGTTGCACAATATCCAGATTTTTTATTTTTTTTTGCACAACCAAAACGAATTAGCTTCTATCATCACAGATAAGTGGCGGTCATTCAGCTCTCCAAGGCACACTTTGTCATTATTATTACCCCTTCTTGCGTCTTTCATGGTGAAAGTAACTGAAGAGGACCAAGAAAAGAATTCCCATCCCCCTCTCATGGCCTCCAAAGAGCGGGGCGCGTCAAAAGCCAGGACAAAGTTTGCAATGGAAAAGGATAATCCGACAAAGAGTCTTAGCATAAAATTGAATTACACCTAACAAAAACTCGAAACTAAACATAAAACAAGAAAGAAAAGAAGAAGAATACCCCTCATCAGAAAACAACCCAACGCCGTGTCTCTCTCTCTCTGTGTCTGTGTGTGTGGTATATGTCCTATATATGCAAAACCCTTTCGTTCCCCCTTCCCTCCAAAAATACCACATAAATCGAATCGTACATACATACATAACATACATCTCATCAGTTTAAACCTGCCCCCGTCTGATCGCCTCCTCCCTTCTCCTTCCCCACTCCTCGTTCAACAACGAAGCCGCCGAGTCGGGCAGCTCCTTAATAGTGATACTTGAATTACCATTTTCATCCTTTGTGGGCGGTAGGCTCAGAGATAGCATGCTATTGTACGAAGAATACTCGGGCGACTCGGGACTAGGGATGGAACTGCTGTCTCCCCATGTGGAGACTGAAATGCTCGACGATGGGACTGCTCCCCTGGTCGCCACCGGTATCGCTTCGTTTTCTTCGAGTTCGAGTTCGAGCTCGAGCTCCTCTTGGGCTTGCCAGTCCATTACTGATCCCCATCTTTTGTCTCCATCTTTATTTTCGTGGAAAGCCTGAGCGGTAGTAAAGTGCGTGGCTGGGCGGCGGGGTTCATCGTCCCAATCTTCCTGATCGTGTTTGTCTTGTTCGGCGGGCTGATATCTCAGCCTCGACCTCCCAACCGACCCAGATCGCTCAATACTTCCCTCTCTAACCGGTTGTCGACCGCGCCCAGAAAGGCCATCAACTCTAGACCTGCTTCGTCCTCCGCCCGCCCGACCGCGGACGGGTTCTTCTTCGGCCATGCCATCGTCGATCTGCATCTCGAAATCTTCTGACGCAGAAATTGCGTGTCTAAGGCGAGATGGAGGTCGGTATTGTCCTGCTTTGGTGGTGTGGTTGAGTGGCAGTGCTGGGCTTTGACTTCTCTGTTGTTCCAGGCCTGGACGCTGGCGAGAAGCATTTCTGGATTTGGGAGAACTCGGTCGGTCAGAGGTTGTATTAGAGGAGCGGGCGACATTGTTAAGTGCCGAGTTTGGATGGATCTTAAGGTTGGCGAGGACGGAAGAGAGACTTTGCCATTCTTCGGTGTGGGATTGAGTAGTAAAGGGGTGTGGTTGGAAGGAGGAGGTGGTGTAGCTTGGTTCTTCTTCCTCTTCTTCTTCTTCGTCTTCGTTGAGAGCGGATAGTGAAGGCTCATGCTTCCAGTACCAATCTGGTGGTTGTTGGTCGATCGGGGTGGAGATGTATCCCGAGTCTTGTTGTGGTGGTGGTGCTGCTGCCGTCGCCGCCGGCAATGCTTCTTCTTCTTCTTCTTCTTCGTCTTCGAGTGATTCGTCGAGGACTGCCAGAGTTGGCTCGTGCTTCCAGAACCAGTCTGGGGGTTCTTCGTCAATTGGGGTTGCGTCGTCTAGGTCGGTTGCAGAGGAGAACGAGGGGAACGAGGGGAACGAGTTTGGTGGTTTACTTGAAAGGGTGAATTTGAGGGGTGATGATGCTCCGCGACTCGTTGAAGGAGCTGAAATTTTTGATGGCTTCTCTTCTTCTTCTTCTTCTTCCTCCTCCTCCTCCTGAATGGATTCTTCATTCAGGGCACCGAGTTTCTGTTCATGCTTCCAATACCAATTTGGAGGCTTGGTATCAATGGGAGTTGCATCGCGGCTCCAGAGATCCTCAACTTCAAACGGAGTGATTGGTGTCATGCAGGCTCCTCCGCCAAAGACTGCCGAATGAGACCCGCTGTTGAAGTGCCAAGGCGATGGACTTTGTTTGTCCCTGAACCTCCACGGTGTTAATGGCATTGAGTTTTTGGACCGGCGCAAGGGGTCGGCCGGACTTGGTGAGCGGGATGAGTTGGGACTCTCAATGACAACATTGTCCGCAAGGGCGCTGTCTATCAGAGTGAATTCCTCAACAACAGTTCGAGACGGGCCGGTCGGTATTTGAAGACGGGTAGGCGAGGTTGGGATCTGAAGCCGGGTAGGTGATCGTGGGTTTGTGGGGCTCTGCGCTGTCTGGTCCGATGCGAGCCATGGGAGTCTGGGAGATAAAGGTGTTGGCTGTGTTACTTTGATTTCAGGGTTCGGCATTTCCAGAGTCAGAGCCTCCCTTGGTTGTTCAACCTTGACCGATGAGGGCTGAGGTAGATGCGCTTCATGGTCAACTGCAATTTCCTTGACTTGGGGGGCCGCCGCCTCCTTCACAGCGTCGATGTTCTCGGCCTCAGCGCTGGGCTGTTCGGTTAACCTGCTGATGGGTGGCTGGTTCGTGTCGACAACAAGCAAACCGCTTTCTCCACGACCTAGAATTCCGTAGACGAACACGTTGCCGGCCTTTACCCCTAGAACAGCGCTGGTGCCGGTGTACGTCACTTCACCTTCGGTCCCTGCCCTGTTACAGAAAACGACGATCACCTCGTCTTCCTTGTCGGCGCAAACGAGAGGCTCGAGCCGCTGCACCCAGTACACCAGTGTCTCGAGATCGGGCTCCTTCGGTTCAAGATTGAATTTCTCAGTAGCTTGATGTGTTTGCCATGCCATGGTGAGGATCACAACATTAGCCTGGACTTCCATGATGTGGTATCCGAATTCGAACGCTTCCCAGGGGGCATCTAATTTATAGGGGCTAGGTCATGTTAGAAGTGATACGCTGCAGGAGATGAGTTGAACTGACTTGATGTCGGTACAAATACCCATAGCAACTGTGCCCACACCAGGAACATCTGCATCGAAAAACCCGTCTCGCCCTTCGAGTGCCCAAGTCTCATCTGTAAAGTACAAGTGAGACTTCCTGTAGTTGCCGACCGCCTCGCCATCGCAATCGATCATGAGAGCCGAATTGTAATATTTAGATGATGTGGGCCACTTGTTGCTAACGTCGACCTTTTCCGGGTATCCCGCAATCACGGCGCATTCATGCTTGAGGGCAGTCGTTCGAGCCCATAATGAGGTTATGCCGGTGCCTCCATGTTCAAGACAAGGAGAGATATGCTGGAGAGACTTGAAGTTGTAACCGGTGAGTGCGAGTTCAGGGAGAACGAGTAAGTCGAGGCTGTCGAGAACCTCTTCCTTGACCGAGTTGAGGACGGCATCGGCGCGGTCGAGGTTATTGTCGACGTCCCCGACATGGGGCGCAAATTGTAGACATGCGATCTTCATGATTGCAAAGGCAGAACACAGAACTTGAAAGTTGGCTTGTCCCCTCTCTCACTCCGACCCGGTTCTCAAGTCGTCCCACGCAGTGGATGTTGTTACAAGTCAGCTTCTGCGCTCATGACATGTCGACTTGCAGCAAGAAGATGTTACGACGGGAGAGAAATGTAATCATGGAGTTAAGGCCGGAGGAACATCAGACAGGTAGGTAATCACAGAAGATGGGACACAGACCCCGGGAACAGGGATTGATGTGCGGACGGCGCCCTCCATTTACGTGGGGTAAAGGGTAGTGGTTGCAATGCTATTCTCGGAGACGGTATGTGGTACCATGGGCAACGGGGACAGGCTGATTCTCTTCCCAGGAATAGCCAACGGTTCTTTTCGGTTAAGCGCTGCCAACATATGCACAGATGAGTTCAGTGTTTGGACGATAAGTATAAACCCCATCGTCGTCTCCGTTTCAAAGGGAAAGAATCTTTCTGATTCCCGTATGCCGATATTACCCCCAAGGACGAAGAGAACCTGACGGTGGCACAATCGACGCTGCTGGCCCCCAATGACCTCTTTGTGATCAAGGTAAGTTGCCATCTCGGGACCCCTCTGTGAGTGGTCGTAACTGCAAGTGCCGGAGAGGAGGGGAGGAGGGGAACCTAGAAAAGCAGCGTAAGTGCCAGAAAACCGTTCCTTGCATCACACTAACGCAGTGTAGCCTATAAGCTGCGTGATGTTCCACCAGCGTGCTGTTGTGATAGAGTTTGGTGTCCAATCGACAGGTTCAGATTCACCTGAGGCATTGCAGCACAACATGAAATCATGGTAGCATAGATCCTGGTTCAACCCGCATTTTGCGATCGCAAAGACCAAAAGAAGCTGATTTACGCGCCCGGGTGGGTCCATTCTTGGAGCAGCGGGGCTGTGATTTGTCGTTTTTCTTCTGAGTGTGTGCTCTGATTGGATGATTTGCAAGGGAACGGACCGAACGCCAATATGCGAGTGATTCGGCTGTCTTTCTCTCTCGCAGACGGGCAGCACGCGGGGAGCGGGACCCCGCCTTGCACAAGTTCTTGATCAAAAACATTCAGCTTCATGATGTTTGTTTCAAAATCAAGAGATATGTAGGGTTGCACATCACTTTACTCCAAACTGTGGGGGAAGCCTGTTATTTATAATATAGACGGCGCTGCATTAAGTGCTCACTGAACGGGTTGGGTGGCATTCGCTCGGCGAAGGGGAGAATCCAGATTGCCCCGCAGTGCATCTCGACATCGAAATGCTGTTTGTGACAGGTCAACCTCGCTGAGTCTCGGCGACCCAGATCCCCGTCCTCACCGAGGGGCTTGTTCAGAGAAGAGAGCCGTGAATTGTGGCTTAGGAATACTTCATACCCCAAACTCCAACAAACCAGGCCTCCCCCCGCGCGGCCACCCCCGGAAGCTAAATCCTTCGTCGCTCGGATTTTCAGACTGACGCGATGCGATGCCGGCAGTTGGAGCTGCAATCGATGCAAGCGATGCAATTGATGGGATGGCATTGGGCAGCTTGCGGCCGGACCTTGCAGAAGGTCGGGACTTGAGAGCGGGAGGATCACTCAGCTCAGGCAGACCATTCAGATCAGAGTTCGAACATGATTCGATCTCGCGTTCTTTTCATTATCGCCGATTACAATTCTTCTCTTCCAAAAATACCTCCTCCAACGGCCACCGTTGATGAACACAAAGATACGGACGGCACTTTGTAATTTGGTGTAACCCGTTCAGGAAATGAAGACAGCTAAATACAGAGTACTTTTGGCAGCTCATGTAATCCATCACGGTGGGGTTTGTCAGGCCTCTGCATCGGAAATCCCCTTCCAGGTTCCCAGGCACCAACATTTCTCACTGGCACCTGGGGCCGCTGTGGCACTTGCGAGCAAACAACAAGGAGTTGCGTGTTACACAATTGCACGAAAAGGGCGCATTGAGATATCATCTGTGTATCGGCTGGAATCATGAAGAATGAATCATCTTCAACATGGCCAGCGCTCTCACCATCATTCATCACCAACGCGTCTTTGTTGGTCAACAGGAAATATCTGATAGAGTCAAAAAGACCAGAATGTGAGACCCGGAACACAAGCCCTACCCGAACGGGCCCGTGAACCGGACCAACAGAATTCTTCCCCGCGCCTAATGGAAGTTCTCGCAGACGCACATGAACAGGGCTGCCACGAGTTTTTCATGGTGTTGGTTCTGAATAAGCGCCGACAGCACACCATCCTGTCTGCAACTCATCTGCATCTGCACGACTGACACGCGAAAATAACCAGTTGGGTGTGAGGAGTCCTGAAAGAAAGAGACGGTAGTTAAGTGCCGGTACCGAGCTGATGCTGTGTTGACAATTATATCTCACATACAGCTAGTCTAGCTATCTATCAAAAGAAAAATAGAAGCAAAAGCCCACTTACCTACTATCACCACCCACACTCAAACTCGGCTTGGATGCCACCGAATCCATCCAAACCAGAGTTCTGCACCTCGGTTTTGCTCCCTATTCCCCCCGCGTCCTCTTGATCCAATCACCAACACCAACACCACCATGCTCTCTCTCCTGTGCCGCATTCATTCCTAATCCTCTCCACCTCTCAGGTCAGATCAGATTTTACTGCAAGTCACATTCGAGTCAAAATTGTGTTTGACGTCGGACCTTGCCTCAGGAGACAGAGAATGACGAAAATCCCTTGCGGCGCATGGATCAACGGATCAAATAGTCTTTTATCCTCCCCCACCATCTTTTCCCCCTTTCTGGAGAGTGAGACTCGTTGATCGCGCTTAAACTGGGTTGTTGCCCGGCGGTCGTCGCACAAATGGCTGGCGAAATATTGAATTGTACATCCTTAGACCCAACATTCATCCCGATCCCCCATCATGATCCAGACCCAAGGTACGCGCGGCAGCGCTTAAACGCATTTGCCGCAGCCTTCCAAGACTTCGGCAATGCGACGTGGAAAGTATTCTTGGTGGGGGCTATCTTTGAAGACAGTCTTTTTTTCTCTCTCAGGACGAGAAATCCTGCGCCGCATAGTGGTCAGCTGTGCTACCACCCCCCTTTTCCTATTCCCACTCATGGCCCCAGTACCGTGGGCCATCGAGAAAGAGCACAGCACTGCCTCGCCTCAGGACAACGCCGCCTGCTTTTGTTCACAGTGTGCGCGCGTGTGTGTTGGGGTGACCAAAGGCAGACTTTTCTGTTCCTCAGACTTGCATAGCTCAACTCCGGCCCTGTTTCTGTTGCCTTGTGGCTCTGTCTGACTTTCTCTTATATCATCCCCCGATGTTCCCACGCGAGAGGCAAAGATGGGATTCCCATCCGTCGTGTCCCCTCGGCTGTCGACCCAAAACAACAAGAATGAATCCATGAAACCTATGGAACGTTTAAGATGCATGGCGTCGTTGCTCAACTAGGGACTGAATCATCTACATCGACGACAACATCCTTAATATCAACATCAACATTGATTCTTGCGGCGAGGGCTGTTGTATCTGCTTCACCAACCGTCACAGCCGTCACGATCCCGGTTAGTAAGTGCTGCCAGTCAAACACGCCTCCAGTGAATTTCGGACCCAGCAGCGCTTTCACAACCGTTACAACCTCATCGACTCCCTCGGTGTTACCTTCCGAGACTTCACCTCCACCCGCGGCGGCATCATCCAACGGATCCGTTCACCCAGCCGTTATCGCGGGAACTGTTATAGGAGCTGTCGTTCTCCTATTCGTGGCAGCGTTTCTCTTTTTCATCTGCCGTCGAAGGAGCCCAAGAACCCAGAGACGAAACCAGAAACGAAGAAAAACAATCAGGATGTATTCCTACCCAGGAGAATACCAGACCGTCCCGGTCAACCACCCAAACTCGCCGCCATCACACTCACCAACTCCATCCAGCGACTCCTCTTCATCATCACAAGGACTATTACACGTAGACATCAGTAGTTACGTAAACGACCAACACGAAAATGAATACACCTACGTCCCTCGAGACGACATCACAATCACCACAAACAACAACAACAACAACCAACCCCGCCACCACATCAGAAACCAATCCAGCACAGACAACATCTTCCACCTCGCCTCCTCCCCACGAGGCGACCGCCGCTCAGTAGACACAATATTCGCCCTCCGTTTCTACTACACACACGAGCTCGACCGACGCTCAAAAGGATCCTTCCTGGCCGAACTCCCATCATCCCCAATCCTACCACCGCCAGTACCCCCTCTGCCCTCCTCACCACCACCGCCCCCTCCCTCATCTTCAGCGCCATCCAAACCATCCTCCCGCACATCCCGCCTCTCCCGCAGCAGAAAAACATCCTACCTCTTCCCCTCCGGCGAACCATGGAAACCACTCCCACCACCAGCCGCACCTCTCCCAACCGTCCCTCCTCCTTCTTCTCCTCCTCCTTCCTCCTCACCACCTCAAAACACCTCGCACCATCGTCGCTCAACAAACCCAACCTTTTCACTATTCCCCAAACCGCCCTCTTCTTCAGCCCCTCAACAAAGATCGTCAATGAAACCAGCCCCGCTCAACATTTCCAAAAACCTAAACTCGTCCAGAATAAGCGGCACCGCCACGCCCGCTCCTTCACGCGGCAATGGTGGTGGTGGCCCGCGCTCAGCACCCTTGAGGATGAACCCCATCACAAACTCGGTCCGGGGCCACATCCGCGGTTTGGGCTCGGCACCATTGCCTTGCACGCCGCCGAAGATCGTTTTGCAACAAGCACAGGCCCAGGCGGTACCTCCCACGCCGCGGGGCTTCCCAAAAACACCCGGCAGCGCACCACTACCAAGCACAAACAACGTCAACAGTAACAGATTCAACTCGGCCCTTTTGACGCCCCCCATTGGGAGCGGCGAATTCGCTCCCCCTCCCCATCCGCAAACAACAAGAGGCGGCAGGGGGGCGATCTCAATGAAAGGGATCGAAGGCGGCAGCAGGGCGAAGAGCCTGCCGTCGAGTCCGAGGAGGGGATTTGGATGGCTGGAGAGGGCGAGCGGGTGGGGGATCAGGCCTAGGAGTCCTGGGGGCAGCAGCTTGAACGCTTCGTCGTCGAGGGCGGTGACGCCTGTTGTATGATATGATGACGACGACGACGACGACGACGACGATGATGATGATGATGGGCATGTATCACGAAGAAGCTGTATTGTATTGCATTGTATTGCATTGTATTGTTTTTGTACGAATCTCTTTTTGTTGTTGTGGTTGTTGTTGTTGCTGTATTTTTATTTGTTTGGGAAATTGGATATTTTGCATATAAGCGACGGGATGGGGGGGCTTCTGGAGTTTTGGCAGGCTGAATTTGGCTTCTTCCTTTTTTTTTTTTTTTTTTTTTGGTATTGTCTCTCACGATCTAGAGGGGAAGTCTGGATGGATTATATTCTTGGTTTCTGGGCATGGAAAGGAGAGGAGAGGAAAGGAAAGGAAGGGCTTTTTTTTTCTTTTTTTCTTTTTTTCTTTTTTTCTTTTTTTTTTTTGGGGGGGGGGGGGGGGGGTGGGTGGACTGGGCGGATTGATGGGAACTTGAAACAACAACTACTTGTTATCGTTTTACTTTTGTCTGTCTGTAGCATACATAGCATGCATGGGAGAAAGGAAGATACCCCCGATATCTGGGAATAGCTAAACAAATGTTTTCTTGTCTTCATATCACTTTTATTCTAGTTCAGTGGCACTCATATGAAAGACCTTCTTTTGAATAAATGATCCGCCACTATGCCATAGTGATAGCCCTTGTTGCTTTTCCTGCCGTCCGCTTCGCAGTCTATACCCTTTACGTTTTCTCTAATAGCCTACGCTACTCTACCACCGCCGGACCAGCATTATTCTCGTCATCACCCCCATCAAGCTTCACCACCCTCTTGACCTTCTTCTTCTTAGCCTTAACAACAACCGGCTCTCCCCCACTCTCAGCAACCCCCTCCTCGTCCTTCTTCTTCGCCACCTTCTTTTTCTTCTTCTTAACCACCGCAGCGCCCTCTCCGCTACCCTGTTCCGCACCGCCATCCTCGGCCTTCTTCGCAGAAGCACCCTTCTTCTTCTTCTTCACCACAATCCCCTCAACCGGCACACCCTGCGCAACCTGAATCCTCTCATTCGCCCTCTGCATCTCCAACCTCAGCCTCTGCACCTCCTTCATAGCCTGCGCCATCTCAGCCTCCTCCCTCTGCTGCCTCTCATGCGCGAACCCGTCATCCGGCCTCGACCCATCAGCATCTCCTAAACTCAAATCCATCAAATGACTTGAATCCACATGCAGCAATGACTGCTGCTTCAACTTCTTCGCCCTGGACTTGGTAAAGCTGTCCGAATTATTCTCCGACTCATAATGTCTCGGCGTCGCCGTCCCGCTCCCGCCCAAAGTCTCGTCCGCTTCAATCACTATCCGCTGTCTAGTCTTTGGCTTTGAAGAGGCTGAGCGTTGTTGTTGTTGTTGTTGTTGTTGTTGTTGCTGTTGCCCATTGTTTCCAAGGTTCAGCTTCTCGAGCTCGAGCTGCATGATAGGGATGGAATCGATATCCAGGTCCGGCCCATTTTCTTTCTGCAGAATGTTGTGGATCGGCGTCGAAGTACCCTCTGATCGGCTAGATCCGAGGATGTAAAACGGATCATCACGGTTGCGTTCCATGCGCTCCGCTTTTCTCCTGGCGATGATGTCTGCGTCCAGATAGCTTTCCTCACCCGCCTGTTGGTAAGACCCAGCAATTTCCCCGGGTGCGTCAAGCAGTCTCTCAATGGCCGGACCGCTAGAAATACTGGTTGGTGCAGGCTTCTGATTGTAGTAGGCTTCGAATTCATCGTCTCCCTGTACTGGCAAAAGCAGGTGATCGGCCTGTGCAAGAAGGCTTCCGAGATTGGGATGAATGGGCTCATCCAAGTCCAGACCTTCTGGAATGGGAACATTGTACTGTGCGCCCGGAGCCACAGAGTTGAGTTCCCAACCAGTAAACAGGGAAGGGATGGCCTGTGTGAGCAGTAACGGAGGGTCCTGTTGCACCTCGCTCGTGGACGGCGCTTGTCCTGCTGCGGCTTCGGCTGTAAGCTTGAGGAGTTCTATGAATTCGACCGCACGTTCTTGAACTTCTAAATAAGGATGTTGTGCAAGAGGTTCTAGGATATGAATGACCCGGGCCATCAGTAATGACATGGACGACTTCCTTTCGGAAGTCCACAGTGCTTGGTCATCTCCAGCAACATGGGCGAAGAGCTTGGGGATTGCCTGAAGAGAGGTTGCCAGCACTTCAGGCAACTCAATCCGCGGCATAAGATTGAGCATGTTCCTTAAGGTGTCATCGGGCGATAACAGCTGATAAGCATACTCTCCCACTACCCACGCCAGGGGCTTGAGGGCACCGGAGACCACTGACCGGGAGGAGACGGTCTCGGTGTTGAATCGGGAGATGATGAGCTCTGCCGCTCTGACCGCCGCGGGCCTCACAGCCTTGACCTTTACCGCAACGTTCCTAATCTCATTTCCGATCCTCTCGGATATATCAGCGGCTTGAGTTGGTGTCGATGTCGATGATCTCGAGTCCAAATCCTTCGCCCTAGGAGCCGGAGCGATGCGCACAAGCTGTGTCAGCACATCGATATACCAGTCGAAATCCGCCATATTAGCATAGTTGTTTTGAGAACACATTCTCAATATTCGGCCCATTACGTCAATGGTGTAATCCTCAGGCAGAGGGGGCTGCTCCTTTGGTTTTGATCGTAGCCTCGAGCCGTTGCCAGTTTCGTCGCTCGAGTCTGTTTCGACATCTTGACCGTCAACGCCATCCTGCTGTTGCAATAATGCTGCCGATGATGCCTTCAACTGTCTCATGAGACGGCTGACAATCGACACCAAGTTTTCGCTGCTGACCATCCCCTGCACAAGGTCAAGGGCTTTTATCCTGATTGTAATGTCCTCGCTGTCGATACATTCGAGAATGACATCCTCTTGCTGAGCAACAAGAAATGGATGTGTGGTAACAATCCGATTAAAAGCCAGCAAAGCTACATATTTCACTACAGGAGTCCAGGGTGTTAGCTTTCGCTTTGGCCAAGTCGAGATGAAGCTGTCACTTACAGTTTGGATCACTGTTGCCTGAGACCATACCCCTGAGTTTTGAGACGCAAAGCGACGCAACCTCTTCCCTCGCCGAAAAGTCCTCGCCGTCTCCAAGAATGCCGCCTTGAATGATACCATTGATGCACTCATACAAAAGTGACATTGCAGGGGTGGTCTTGATGAGGTTGGTCAGGGGCGGAAGCAGCTTGCGAACCAGACGGGGCTCGAGAGGTGTCAGGGTAGCAAACTACAGGCAAAGTCAGGTCAAAATGTTGTTGGGCCACCACGGTTTCAGGTATTCTCACGAGTTTGATTAGCTTTATTGCCATCCAGTTGTTTCCACTGTCAACCAAAAGCTCGAATAATCGTGGTGCCAGGGGCAGGAAATCTGTGGGTCTCCGCCAGCCCAACTCGCAAACCACATTGACAATGGCGGCCGTTACACTTGGATCCTCATCTTTATCCATCAACCGCTCCTTGATCTTGGGCCACGCCGCTCGAAGGGTCTCGGGGTATACAAGTGCTAAGCGGTATAGTGTAACAACGGTCTTCTTGCGTATAGCGGCGTGAGAGTGACTCAGTCGTGGCAGCAAGTCACCAAGCAATGAGAGAGCAAGTGATGGCGTTACGAGATGAGGGAGGGCACCAATTGGTAGAGCTATTAATGTTGGCAAGGAAGCGGCCAAATCCTGGACCGGAGAGTCAGCAGCCAAAACCGGGAATCGAGAAAGTCCTATTGCCCTACCTTCTTCAACAAATTCGTTGCCATCATCAAGACATCGGTGTCTGGACGGAAGCTTTGGACAGCGCCAAGGTAGCCAACACGTTTCTGATGGTATTTTTGAGATGACATGACCTCCAGGACATGAAAAGAAGCCCACGACATGTCGTGGCCGACCATTTCGAGATATATGAGCTTGAGCAAGGCGGTTGCCTTGAGGTCTGGGTTTCGAGTGTCAGTTTCGGGGCGCATCGCAGTGGGTGGACGTATCGGCAGACGAACCCATATCCTGGCTACGGATCTCGGAACGACATTCTTTTAAACAATTCTGGATATATTCTCTCTCATTGCCTTTGTGGTTGCGCAACCCTCGAATGAGGTCGTATAGCGATTTCTCGAACCTGAACCGCAGACGTCAGCACACCCTTGTGTTTGACGGAGGACGCAACGAAGAATCGCACATTGCTTCTTGTTCGATATACAATCTCGATAGCTATATTAAATGTTGGGAGTGGGATATTTAGTGATCGTGGACTCGATGCTCGGCGGCGCTTGGTTTCTCGTGGCGGGGTTCGGCGAAGGGGATGGCCCTATCTGGATTGGAAGTGAGAGGCGCAATGAATGAGGCCGTAATGCATCTTGTTGTGCATGTATAGCTTGCGCAAGCAACCAAACGGGTGCCGTTGGATCTCGGCTGGAAATTGTGTTCTCCGGTCTCGAGCCTGGATTGAATGCCCGTTCCTTAGGTATGCCTTGCAAGCACTGGCAGTTACCAGGCACAGTGGGAGCACCGCTGAGAAAGTGGCAGCACGTCACTGTACAGTACAAATGCAACAAGATAGAGCTTGGCTTGCACTGTACGGACATGGTGGGGTTCCAAGGTTTCTCCAAGAATGCCAATCAGCTCCACTGTTCACCAACGTCGTCAACCTATCAGTACTATGGTCCACCATCTCCCGGATATCCATCTCAAAAAGGGCCTCAAAATGGCCTCACTGGCGGTGGCTGCAAGCCTCCTGTCAGCTTGTTTGCATCCACTAGATAGGCCATGTGCAGCAGGGACACTGGAAACTCTGTAAAGGCGACATGAACGCCAAAATTTCCCATCAGGCCTGGCGGTCTGGAGTCTCGCAGCAAAGGCCACACCATGAGATTGCCAGGTCCTTTGATCGCCTTTTGTCACTTCAACCGCTCCAGTCTCCTGGTGTTGCTCAGGCACTGTTGTCACACGCATCTGGAGTCTCTCTGTCGGAGCTACGGCGCTGCCTCCATGATCCCCAGCTTGGATCGAGGAAAACGACCCGGAAGCATACGCCCGCTCCCATCGTCCCTCAATTAACGTGGCTCAGTTTTGTCACCAATTAACCGAGTCTGCACAAGCTTCCGCGATAATGGCGGCCTTGGAAAGCAAAAACTTCAAAGTCCTTGCCCTCTTGGTTCAACCGAATTGCCCTCAGAACGCCATCTCCACCGCCCTGCCGACTGCTTTTGCCATGTGGCCTATGGGATGGATTGGACGACGACCCCGAAAATGTCGTCTTGCAAACTGCAAAGAAATGCGACTTGACTGTGCGGCTTAACTGTGCTAAATATGCTCTGCGATGCCGGCGCGCGAATCACGGCACTATCCAAAGCGTCCCTATCGCTTTCGGCGCGAGAGACATCTGCGGATACTCTTCGGTTCTGGCCGCAAACTGGAAATTGTGCGTCTGTTGCTCGAACACGTTGCAGATGCAAACCATGCTGATGGTGCCTCCTTTTCCACCGCTTTGGAGACCCATAATTTCGAGTTACTTGAGATACTGTACAGGAAGTGCCCTCCAGGCCAAGCTAGCACAGAGTCCGGTCTGCATACTGGGTGCCGTTATTTGTCTTGTCGTGGAAGAGGCCAAAGTATCGCTCCTCAGCGCAGTTTTGGCTGCCAGCCCAAACATATCTTCACTAACGGCTGCATTCTCTGTCGCTTTAAGTGTCCGGTCGAGAAACTTCGGGCTCGAGGCGATGGAGATGCTTCTGGAAAAGGCGAACTCGGTCGAGATTGGACAGTCAGCGGCGCTCTTGGGACAAACTCTTCCCGCAGTGCATGGTGGCTTGGCAGGCCTCGATCTCCTTCTTCGCCACAATGCAGCCGTTGACTTCAACAATGGAGCAGCCGTGACGGCTGCAGCTACTTCGGGCTCTTCTCAAGCTGTGACCAAGCTGCTGAAATTCGCGCCTACCATGGATACCCTGCGGCGAGCTTGCCTTGCTGCTGCTGGATCGCCTGAACTGAGCACCGATCAGAAAAACCGGGTCTTTGAAAGTCTTCTCGGCGCCAGTGACAGGTCAAAAAACCTGAGGTGTTGAGGTGGCGTTGCGAGAATCTCCTCCACCCCTTTTCAAAGTTCTTGCAAACAGCCAAAGCCCATCTATCATTCTGAGCCTGTTTTGGTTGGCTATGGGAATAAATATGGACTGTGACAGGAGGTACTCGACCTGCGTGTATCTTATTTGCAAAGGTATCCCCCCAGAGGACTTTTCTGAGGCTCTGATAGACTCTTTGGACACAGAGATTTCGCGATCTATCTTTTCCAAAGCTGCTTCTTGACCACGGTGCTGCCATCACCTACAAGGGCTGCTTGGTATTCTCACTTGCTCTGCGGGCAAACTCATTCGAGGCCGTATGTTTAGTAAGTTTACACATTGCCGACAACAAAACCGCCCACATGACTCTGCTCAGACCTTCTTTTCTGGACTTACTTTGGCTTGTTAATGCGGTGGGATATCATGAAATCACGCTTATACTATGCCCTTGTTGATCATCTTGTCGGCGATCACACTTGCACACCCGTCATGGAGCTGCTCCTGACAAAAGGTGCTGCTCTAAAATTCCTGGGCGCCAGCGCCGAGAAGACCGGGGCACTTCTCAGATATCTTGACGAGCTGGGGATGAAGACCCGTCTCTTCAGAAGGGTCTTTCCCCGTGAAGGAGATCAGCCAGAAGGCTATCATGGCTTGCCGTCCTAATATCGCTTTGGATGGAACAAGGACCAATTCGAAAGATCGATGAGAGAAAATGCAAGTTAGGACCTCTCTTTATTTACATGATATCTTCTACGCAATAAGCTCTACTATAACTCCCGGCGTTGGTTTTCTATCTGTTAAACGGCGTAGCTGATGCATCGGAGCCATTCTCAAGATGAGTTTGCAATAATCAGCTCAAAATCGAGTAAATTGGTAAGAAAAACCAGCGCAGCTTATCATAATCACCTCACGGCACAGAAAAAGCCACATTCAGAGACACACAAACCTTTTTTAAAAGCAGGACATCGATCTAGTTTCAATGACTTCCTTTTCTCCTCAGTCTTTGGTGATCTTTTATCAGCAGCCTCCCAATGCCTTCCCGACTTCAGCAAACCCATCGGCGTCTGTATCCCGGTTGAGCGACCGGCCTGACCATATCACGGGCATAACTACCGCGATGCAGCGTTCGTACTTGTCAGCAGCATCGGTCTCTGGGCCCTACCCTACTGCCTCAAGGGATGACGCAAGGACAGTTACTTAAAATCCTCCATCGTATTCGGGCCCGCCATCAATGCTTCGTGGAATCAGAGTACCCGATGTATGCTTCATATTGGTGATGCACCCCATCGATAGATCGCATGGTTAAGGAGTTTGGCCATATCTACGCCACAGCTGAAGCCGATTTTCAGCTTCTTCTAGAGAACAGATACTCCGGGATTGTGGGTGGAGGCACAGGCAGCACAGCTACCTACGAAGCCAAAAGCGCCGGGATAATATCCAACGAGCTCTGGCTGGGGAATCAGTACATCGCGAGAACCACATTGCCAAATTCACCCCTCACTGCAATCAGAGAAGGGCACGCCCAACAAGTACCCTTGGCGCACTGAGCGGGATACAACGGCTTCTACGGCGGCGGCTGTTGGCGGGGGTTTGCGGAATCCGATGAAAAGGGAAGTTTAGAAGTAGTAAGGATATGATGATGCAGCTTTGATTCAAAGGAATGATGATCCGCTTCCAACCCACAAGCTACATTGTCAGCCTCAGAATCAAACATAGAAACGAGACCGAAGAGCACCTGGCCTTCAAAGAGAGATCCAGCCTTTCTTGGGAATAGAAAATGTATGCCAAACTCATAAATGCTGTTGTTATCCAAGATCGTGTACCCTAACCCTGAACCAACTGATGCGCATCCTTCCCCACACTGTGCCTGACGACCTCTTGGCACTTCCGGGTTGCAGCTCCAGCTGTCTGTTGCTTGGTCTCGGCTGCCCACTGCTCTTCTCCATTGAACAACCCCAACACTGACAAACCATCAACCACGACGCCCAATCCCGCTCGTTCAGAGTCAATCATCCATCAGCGGATAGGCAATCCATAACCAAAAATGGCGCCGTCACTTTTCCGCTCGCCGGTTCAATTACCTCCAGCCGAGGCGCTGGAGTTATCGAAGCAAGCTCCAGCCATTCTACGAAGCTCACCCATCACCACATCATCGTCCGCCATCAGCGCATTATTCTCAGCCCCGGAGAAACCGGAACAATGGATTAGCTACGAAAACCTGATTCTGTCCTCCCTTCGAACAGGCGACAATAAGGCCGCAAACCAATGCCTTGCTCGATTGGTTGCTCGATTTGGTGATGACAACGAACGGGTCATGGCACTCAGGGGCTTGGTCAAAGAAGCCGAGGCGCAGAACAATGGCGAATTGGACAAGATTCTCAAGGAGTACGACCAAATATTGAGTGAAAATGACACGAATATTGTTCGTCAACGCAGATCCCCCACCCCCACCTGCCCTTATCATGCGGTCCATCAAACTTACGAGTTGCCCGACAGCCTATCATGAAGAGGCGAATTGCCCTCTTGCGATCAATGAGTCGTCTTCCCGATGCCGCCAACGCCCTCGTGCAACTTCTCGACTTCTCCCCTACCGATGCCGAGGCTTGGTCGGAACTGTCCGACCTGTACTTCACCCAGGGCTTGTATCCACAAGCGATCTACGCCGAGGAGGAGGTATTGGTACTGGCACCAAACGCATGGAATGTTCGTAATCCCACCATGATCTGAGGGCCTAAGCCCTATGCTAATGTAGCTGTTTTCAGGTACATGCACGGTTAGGCGAGTTGCAGTATATGGCCGCGACGGCTTCGGGTGCGAACGGTGGGTCCTATCACAAACATGTGGCAGAAGCTCTCAAGCGGTTCTCTCGAAGCATTGAACTGTGTGACGACTACCTCCGGGGCTATTATGGGCTGAAGTTGGTTAGTACATCCTCCGCGCCCCCAAACCAGATAACACCGGGTTGACACGAATGCCGATAGGTTACGGGAAGAATTCTCAAGGATTCCGTCAAGGCAATCAAGTTGACGGATGAGGGCGATTTCGTCCTACCCGACACCAAGACGATTGAACGGCTCAACCAACTGGCGACGGCAAAGCTGGCTGAGATTGTTCGACACAGCACCGCACAAGATCGGGGTTGGCGAGGTTACAGTACCGCTGAGGTTGCAGCAGCACGGGAGCTCCTCTCCGGGGATTCGTCGTCGGGAGTTGTGAGATGACATCTTACACCCAAACAAAAGCAACGGTATCTCGTGCCAGACATCCAGTGACGCGTTTGGCACCCTCAAGTCCATGTGAGTCATGGCAGGATACCAGGCAAGATGGGGAACCTACTGCAAGGTGTGCACCGGCTTTTGCGACATTTTATTTTTTACGATGAGGGCCATATATGTTTCGACATGCGGTCCAAAGTGTGTCTTGGTACCTTGGTCGTCCTGGAAGCTATGATTAGCCGAGTTTGTGGGTCTTGGGCAGAAAGAGACGCGTGAACGCAAATGCCCGAACGTGGCTCCAGTAAAGAAGACGGAAGACGTCTGGGCTGTGCGGTTGTGTGGGGCAATTTGCGGTGCGGGCCTTGGAGCCCAACCGGAATGCGGCTCGATGACTGCAGCAAAAAGCGTTGTCTTTCCCGGACCACTCCTCGTCTCGTTTGGGCACGAAAAAAAGGGAACCCACCACCCTTGATTATCCATCCCGACCATACAGCGCCTGGTACCTGGATGTCATGATGGCTGTGGCTGTCCAATGACTTAATCATGCAGAAGCACAAGGGTTTTGGAAGGCCATTTTCTTTCCATCGAGTTGATTGTTAGCCAGGGGCGCCTCGCATAGAAAGTTGACGTGTCGATCATCAGGAGCCGAAGCTGAGATGAGTTGTCGATGATGGGGCACTAGAGGGGGATTAGCAGAGCATTCAGTATACATTTGAAAAGGCAAATCGAGAAGAAAAAAAAAGGGGGTCGTCCGCGGCCTATATCTATGACCTAGAGTGTCCCGTATGATTGTGTTTGGTTCCTTTTTCTTCTTCTCAGTCTTACTATCAAGAGTTGGAAGCAATGATAGTGGCATCGACCCCTTGTTCTTGACATTGTGTTGGTCGTTCGGTCCGCGTTTACAATATATACCCCACGTTGAGCCGCTATAGCCCTCGAGAACCTCATCATTCGAAGGAGTAAGAACAGAAAACCAGCCGGGAGAGTTGGATTTGTGTGCATTCGTCAGCTACTAAACAAGGCAACCAAATAGTGGGCGACCAAGAGGGTGGGAGGGGTTTTGTTGAGTGTCAGTCGCCGATACCGTTAGCCCTAGACTCCTAAGCTCACCTCCCCTTCTCCCAATGCCGGCAAAAAGACAAATGGGGTATTGGTGATTGCCAACACTCATGAGGGTGTCTGGAAGGAAGGTCTCACCGCCTGGCAACATTTCATTGCTTGGGCTGTCTGTGGGTGCGAGTTGTCATCGGGCGCCAGGTTGTCTGTCTAAATGGAAGCAAGTCAGCGGGCGGATCGGAAAGACGGTGTCCATGTCCGGCATGTGTGTGGCTCATACAAAGATGATCCATACATGTGGTTCCAGCATGGGTGAGTTTTCTGGAGACATGGCAACACTCGATTGTCTCTGTCTGCCAGTTGAGATTACACAGAAAATGAGTGAGTGCATGGGATAGTGGTGGTGCTACATACCCGTCTCTCTCTGCAGCTGCAAAGTTCCCAATTCAGGCTACCCGGGCGTACACTTTTATTAGCTGTCTTCCTAGCCACCTTGTCTTTCCACGCTTGCACACCACATATAACAACAGCAGAAACGGTTTTCTTTTTCTTTGCTTTTCTGCTCTCACTGAATCCATCAAATCAGTCCGTGCTCTCTTTTCTTGACAACGCACACATACACACATCATAAATCGAAAACCTGGGAGCCGGAAACTGGATTGCTTTGCATTTTTGACCGACAATTTATTCTGATACTGTCAAACATACACTTTTTAAATACATACAGACAAAAGAAAACAGCGCCGCACGCACGCATCTTCAATCCACGAGACACTAGTCGTCAGCATTCGAGGTTACTTCACCCTAAAGCAAGTGTCCTAGCTGCTGCAACACCCGAAAAGGATTCAAGCAGAGCAGCCACACACGCACACTCGGACAACATCATACCGGCCGCCTTCACCGAATATTTGAGGGGGCACATGCACAAGGAAAGCCAGTTGGAGGATCACAGTAGATTGCCATCCAACAGGTATGGGACATATCTCACTTCGTGCACATCTCTGTACCATATTCCCGTACACCTTTCTCTCACCCCCCCGCCACTCTGGTGCCATCTTGATCACCAAGCATCTCCCTTGCCGGTTGTGCTTGATGAATGTCCTGTACATGATAATGGCAGGCGGTGTTATGGTGTTTTCTGGATCGCCGGTCAACGTGTTGCCACTCTTTTGCCAATCCTTGAACGAGCGAGCCAATTGTCGTCGAGTTTCGACAGGCATCGCGGGGATTCTACCCACACCACTGCCAACGTTCCATCCGGTCCCCATCCACATGTCCACTGCCCAGCCCCTCACACTGACGGCCTCTTGTTAGTCTAGATTCCAGATTTGCAGTAACACTTCTCCATTGAGGCTTATTCCCATCGGACCCTCCCGAGGACCGTCTCTGTCACCCCCCCCCTCTCCACCTCTCCACCCCTCCTTCTTGATACACTTGGTCACGAGTGTTACCGCTTTGCAGTCGATACCGAGATACCGCAGTCCACAGTCCCGCCCACAGCCTTCTCAAGGTCTCTCGTACAGAAACCAAAAGGTGCGTATATCCCGTGGATGTTTCCCCTCTTTTGAAGTTTTCTGCCCTCTTCCCTGGTTCTTCTCGTCCAACTTACCACCACCCTTCTTCTCATCCCCGTCTTCCTCCTTTCCCCCTTCACCTTTGTCGCGATGGCGATGGAACTGGGCTAGATAATTCCTAGTCCAATTCCCGCCGTCGCACTGGGTCTTTGCCTCTTTTCTAACGGTTCAACAACTCCCCTCATTGTATGTGGAGCTCACCGGGTGCCATCTGGTCTAGGCTTCTTGTGCATACCGTTCCCTGCCGCTGACCGCTAAGACCCCCTCCAGAAACAGGGACCCCAGGCCACTCATCCCGTCACAGTCAAACCTGGAACCCGATCTTTCCCTTTTTTTTTTTTTCCCTCTCTTTGCGCCCAACCCACTTTATTTATTTTTTTGCCCGTGCGCGCAGAAGATTCCTTTTTTTATTTTTTTTCGCAAGCAACTCCCGGTGTCAAAGGCCCTCAGGATCGGCATTTATCGAAACAATTGACGAGCTTCCTCTTTGCCACTTAATACTTCCTTACCCCTGAACCGGTTAACCAGCATATCCCGACGACCTCTTGCGAACCTGTTCATCTCAGGTCTGGTTTTTCCCCGCACACTTCCCTGACACCCCATCACAACTGCCACTATTTACTCCATACCACTACCGCCCACTTCGCCCCTGCGCCCAACCCGCCAAGACCGCTCCCTCCTCCCTTGGGACGACAGGAATTGGTGTCCTCAACCAGCGAACGCGCCAATTACTATTTCTTTGCAACCACGCAACACTCAATTCATAAAAAGTCCTTCTTGCTCCGATTCCCTTTGCGAGGATTGTCGCGGGTGAAGAGCGACAACACTGGTAAAGGATCTATTCCCAATGTCGTAAGTAACCCTCCTCCGTTCCCCGCGAGTTTTGGATTCCACTATCTACCCCGTGCCGCCGCTTGGGCTGTGCCGCACACACCCTATAAATCCTCCCTTATATCGGTGCATAACTGACCAGCCGCCCGCCCCTCCGTTTTCCTTCGAATAGGAGTGGACGAAACGGAAATCATCACAACATACACGGTCGCGGACCACCATCTTCAACAGCATCCAGCTCATATTACGACGACGACGACGAGCTCGGATCATCATCCCACCGCAGCGAGCAGTACGACGAAGATTCATTAGTGGACGACGACGACGACGACGAAGAGGGGGAGTGGGACCATTCACGTGAGGATCTCGAACCGTCTGATTCCGCATCCACGAGTCACGGATTCAGACGTCCCATTTCCCGAACACACAGCGCAGCGCGACAACGCAGCGGGTCGCGTCGCCACCAAATACCTCCGGGACGACAATCGTATCCTTACCAGGCCGCTCTGGGACCTCCAATGAGCACAGAGTCAGACGAGTACCTATATGGTCGTGGGAGCCATTACGGTCACCACGCCGGTCCTCCACCACCACACAACCAAGGCGCTTTTTATGGTCACAGTTCCCGAACAGCCACGGCGCCACCGGCCAGCTACGCCCAAAGCCACGTCGGAGGCTATGCGCAGGGCTACGGAGGTCAAATGGTACCCTACGGTAACGATTACGGGTCGAACCCATTCGCTCCGTCGAATGGTAGTAGGCAAAATCACTGGTACGACCAGCGACAACACGCAGCACCGGCCCATGGACACTACGATATGATGCCTTACCACGGGTCAGGACCGGTGGGCTATTATGGAGGTCCTCCCCCCGGAGGTCCAGGTGGATATGGCGCTATGCCAATGCACATGCAGCCATACATGTACAATGCTCCCCCACCACCTCCTACTGAAATCGGTGAGCGGCGATCTTCTACCCCTGCACCGGCCCCAAAGGCGAAAACGCCAGATCCGGAGATGGAGAAGCTGCGCATGGAGCTTGAAGCCATCAAGGCAGCTGAAGCGGCAAAGGCAGCGGCGGCAGCAGAGGCCGAACGCTTGGCCAAGCTCAAGGAGGAAGCGAGACTAGAGCTCGAGCGGCAGCAGGAGGAGTTCAGAAAAAAACAGGCTGAGGCTGACCTCATGGTCGCCAAGGCCAAGGCCGAGGCCGAGAGGCAAGCCCGTGAGAAGCTTGAGCAGGAAGCGGTTGAAAGACGCCAACGGCAGCAAGAACAGGCAGAAGCAATGGCTCGCATTGAGAAAGAGCAGCGCGAACGTATAGAGGCGGAAAAGAAAGCAGCCGAACAACGGAAGAGAGAGCAAGAAGAGGCCCTCCGGCGACTCGAACTGGATGCGCGCGAGCGATTCGAGAAGGAGCAAAGAGAGGCCGCGCAACGGAAGAGGGAGCAAGAAGAAGCTCTGAAACGACTTGAGCTTGAAACGCGCGCACGGATCGAAAAGGAAGCCAGGGATGCGGAGGAGAGGAAGAGGGAGCAAGAAGCCACTCTCAGGCGAATCGAGGCCGAGGCTCGCCTAAAGCTGGAACAAGAGCTGCGGGCAGCCCAAGAGCGTAAGAAGCGCGAGGAAGAGCAAGAGGCAGCACGTAAGCAGCGGGAGGCTGAGGAGCGCAAGATTGCCGAAGAGAGGCACAAGGCCGAGCTCGAGAAGAAGATTCTGGAGGAAAGGGCCAAGATGGAAGCTGAAGTCAAGGCCAAGAAAGAAGCCGAGGAAGCTGCAGCTAAGAAGGCGGCCGAGGAGGCAGCAAAGCTTAAGAAGCTCGAAGAGGAAGCCAAGGCCAACCTCGAGAAGGCCATCAAGGAGCAGGAAGAGAAGCTGAAAAAAGCTCTGGAGGAAGAGCGCAAAAAGATCGAAGCAGAGCGCAAGGCTGCGGAAGAAGCCAAGGCAGCTGCCGAGAAGAAGGCTGCCGAGGAGGCCGAGTGGAGGAAGAAGCTCGAGGCCGAAGCGAAGCTCAAGGCGGAGATCGAGGCGCGCGAGAAGGTCGAGAAGGAGCGCAAGGCCGCCGAAGAGGCAGCGGCGGCGGCAGCTGCGAAGAAGGCCGCCGATGATGCGCTCAAGAAGAGGATCATGGAGGAAGCAAAGACCAAGATTGAAGAGGCCATCAAGAAGCAGGAGCAGCCGCCAATTCGATTCAAGGATGCCGTTGGCCGCAAGTTTAGCTTCCCTTTCCACCTTTGCAAAACTTGGCAGGTAAGTTCAACAAGGCGCCGGCGAGATTGCGTATTCTTTGTGCCCTGATACTGACTGTCACATAGGGAATGGAGGATCTGATCAAACAGGCTTTCCTTAACATGGACGTGATCGGACCTCATGTGCAAGAAGGACACTACGATCTGATCGGTCCTGATGGAGAAATTGTTCTCCCTTCGGTCTGGGAGAAGGTTGTCCAACCAGACTGGGCCATCACCATGCACATGTGGCCCATGGATAAGCATCCGCTCCAACAACGACCTCAGATGCCTCCCGGACCTGGAGGTCAAGTTCCGGTCGGTATGGGGCCTCAGCCGCGGCCTCATGGCGGGCACGGCGGCCGACCACACAGCGGCGGCGGCGGTGTGCCTTTCGGTCACATCTTCGGAGGGCAGCGTCCTCCAAGCGCCCGTCCCGGAGGAGGCGGTGGTCACCCTCCTCCACCTCCGCCTCCGCCTATGGTGATTCCCGTCGACCCCCGCACCGGCATGCCCATGCGACCACATCCCGGAGGTATGGGCCGCCCTTCAGGACACTTGCCTCCCCAAGTTATCACGGCAGAGCCTGGCAGGCCAAAGAAGGACAAGAAGTCTGGCGGCACGCCCGGCGTTCTCGGATGGATGGTTGGGTCCTCCGGGGCCAAGCCCAAGGCTTCCAAGAGCAAGTATGTGATTGAACTCCCTGTGCCTCCTTCCAAGACACATCGCTCCTCCACATACCTGTCCTATCGCATGAAGCACTCCTCCCCATCACTACTCAAGTTTGTCCCTTCACATTCAGACCCCTTCGGCAGCGCAATTTTCATTCTTTTCTTTAACTTTGGTTTACAGATGCTAACCAGTTGACTACAGGAAGCGACATCAATAGAAATATTTGAAATGAATCGACTCGACTCCAAACCGCCGATATCCCCTCCGCTCGCTTTACCGTTTAACTGTCAACTGATCAACATACTTACGGCGCAAACACACGCACACACACACACATTGTCGGGCATTTTGCTTTTTTCTTTGTCCTTGGCTTTTTTTTTTGATACCTTTTACGCTCTGTTCTTTGGCTTTCTGGATTTTTATTGTGTTGGATGTTTTTTTTAGTTGCAACTGGTACCCCTTTTCATCCCACGGACAGAAACACACACAAGACAGACTCATGAAAACGAAATGGTATGAGGGATGGAAATGATGGGATGCTTAGATTTTGGATATGATGAATATGGATATGGATATGGATGGATGGATGAGGGGCGAGAGGAGTAGGTGGGGGTGGGAACACATTATTTATTTATTTATGTTTTTGGATACTGTTTCTTTGTTTTTCTTGATTCGGAAATTGGATTACTCTCTCCTTTTTGTTCTTCTCTTCATAACCACAAATCGGGCGTAAAAAAAAAAAAAAGAGTTCAAAGTATTTGTTAGAATTCCTTTCCACTTTTTCGACACAAACATCAACAACAACAAGCGCGGGGAGGTTTTTTGAACATTTTTGGATTAGATCAATTTCTTTTTTTTTTTTTTTTTGAGGTTTTTTTTGAGTTTTTTTTGAGTTTTTTTTAGTTTTTGATTTTTCTTTTTTTGAGTCTTGAAATTTTTTGAGTACCTAGCTATCTAGGTAGTTGGTTTATTTTTTGATTGAAAGTTATTAATAAAAAGGAAGAGAAAAAGAAGAAAAAAATTCATTGTATAAGATGCGCTTGCCATCCTCCTCTCTTTTTTCTTTTTTGCTCCATGCATGAAGGGATTATGTATTATGCTACTGTTGTTTGTAATATAATTCTAAATGTGTATTTACTTGAACCGCCGAAGAAGGGATTTTGGGAGCATGATCTTTCGTTTTCATCAGGGCTCATTATTCTTTTTTTAATAGGGATCTACTTTTGATCGTACATGTACATACATATTACATGGATGTCATCACCACCGTTTCCTTTTTTTTTTTTTTTTTTTTTAATCTCGAATAAATCTCATCATACACGCCCCCCCCCCCCCGACCCCCCTCCCTCCATCTCCCTCATTATCTGGAGCGTATCGTAGGCTTCCCCCCCTTATTCCACGGGTTGCCAAATAACCGCCTCGCCCTCCCCTCAAAAGCCTCAACCATCTCGTCCACCTTCATATCCGCCACGCCCCCGGCCGCGAGACCCAACAGAGGGTTAGCGAACCGAAACGTAACCCTCAATCTCACGTCCGCCGCCAATTCGGCGTCCCCGTTTTGTTGTTGCTGTTGTTGCTGTGCAGGCCTAACCTCCCACCGGGTAACCAACTTTTCAAAAATGCCTCCGTCCGTTTTGTTCTCCCCCGCTGCTTGATCGTTATACCCGTACCTTTTTAGCACGGAGGAAGGTATTGAGGTTTCGGCGTTTCCCGAGACGGCTTCGACTATGTAGAGCTTGGGGTCGGGAATGCAGTAGACGCGGGAGGTGTACGACTGGGTCAGAGGGCCGTAGCCCACCGTCAGGTCTCCGAGGGACGGGAGCGGAGGGTCTGTTGAGGTGAAAGAGGTGACGAGGGAGTGCGTGCAGTGCGGGAGGAAGGAGGAGTAGGAGTCGATGTCGGAGATTAGGGCGTATATTTTTGAGGCGGGGTAGGGGAGGGTTTTGGTTGCCGTTAGGATTTTGGAGGCGGGGAGGGCGGTTGAGGTGGTTGAGGAGAGGAGGGAGGAGAGGAATTTGGGGGTGGGGGTTGAGGAGAATGGTCGTCTGGAGGATGGGGGAAGGGATGGTGGTGGTGGTGGTGGTCGAAGAAGGAGGGCGGCGCTTCGGACTGGCGTTGATGGTTGCGGTGGGAGGGTTGAGAAGATTGTTCGTGGTGGGATTGCTCGGGTTGGTATTGGGGGTTTGAGCGCCATGGTGGGAGGAGGAGAAGAAGAAGAACCGATCGGATCGTGTTGACTTTGCGCTCAGGGCTTTTGGGTCTTATTTTCAACCAGTTTTGGCAGATTCAATGTCTGATATTGGTGGGCGAAGTGTTTACCGAGGTGTTGGGAGTTTGTTATTGGGATTCCATTGTTGTTGTGGAACGGTGTACGCTTCGGCGCATTGGTTCCTGGGTTGAGAATGTTTGAACTCCATCCAGGACTCTTTTCGGTCTTCGGTCTCCCGAACCTGGAAGATCCACTTCTTCGGCCGGGATGATCTACTATTTGGACTAAGCCCCGAGATGCCCTGAGATGCTCTAGATTTAGCGTTCTCCTCCAAATTTACCCACTGTATAATCAATGGTAGTGAACTTTACGGCCAAATGCCTGCTATTCGGGCATGCTCCAAACACATCAAGAAACGCCGTTTATACCCCTCCATGGCCGTTGAGGGGTCTTAAAAGTTTACATTTCCATAAATCAAGTCGGATTTCAGCGATTACAAGATGTCAAAGACCGTCTACTGCAAATTTTGAGACAAGCGCAACGTATGATAACTTTGGCCCTTTAATAATTGCCGAAAATGCGGCACATGCGGAGACATCTAATCTGATATGGAATGGCAGAGTCATCGACGCCTTTCTTGTTGGAGGCAGGAAGTCACCAGCCGAAACCTTTCTCTTCCGTCGGGCAACCTACATATGTCTTGAGTATTCTTTGCTTATTTATTGCTTCCACACAACTTGACCTAAAAAAAAAAAGCTCTAAAAAAATACTTGATCACATCTATTTTTTTCCACCTAACATCATCACCGACTGTATCCCGATCCGGTAATTCGCGCTCATCGTCACTTGACCCCTCACCATCAAACACACTACAATGGGCCATCTCGTGACGGTTGCAACTTGCAACTTGAACCAATGGGTTCTTGACTGGGAGGGAAATCTCTCACGGATTATTGAGAGTATCCATCTCGCAAAGGAGGCTGGTGCGCGTCTCCGTGTTGGTCCTGTGAGTGACCTATGCGTGCCTCGTATACTTTCATGAGTGATAGCTTCTAATGCCTTATCTCAGGAGCTCGAAATATCTGGATATTCCTGCCTCGATCACTTCCACGAGCTCGATATTTTTGAGCACAGTCTCGAAATGCTGAGACGTCTGCTGTTGGACGAGAGTTGCCATGGAATCCTTCTAGACGTCGGCTTGCCAATTCTTCACAGAAACATCAAGTACAACTGCCGTGTTATTGCTCTCGATGGCAAGATTCTGCTCATCAGACCAAAAATGTGGCTGGCCAACGATGGAAACTACAGAGAGATGCGCCACTTCACTCCCTGGATGCGTCCAAGAGAGACTGAACTCTTCCACCTCCCCAAGTCGTTGGCCGAGGTGCAAGGCGAGACTCACGTTCTGTTTGGAGATGCTGTCATCTCTACCCCCGAGACTGCCTTTGGTGCCGAGACCTGCGAGGAGCTGTTTACTCCCAAGGCCCCGCATATTGACATGGCGCTTGATGGTGTAGAGATCATCACCAACAGCAGTGGCAGTCATTTTACGCTGCAGAAACTTGACACTCGTCTCCAGCTCATTATGGAAGCTACCCGGAAATCCGGTGGTGTTTACCTCTATGCCAACCAGCAAGGTTGCGACGGTGAGCGCCTATACTTTGACGGCTGCGCCATGATCATCGTCAACGGTGATATTGTTGCCCAAGGCTCTCAGTTCAGTCTCAATGATGTTGAGGTTGTCACCGCCACGGTTGACCTCGAGGAAGTGAGGTCTTATCGTTCTTCCATGTCCCGAGGTCTTCAGGCCGCAACCTCTCCTGCCAGGTATCAGAGAATTCAGACAGCCTTCGAGCTTAGTTCAGAAGATGATGATGCCGACGTCGGAAAGCAACCAACTCTCCCGATTCAGCCAAGGATCCATTCGGTTGAAGAGGAGATTGCTCTTGTTGGAGGCTGCTATCTCTGGGACTACCTCCGCAGGTCGGGAACAGCTGGATATCTCGTGCCTTTGAGCGGAGGTATCGACTCGTGTGCAACTGCAGGCAGGTTTACTCGACGCTATTCACTTGTTACTTGTACTAATATATCCGCAGTAATTGTCTACTCCATGTGTCGCATTGTCATGGAAGCCGTGAATGAAGGCAACGCTCAGGTAATTGAGGACGTCAAGCGTATCGCCAAGTACGGCGGCGAGGGAGTTCTCCCCAAAACCCCTCAAGAACTGTGCAATCAGGTCTTTACCACCATTTATATGGGCATGAAGAAACAAAGCTCGGTCGAAACGCGCCAGCGCGCCAAGGATCTCTCTGAAGCCATCGGCAGCTATCACGTCAACCTCGATATTGACGACGTCTATCAGGCTCAGAAGCAGCTTGTTGTTGATACCCTCAGCTTTGAGCCCAAGTTCAAGGTGGAGGGCGGCACTGTACAGGAGAACTTGACGCTCCAGTGTATTCAGGCCAGAATCAGGATGGTGACAGCATATGTATGTCGATCTTCTGTATATTTCCCCGACGATCCTCCTCTGCTAACAATTGTCACAGGAATTTGGACAAATCCTTCCCACTGCCCGTGGAAGACCCGGAGGCGGAAGCCTCTTGGTTCTTGGCAGCGCAAACGTTGGCGAGAGTTTGCGTGGCTATCTGACCAAGTATGACTGCTCAAGCGCGGACATCAACCCAATCGGTGCTATTGATAAAGCCGACTTGAAGCGGTTCATTGCCTGGGCCGAGAAGAACTTCAACATTCCTTGTCTGCACGACTTCCTGACAGCTGTACCTACTGCTGAGCTGGAACCAATCACCGAGAACTATGTGCAGAGCGACGAAGCAGATATGGGTATGACGTACGCAGAACTGACCGTGTTTGGCCGACTACGCAAACTCAACAAGCTTGGCCCTTACGCCATGTTCAAGCGCCTAGTCCACGACTGGAGCATCGACCGGAAGCGTGTAGAGGGTGATGAGGCGCCATACTATACACCCGAGCAGGTGGCTAAGAAGGTCAAGGACTTCCATCACTACTATGCTATCAACAGACACAAGATGACGACGATTACGCCGGCTCTCCACTGCAACGACTATAGCCCCGATGACAACCGCTTTGACCTCCGCCCATTCCTGTTACCACCCTTCTGGAAGTCTTGGAGCTTCAAGAGGATTGATATGGAGCTGGAGAGGATTAACAAGAAGAAGGAGCGTGAGAACCAGACTGCCAAATAAGCAGTGGATATCATATTAGACACCTTAGACAGACTTCTAAGAATATTCAGCAGCCCATAACTTTCTCCAACTTGGACATCTGTGAATGCCTTCAAGGAGACCTTTAATCGTTGCGATAAGATAAGGTGGGTGTGGGTCCATCGCCGGAGCGGCACGCCTCCACTCCCGAAAGTCTTTTGGGGTCCAGTGTGCCCCACATCCGCCAAACCTTTTTAGGGTCACTGATTGGATTTTTTTTTCCTTTCAAACCGCTCTTGCCTTTTCTTCTCAGCCTGCAAAATCGGCAGCCCCGCGCGAAATGTTTCGCACTTTTCCCAGCGCCATTCAATGACCAGAGGCAGTCGTTAGCTGCTCCTCACCGGCGCACTAACTTTCGTTTCGCTACACTCTTTCTTCATAACTTTTACATTTATCCATTCCCAACATGACCGCGGACGAGACCGTCGGGGCACCTGCCGCCCAGGCCGACAAGGCCCAGGAGCAGCTCGCTGCTGAGATTTCGTCGCTCGAAATAGCAGACGACAAGCAACAGCAGGAGCGGCTTGGCCAACCCCCACCGCATCGCTCGCATGATCCTCAGTACAATCAGAAGAGGACCGATCCGTTCCAGTTCGGGTCTCGCTTCCTGAGCGAGCAGGACGATCCCTTCGAGTTCAATGCTTGGGATCATGTCGAGACCGACGACGCCTACAACGAGTATGCAGAACAGCAGTACGAGATGCAGCGTCAGTCACCCGTCTCGGACTTTGATAAGTGTAAGTCACGGACTTTTTCTACTTCATGGTTCGCCTTCGTCAACCACCACCAAGGGCACCAAGCCCTGCTTTCTATGATGATTTACATTTCATAAGCATAGTTCATCTGATTTTACATGATGACAATACTGTATTTTATAGTCTTTCGCTCCCATCTGAGACACTCTTACATTTCACATTCTTGAAGTTGCACTGCTATTTTTACTGGCCAGTCGCTAACCAAGAAAACAGCCAGATTCAACTCCGACCCTGCAAAGTGGTGGAACATGTTCTACAAGAACAACACGTCCAACTTTTTCAAAGATCGGAAGTGGTTGCAGCAAGAGTTTCCTGTCCTGGACAGGCTAACTCGGGAAGATGCCGGACCCGTTACCATCCTAGAGATAGGAGCCGGAGCGGGCAACACAGCCTTCCCAGTCATTGCTCGCAACAAGAACCCAAAGCTCAAGCTCCACGCATGCGACTTCTCCAAGAAGGCCGTCGAGGTTATGCGTGCCAGTGAAAACTACAACACCGAGGTAATGCAGGCCGACGTTTGGGACATCGCTGGCGAAGAGCTGCCACCTGGGCTTGGAGAAGGATCTGTGGATCTTGTGATGATGGTGTTCATTTTCTCTGCCCTGTCTCCCCTACAATGGAAGAAGGCGGTGGAAAATGTCTACCGCGTGTTGAAACCCGGTGGTGAGGTCTGCTTCCGTGATTATGGAAGAGGTGATCTCGCCCAGGTTCGCTTTAGAAAGGGCCGGTACCTGGAAGAGAACTTCTACATCCGGGGTGATGGCACCCGCGTCTACTTTTTTGACAAGGACGAGCTGGCCGATATCTGGAGTGGAAAGCTCGAGAAGGAGGCCGCTGAAGGTGAGGAGCAAAGTGGCGTGCAGCCCCGTTTCGAGATAGAAGAGCTGGGTATTGATCGTAGAATGCTTGTCAACCGGGCAAGAAAGCTCAAAATGTACCGTTGCTGGTTGCAAGGCCGGTTCAGAAAGAGTGCAGAGTAAATAAAATGCAAAAAAATCGAGTCCAAAAAACCTTTGTAATCCATGTGTTTCTCTTGTGATAAACTTGTCAGTTTCTTTGATCAGCGGTAAAAGTGGGGCATTCGAAGCTGGAGAGCTTGAGTGGGGCTGGGATTCACCGCCTTGGGCATAATTATGGGACTTGATGCGACAAAGTCGCCCGTGCTCAATCAATCCCAGTGGACTGTGCTGTGGTAATCGCGAACTTCAGAAGCTTTGGAAGTTGAGCCTTCCTGTCCTCAACAAAAAGGTCGCGACGACAACTTTCGCGCCTATGAAATCTCAAATCAGAATCTGATTTACGCCAGAGAGCCTTTTGTGCTCGTTTTCTTTCTTTTTCTTTCTGGCAATTCTATCGAGTGCTGCGTCCTCCCGAACCGGCGACATCATCGAAGATCACGACGACAACTACGACGACGATCGAGACACCCTCGTCCCTTTCCTTGCCGGTAAAGTCAGACATCACTTGCATCTACACTTGCATCGAATTCGCATTATCCGCTCGAACCCACCCACTTGTATTATTATTTGTGACCACCGATTGCCCATCTCGTCTGCGCGACGCCGACCGAGCCTCCTACGCGAACGTCTCCGGTCAATCGAGTCATCCGAGCTTTCGACTACCAATGCGGCGCCTCATTCGCGATGGGGTCACCGGCTAACAATCCCTTCGGGGTGCCAGAGCAGGTCCCGAGGAATCAGTTTTTGGCACCAACCCAGACCTCATTTGGGGCGCCACAAGCCAACAATCCTTTCGGTGCACCGAGTTCTGCGAGTAGATCCGCTTCACCCTTTGGAGTACCATCAGTACAACAAAATCCCGTTTTTGCCACACCATTCGGGTCCGCATCCCAATCACGAATACCAACCCCAAATCCCGGCTCTTCGAACCCCTTCGGCAAGCCAACGACGCCATCGTCATTCGGAGCGCAACCGGCAGGCGGGTTCGGTACTCACTCAGCCTCCGAATCAGCTGCAGAAAGCGACATGGCGGGCAGGAAGAGGACTCGCAACGCCAAATCGCCTGCGCAGAACACTGCGCCTAATAAGAAGGGTGCGCCTCCAGCTTCAGGATTCACTCCCTCTGGTTTCGGGTCTCAGGGAGAAAAGCCGGGTTCTCAGCGAGCAGGTGTCTTTGGGAAGCACATGGACAAGTCATTACTCAAAGCCCAGCCCAGGTCTCAGACCCCTCAGCAAAATGGACGAATGCAGTTCTCCTCGGCCGGTGACATCAACCGGAATGGCTCGGCCAGGGATTCTCTGGAGCGGACCAAAGAATTATCACCATTCGCTTTCGACTTTGCCAGCAAACTCAATGATCACCTTAGAAAGGAGAAAATCAAGCCACCGACAATGCCACCAGAGCCCGGCAATCCAAAGAAACGCGGGGACATTGAGAGTACGAAGGAGGCATTCAAGAAGTATCGCACTCGCGTCTATGCCTCGTTGCGGAAGGTTGAGTACATCGATGACCCAGAAAAAAGGAGGAAGCTGAAAGATGCTCTTCCATTCAAGGGGATATGCGAAGGCATGTGTCCGGATTTTGAGAGAGTCGCCCGCATCGCTGAGTACGACATCAAGACCGAGGAGAAGACACAGGGCTCTGATGGTTCGATGTGGCCGGATCCTGCAAAGATGGTCAAGAAATTTGGACGTTCTGCTGCTGGCCAAGATGCGCCGCTCCCGATGGACGTCCGTTCTGTTGGAGCTCTGCAGAGATCGGTTGATTACCTCTTCAAGGATCTCCTTCAGTCGGAAAACAACCTTCCGTCGATGCATAATTTTCTCTGGGACAGGACACGAGCAATTCGAAAGGACTTCACCTTTCACTCTCAAAAATCAAGAGAGGAGATGAAGGTCATGGTCTACATTTTCGAAACCATCACCAGGTTTCATGCCACGTCCCTCCACCTGCTTTCACGGAAAGGTTTCGCCAACGACGACTTCGACCAGAAACAAGAAATCGAGCAGTTGGGCAGAACCCTTCTGTCACTCATGGAGGCATACGATGTTTGTCACGATCTTGGCGTAGTATGTCCGAATGAACCTGAGTTCAGGGCCTACTACCTCCTTCTCAATGCGCACGATCCGTCTATACCAAAGAGGATCATCACGTGGGGAAAGGAAACCTGGTTTCGGTCTCAGGAGGTTCAGACTGCCTTGTCGTTAATATCCGTCATGGACGACATTCGGGAGACTAAAGGCCCCCTGAAGCCACGACGATCACCGACACTCTCTGCTACAGCCTTCCGCACCTTCTTTACCATTGTCGAAAATCCGAGGGTGTCGTATACCATGGCGTGCATTGCCGAGGTCCACTTCACCTATGTCCGCCAAAACATCCTCAAGAATTTCGTCAAGGGCTATGCTCGCCACCGAGACGCGCCACGAACCATCACAGCATCCGACCTAAACAAAGTGCTAAGGTTCGATACAGACGAGGAGGCTGCCGAATTTGTCGAACTCCACGACTTTGAGTTTACGACGTGGGTTCCTCCGGGGAAGAATCCAGTGCCCGAGCCATATCTTCTCCTCAACAGCAAGAAGAGGGGAGTGCCATCACCACGAGTACGACAAGCGTACTCGGGAAAGCTGGTTGAGAGGAAACGAACGACAGAATCGATAGTTGATGCGATATATACGACGATCTACGAAAAGTCTAATGGCCAGTCAACACAAATGGTTGAAGACGATCCGGACAGCCTCTTTGTCACTCAGGCCATCCCAGCTCAGCCAGCAGCCCCTTTCTTTGCTCAAGCAACAGCGCCTGCAGCGACTGTCTCACCGTCTCCCTTTGGAGGTGGTGTGACGAACACGCCATTTGCCAATGGCTTTGGGACCCAGCAAACTGCTGTACCTCCAACATCGGTGTTTTCGGGTTTACAAAACCCACAACCGGCGACGTCTGTCGCCGCGAGTTCCTTTGCTGGGTTTAACAAGCCCACTGAGGGTTCTCCGGCTGCATTTCCAACCACCGCAGGCCCCCTCGCGGCCTTTCGCAAACCTACAGCGACAGCTTCTACTGGGCCCCTTTCAAGGTTTGGCCAGCCAGCAAACACTGCCACATCCCCGGTATCTACTACACCTGCCCACGTTTCGGTATTTGGTGGCCAAGGTACGACAGCCGCTCCACCGACTGCCTCAGCCCCGTCTGTGTTTTCATCTCCCTTTGGCCAGCCTGCCTCAAAGACGGATGCAGCAAAGGGCACATTCCCGTCCATTCCATCCCAGCAAATTTCCTCCTTGCCAACCGCTCCTTATACGGCGAGCCCTTTGCCTGCCTTTGGTCAATCCTTGCAACCAACATTACCGCCACAACCTATCGAAAGCACAACACCCAAAAAAGATCCGCCCCCATCGTTGTTCAAATCCATTGCCTCACCGCAGGCATCATCATTCCCGTCAACTGGACAGAAACCTCTGCCATCTTTTGGCAACATTGTACCTCCTCCAGCGACGGTCCCGAGTAGTACTCAACCGGTACCATCTTTTCTGGGGCTGGGAACAGCCTCGTCGGCAAAGTCAGAACAGCCACCATTAAGCACACAAACCATCTCAACATCACCGCCAGCGCCAGCAGTTCCTTCCATTCTGCTATCGCAACCCTCGCCAGCTCTACCAGCTGCACCACCTGTTGCTTCAACCTTCAAACCTGTGCAAACAACAGCTCAGCCTCCGCCTTCTGCTACTCCATTTCAGTTTCCCGGGCAGGCACCTCTTCCTGCTGCGTCCTCGTCGCAAAACACTCCTCTCTTCTCGACCACTCTCGCACCACCACCTCCGCCACCTCCACCCAAGCGCGACCTTCTCGGCGACATCACCAAATGGTATGTCCTAGGCGATAACGGCTTGATGGAACAGTTCACCGAAAACACACTGCATAACATGCTCTGGAACGTCTTTGAAGCCTATCAGAAATCCGAAGAAGACAAGAAGCGCAAAGCAGAGGATGATGAGTCTTGGCGCGTGGCGAGGGAACACATGGCTTATCGTCTGGAGGTCAAGTACTTTTACAGGTGGCGAGAAAGCGCACGAAAGCTTGCCCAGAAGCGCATTCTCAGAGAAGGCAAACAGAGGATGCGGGAATACAGGGAACAGCAACTTGTTCAGAAGAGAACGGAGGAAGAAGCCAGGCTCAAAGCTGAGCAGGATGCCAGACGGGCTGCAAGGAGGAAGGCTGAGGCCGACAGGTTACAGCTTAGCTTGATTGCGAAAGCGGCTGGCCAGCAGCGAAGGAGGAATAGCATTGCTTTTAGCGCTGACGGGATGAACGCTGAGGAGCAGCTGCTGAAGAGCGGGATATTTGCGGGGTTGAGGGATGAGAGGGGTCTTGTGAGACGGGCGGTTAATAATGAGATTTCGATGGGTGGCGTTGGTGATAGCTGGGCCGGGGTGTCGAAAATGTCTTATCGGTATCCCGAGTCCGAACTGGAGCTGGAGCCTGCGCGGCGCGGAAGGGATTCTCCCGACAATGCTAGTAGCACCGGGAGACGCGAGGGGTGGAAGACGAGATCGCTTAGGGAGAAGTTTGGGATCGAGTCGAGGAGGAGTGTTTCGGCCAGCGGGTCGGTTAATGGCAACTTTAGGGCCAGTTTGCCGCTGAACCGGTCGACAAACTTTAGTGCTGCTACGCCTTCCGGGAAGAGGTCGATTGCTGGGTCTTCGGACGGGGAACCTGATGCGAAGAGGAAGTCGATCTTGAGGGGTGATAGTCCGGGCGTTGCTAGCGGCGTCAGTGTCATCAGTAAGTCTAGGCACTGGGATTTGAGAGCGAGAGGGTTCGTTCCGATGCCGGATGGGAATTGGTTGCCCGAGTCGATGGTTAACAGCAGGCAACATCGACACGAGGCTGTTGACATTCCTGTCGTTCCGGCTTCGGATGGGGAGGATGAACCTAATAGCCTGAGGGCCCGTCTTGCTAGGCTTAAGCAGGGGGGTAGCAGCAGCAAGGGTGGTTATTATGGGCATGCTTCCAGGCGGAGTATCGCCGGTTCTGTGGGTGGAGGAGGAATGTCACCGCCGCCGCCGCCGCCGTTGTGGAAGGATACGGCAGCTGCGGTGGTAGTTAACAAAAGGAAGCGGGACGGGGAGGACGAAGACGTCGACATGGAGAGGGAGATTAGTCCGCCGGAGAAGAAGGTCTTTACGAACCCCGGGCCGAGGCAGGATACGAACAGTATGGTGGCGAATACGCAGAGAATGTTGAGGGAGCTGAGGGAGACCATGGATCGGTTGGATCAGGATAATAGGACATTTTATCAGGAGCAGGGGATTGGAAGTAGTTCGGGATTGTAAAGTCAGGGAACAGGGAGGGAGGGCATAAATTGCTCTATATGGTATGGGATGTGTGAAGATTAGTGTTATAGTTGGGAAGGAGAAGAAGGCATTTACTCAAACGCAAGCGTTGTGCTCACATTTTATCTTTGTCTTTTTTTTGGTTTTTATTCTGGCTGCTTGAGGATTTAGGGGGTACTGAGGGGCAAAGAAGGGTAGAGAGGGGGAAGGAATATTGGGAATACAGAAAGAAAATTTATCCAACAAACAAAAATCACAAACAAGCATACACATCAATCACATCGAGGAAAACAAAACACACAACGGGAGTTTCAGCTTTCGTCTTTTTTTATATTTGTCTATATATTTGCAAGATCAGCATGTGGGGTCTATTTGGGTTATTAAAATTAGTTGGGGGAGAGGAACGGGGTGGCATTCATGGGACAGGCACATAGGCAGGCATATTCAGCGATTTTTTTTTTTTTTGATTTTTTTTTTTACTGTGGTCAACTTGGAGTTTTTGTGGTGGCTTATAAGCATGATGGCTGGTTTTGAATACCTATCTTTATTTATATGATGTGTTGCATTTTTACGTTGGAGCGGGTTGTATATTCTTTTTTTTTTTTTAAAAAAAAAAAGGGGGGGGGGAGAGTAAATCTCTTTTTGTTTTTTTTTTTGTTGCCACTGGTGGGAAAATGTTTTTTGATTAGGGAAAACAGCAGTTTTTGTTCATTAATCAATCGCTTCATATGTATGCTTGGGTTTTGTTTTTATAATTTACAGTATGGAATCGGATTTTCTTATGCCATGACTTACTTTGTTGGATACCGGTCTTGAAATGTTTGAAAGAAATGTGTCAATATGTTTTTTTTTTTTTTTTAAAAAAAAAAATAAAAAAATCTATTTCAAATAATTAAAAATCTCTATATCAGTTTTCATTTTTTTTTTACTCCTTCACACCCTCGGCAAACCCCTTTTCCTCAACCTCTCTTCCGGCAGGAACAACGGGCGTCTCCACTCCCTCTTCACCTCCGACATTCCCGTCCGCATCAGGTCCCAACTTGCCCCAAGCAGGTTTGTTCTTCTTGGGCTCGCCCCCGCCGACGCTCTTGTACTGGTATCCCCTGGCTCTGGGCTTCTCGGCGTGCCCGGCGGGGAAATCAGGTTCGTAGACCCTCAGGAAGTCGTTGCGCGCTTTTTCCAGGTCTTCCTCGGTGCCATTCTCCAGAATGTGGCGGATACCCGAGAAGAACTTGGAAAGGACGTGGTGGTTGTGGATTTGCAGCAGGGTCCAACCTAGCATTTCGCGCGCGGCTAGGAGGTGCTGAACGTATGCTGTCGAGTGGGAGGCGCAGGCGTGGCATTCGCAGTTTGAGGAGAGGGGTGTGACGGATTTTGAGAAGGAGGGGTCGGAGATGTCTGTTCCGAGTGGTAGTAAAGAGGAGGAGGGGGGTGGAGCGGGGAAAGTAAAGTCTAAAGCGATTCCGGCGTCTGAGATTGTGTTTATGAAGGGGAGCGTAAAGAGGTCGATTCCCAAGGAGATGTGGGTTAGGATTTGGTGGGGGGTTGTTGGGGGTGATAAGGAGAGGCGAGGGAGAGGTAAGAGCGGGGAAGGGAGGTCGGGGAGGAGGGATGGGTCGTAGATTGCTAGACCTGACAGTTGAGAGTTGGGTACGTAGTCTTCTGCCAGGCGGGCGAGGTACTCCCATTGCATCGGGTACGAGATTGGGAGGACCGGGGCGAAGGTTGCTGTTGAGGATGAGTCTGGGGAGGAGAACCAGCTGATCATCCAGTCTTCGGTTCGTTCTGCCATGCGGAGGGCGCGTTTGGAGTTTGGAGTGATGTTGGCGTTTGTGAGGTCTGATAAGGGGATGGCGATATCTGGTTTGAGCGTGTCGACGGCGGAGAGGTAGTCGGCTGTGGTGAGGGGTTGGAAGCCGGTGTTGGTGAAGACTGAGATGGACTTGTTGGTGTTGCCCATCGGGGAGGGGACGGCTGGGATGCGGCGGGCGCCGAGGATTGTGGTTATGAAGGAGGGCATGGCTGTGAAGCTGTGTAAGGGGGTGGGGTGTTTTGATGATGTGGGGGTTGCGTAGATTGGGGGGACGCGGGAGGCGTATTGCTGGGGCTTCTCGATGAAGTCTTCGAGTGACATGTAGGTGCCGCTGGATTTGATGTGCTTGGCGACATTGTCGGGTGTGAGGTGAGGCAGGCAGCCTCGTGAGGTCACGGCGATGTAGTTTGGTGTTTCGATGGGGCGGCGGCCTGGGAATGAGAGACGGCCTGGACGTGCTGTTGCGGCTGCGTCTTTGAGGGCGGTTTTTAGCACTTGGAATCTCATGGCTGTCGTCTTCGGCTCCGGATCTTGAATATCAACATCCACCGTCATCTTTTTTTATTTTGTAGGGAAAAAAAAAAGTATTTTTCCGTCCAAAAATGGAAAATGAGATCCCTGGTCACAAATGACTCGAAAATCGAGTGTGTATGAATGCTGATCTTGATGTTAGCACATGTTTGTTTTGCCAAGGTCAAGAAGTCTGTGAGGGGTTCATCCCACCGTGAAGAGACGTTATCGATTGCCTTTTTCAGTTTCAAAGTTTGCCTCACTTAAAACCACTGATGAAAGTTTGCTGTTACTCTAACCATATGCCAAGCCATATCGTTGGAAAGTGCGTGGAGTTCAGATATCGGTGCTTTTACCCCGCTAAATGCAATTGGGTTTCTTACCCAACCTCACTGGGCCCACATCCAGGTCTTAGTCAGGTCCCAATTCGTCCAATCGCCCCCCAGGCCAGGAACAGGAGTTTACAGGGCGACACGGGCCATTCAACAGGCCGTTCTGCAGGCTGCGTACGCCTCTTCCCGCCGTCCGCCTGCATTCCCGCTCCATTGCATGTTCCCTATAATGCACATTGTTTCCCCGAGGTTGTTGCTGTTTTTCTTTCTTTCTTTTTTGTTGAAATCTCACTATTTATCTATTCCGCTCTTTCTACAAAAATGAATCAAAATTCAAACTCTCTCTCCCCCGTCTGAATGCTTGAAGCCTTGAAACTACTCCCCCGGCCCACTTCCACCACACTCCTACGAACCTTGGCTCCGAGCCTTCCGTAATCACTCTCAACCTTTTTTTTTCTTTCTGTTTTTGTTTTGGTTGAAAAGAAAAAATGGGCGAAAATCAAATCGATTCGACGACACAAACGGTTGACGTAGAGAGACAAGGAGGAAGCAACGGCGGTTTAACCGACTCGGACGCATCCACTGTTGTGCATGTCGACCACCCCGATGCCCCGATCCGGGATGCCGCCCCGCGGCTGGCAGATCTCGAGGAAGACAACTCGCCGCCCACGCCGCGATTTATCCAAGACGAAGGGACGTGGAAGCGCTTCAAATGGGTGCCCTATCCCGTCAGACGATGGATTAAGGCTTCAGTCAAATGGACACAGGGCCCTCCCATTCCCCGACGGTTCCGCATCAATCCGATATTGCCCAGGGTACAGCAATATCCTGCTGTGCTTCTTGAAAAGCATGTCCCCAGAAAGCTGCACAGGGCGCTTTTGGTCCTGGCATACTTTGTGGTCTGGATTGTCACGTTTGCCATGGTGATGCGCAATGGGCAACGATCATCCGAAGTCCCGGGATGGGGTAACTTGGTCAAGATAGGATGCGGAAGCACGTACTGGGTCTCGGGGAACGGGTGCGGGCTCAATGGCATTGATTGTCGCCCCTTTGATGATGGAGGGTTTGCGTTTAGGTGCCCGGCCAATTGCGCTGCGTACCAAGTCTTGAACCCTCATGCGGTTGGTGACCAGGAGGTAGTTTATAAGCCTTTGGTTGTGGGTGGCCCTCCAGCATCTGGTGACAACCAGACAGCAGTCTACCGTGGAGATTCGTTCATTTGTGGTTCAGCGATCCACGCTGGTCTCATCTCCAACACAAATGGCGGGTGTGGTGTGGTCAGGCTGATTGGGAGACAGAGCAACTTCAACGGCACCTCGAGGAATGGCATCACCAGCGTGGGCTTCGACTCGTACTTTCCTCTGTCGTATACCTTTGAGGAGAAGATTGAGTGCGAGGCGCGGGATCCGAGATGGGCTCTGCTGTCCATCTCGGTGGTCTTCACGACGGTATTTTCCCTATTCGTGTCGTCTCCGGCCTTGTTCTTCTTCACCATGTTTAGCGGCATGTACTGGACGGTTGGTCTCGCAACCGACACTCCCAACTATTCAACCATCGCCAGCCTGTTTTCCACTGAGATCGGCAGATATCTCCCCGCCATGTTCGTCGCTTGGGTCATGTACGACAAGATGGGAGTCAGACACACGCTCAAGGGGTTGACGGCGCACGTCGAGAAGACGATCCTCTGGCTCGGCGGTGCCTGGGTTGGTGCGCTTACAAACTACACATTCGACTTCATTCCGATTCAGCGTCTGACTGGGCATGATCTGAACCAACAGCCGGGTGCTCAGGCAGCACTGGCCATCATTATCATTGTCTTGGTCGCCATTGCTGCCTTGCAGATTTGGTTCTTCCGTCAGGAAGGCCGTCTCATCTCGCACCTCAAGCTCTACGCCATTTTCGTCTTGGGCCTCGTCATATGCCTTGTCCTCCCAAGCCTCAACCTGCGCATCCATCACTACATCCTTGCGCTCCTCTTGCTGCCGGGCACTAGTCTGCAGACGAGGCCATCTCTGCTGTACCAGGGCATTCTCATTGGGTTATTCGTAAACGGCATTGCGCGGTGGGGATTCGACCCGATCCTGCAGACGGCGTATTCGTTGCGCGGAGATGCGCCGACGATGTCACCGCTGCCTGATATTCTGGATCCGGAAATCTCGCTCGCAGACGAGGGCACTGGCACCGGCACCAGCAGCATCACATTTTCGTGGGCACCTCCGCCGACGATGGACGGAACGCCTGTATCGCTTTATGACGGGATCAGCGTTCTCGTGAATGACGTCGAGCGATTCCGGGAGTACTTTGATGACGGGCCGAGTGAAACATCAAACATCACGTGGGTGAGGAGGGATTCGGACGAAAAGTCGAATGAGTATTTTAGGTTTGCGTGGATGCAGGGGAGCAGCACGTGGGATTACACAAAGGCAGGGAAATGGGACGTTGAAGGAAAGTGGACGGAAATGAAGCCCGGGCCGTCGTTGAAGACGAGGGAATGGGAGACGGAAATGGAAGTCGAGATGGGTGAGCTGAAGAAGAGAGAGAGAGGGCGTTAGATAAGATAGCAGTAGTAGTAGATGGAACAATGATTGATACCCGATTTTAATAACATGTGACAGACCCAGACAGTATATGTATTACTTTTCCGGATGACCTTGGCACCGATCCTCAGAGACCTAAACGCCAGCGTGTCTGGCCTGGTGTCCCTGGGGGAGTGGAGCTGGTGTAAAGTTCCGCTCCGCTCGCCGAAAAACCTGGCCCCACTCCGGTCGCCAAGCCCGGCCGTTTTTCAACTTCAAGTGACGTATCCGCACAGGTTAGTTTTGGTCGGGAATCCGATTGATTTCTCCCTCCCTCCATCCCTCCCTCCTTCCTTCCAAACTAAGCAAAAAAGAGAAATAAATATAAATAAATAAATAAAAATGCCACAAACACGCATCCCAACCCCGGCCGATTTTGCCTCTAATACCCTCCCTCTCAAACTCCACTTCCCCAGCCCGCCCGAATCGACAACGGCGATACTGATCCTCTTCCACGGGCTGGGCGACTCCGAGTCAAACTTTTGCAACTTTGCAAAGAACCTAAACCTGCCCAACGTGCTGGGCATCACGGTGAGGGGAGTCAATCCCCTGCCGCCCGCCTTTTTGGGTTTGGACGATAAGACCGAAGCTGAGAATTTCCACTGGGGGGATGAGTTGAGGCTGGATACGAGGACGGGGGAGTTGGATCTGGATCCGGGATTCACGAAGGCGACGAGGGTTGTCGAGGAGGAGCTGATTGAGGGCGTGCTGATTGGCACGTGCGGTTGGACGAAAAAGGACGTGCTGTTGCTCGGGTACGGACAGGGAGGGTCGCTGGCGCTTGGGTTGGGGAGAAACGGGGAATACAAGGGCGTTGTGTCTATCGGCGGGGGGCTGCCGAGGTCGATGGTGCCGAGCGGGAGGGAAAGCGAAAAGGAAAAGAGCAAGACCGAGGTTCTGGTTTTGTGTGGGAGGGAGAGCGAGGTTGTCGATGAGGACGCGGAGGAGCTGCTTGGGGAGGAATTCGAAGAGGCAAAAGTTGTGAGGTGGAAGAGGGCGGGGGACGGGATGCCGGGGAGTACGGAGGAGGTGAGGCCTCTGATGGAGTTTTTGGGGGAGAGGTTGAGGGGGGAGGGAGGATGGGTTTGACGGGTAATTAGGGCGGGGACTGTTGGGATCATGGTGCTGGCATCTTTTCATCTCATCTTGAAGCTGCAGTCAGTCATGACGACGGGCGGTGCCAGCGTGTTCTGTATTTTTTCATTGAGGATTTTTGCTTTTTGTGTCCTCTCTTCGGCCGTGTCTACGTTGGTGGCTTTTGAGCCATGGTCGCGATAACGCCCTCCCAGAAGTCTATCCCAGTCATGTCCGACTTGGTGTTTGCAGCCAGGAACTTGACACGGAAAAAAATACTCCACGGGAAAGCTCAAAGTACAACTCGCCAAAATTTCAGTTTTCTTGACCATCAGTGTATTTATCGCCAACTTGGTTCATCGTATTGCTCGCATCTGCTTTAACCAACAAATATCAACCCAAAAACATCAACCCAAAAACATCAACCCAAAAACATCAACCCAAAAACATCAACCCAAAAACATCAACCCAAAAAAACATATCCAATCTTTGACCCTGTGATCACCTCCTTCAACGATAGGAACCCCGCAGCTCATCCAAGGCCCGCTCAACCGCATTCCCAATCGACGAAACAAGCCCCAACCTCGCAATAACATCATCCAAAATAGGCTCAAGATGCTCGGCCACCAGCTCCTCAACCTCCCCGCCGCCACCCAGCAACAAATACTTGTTCCACCACTCGTTCCACGGGTGATGACGCACCCTCCGCAGCTTCTCCCACCTCTTGACGCTGATGGACCCCGTCTCGAGCAGATCCTGCTTCGCAACCGAGAGATTGCTCATAATGCCCTTGAGCTCGTCCTCCTCCTCCCGGGAAGCCATCAGCGCCTCGGCGAGTTTGCGCACCGTCAGCGGGCCAGACGGATAAGTGCCAAACTCGGCAACGACACCCCAGAAGATTGAACCGCCATCGCCGTCTCCGCCTTCGAACTGCGACCCGTAAGAATTCACCAGAAGCCTCAAATCCCTGCTACGGCACACGGAAAAAACCCGTTTTCCCTCCCGAATGATCCCCGCAGCCTCGGTGAACGCCCGCCGAAAGTCTGTCGTCTTCTCAGTAACCGCGTCGCTGTCGTCACCAACTCGAGACAGAGGCAGAAACAACCTGCCCGTCCCGTCGATCCCAATCTCGGAAATCCTGACGGGGTCGACGACGTGATCATGTCGCTCCAGAAACTCGGTGCTGTTCATCATGTTCCGGATGATGTTGCCGTTGCTGTACCGCTGTCCAGGCTTTGTGGTGCCGTCCTCCTCCTCCTCCTCCTCCTCCTCCTCAACGTATTTCTTGGCGGCCGAGCTGGTGGCGAGACGGAAGATCTCCTCCTCTTTGTTGATTGTGGTGGTGCTGCTGATTTTGGCGGGAGGAGGACGAGGAGGAGGAGAAGACGAATAAAGAGAAGACCACTGTGCTAGATCGGGATCATCATCATCGTCGTTGTCATCGTCGTCGTCGTCGTCGTCGTCGTAGTCATCGTAGTCGTCGTAGTCGTCGTTCTGAAGTTGAAGTTGATGTTGAAGCTGAAGTTGTTGAAGTTGTTGTGACTCGCTGATATCACCATCCATGGGGGAAAATTGGAAGAAGCAACTGGGCCGTGAAGGGGTAGGACTCGCCGAGGACTCACTGCCCGACACGAACTCGTCATCCACCACCACCATCTCTGGGCCCGACATCACGGGCGAGCGGGGCATGTACCTCGGACTAGAGGCGCCACTGTCTGCCCTGAAGCGAAAATTCCCCTTGTTGTGGGGAGGCTCAGCCGGGACGTATTCATCCTGCTCAGAGTCGGACAGGTCTTGGTGTTGAGGCAGGTCTGGAGAGAAGGCTCGAGGGAGGCCGTTTGGGGCATAACTGAAATTGACACGACGCCGCTTCCGAGGGTTGGTAGCAGTAGCAGTAGCAGCTCCTCCTCCTCCTCCCGTTGGTGATCTCTTCAGGTTGTTGCGGCTAGCCTGAGGGATGGTGTCGCCCATTATTGTGGTAGAGCTGTCGCTCTCGTGACCGGAAACGTTGCTGCGGTCCATTGTGAGTTTTTGTTTTTGGAAGTAGTTTTTTTTTTTTGTGTGTAAGTAGGAAAGGAAAAGGAACTGCCAAAATTGATTTTTCACGGCGAGGATTAAATATTTATGTGCGAAACTCAGTCAGCAAGCCACACCCAGACAAGTTCTTATCTCGGGGGAGAATTTCAAGAATTAGTGGAAACTTAGACATACTGGGGTATCTCTCTCTCTCTCTCTCTCTCTGCTTTACTTATCAAAGCTGAGACGAAGAGAAGATCCATAAAGCAAAACTCAAATATATACTAGCGGGCTACGGGTTCTGATCTTGTAGGTTCGATGAAAAATGGTAGAGAGACCACAGAGAGGTAATTACCCTTAGAATTGTAGCCTATATGTTCTGTGCTGAAATTTACTAGTTAGGATGAGTAAAAGAAGGACCCTGGGAGAGAGAGAAGCCCATGTACAGTACAGACCGAAAGAGGACGAGTGCAGGGGAAGAAAGTCATCAAGTTGGGGGTCAGCAATTTCGTCTCTTCTTTTTTTGTTAAACCTTTCAGCATTGCAGCAGACACACCGATGTCAAAGCTGATCTTAGATATAGAGCAGTCAGCCAATTATAGCAGGTAGGATGATGAGTACGAGCGTGAACTGCCACTGATCAATCGACCACTCATCAGCCCGTGAGTACTTCTGATACCCCAAGAACAACTCGTCTTCTTCACGACAGTCGAATGATGCTCCGAAAAGTGACTGTGAAAATCGGATTGTTCCCCCTGAAGGTGTTTGTAAAAGTACGAAACGACATCCCTGACAACCCCGGTAAAAACAAGTCCCTCACAGCCTAACCAAGATACACATATGTGATCCGTTACAACTGGACATATCATTCCAAAAAAAAAAAAAAGAAACCCCAAGCTGAATAACTATTTCGCTCACAAAAAATACACCCCCCCCCCCCCACCCCTTTTCTAAACCTCAAAAATCTCACCAATCCCCTCCCCGCCGCCCCTCCTATTCTCAACCAAATCCAACCTCCACCCTTCCCAATTCTTCAGCCCCCTCTTAATCTCCTTGATCCTCTCCAGCCTCTTCTTCTGATCCTCCTCCTGAGCCCTTCTAAACGCTTCCTCATCAAACTCAAAGTCGTCATCATCAAGCAACAACCCATCATCCTGACTGTGACTATGGTGGCGTCCATGCCCATGTCCATGATGGTGATGATGATTATGATGATGGCCATGCCCACCACCACCACCACCACCACCACCACCACCACCGGTCAACACATTCAACCCAGTAGCCAACAAATCCCCAAACCCGCCAGCTGCCTTCTTCGCACTCCCAAGATCAACGTTCTCAAAACCCAACCCGCCAGCCTCCTCAGGTCCAACCTGCATCTCCCTCCTCTTCTCAACCCACACACCCCTCCTCAGATCCGTATTCTCAGCCTCCAGCTCCCTCACCCTCCTCTCAAGCTTCTGCCTCTCCTCATCCTCCAGCTCGTCAACCCCTTCGTCATCAGCAGCCAACCCGCTGCCTCCCGCAACATCCTTCTTCCTCAATTTCACATTCTCAGCCTCCGCAGCCTCCAACTTCCCTACGAGTTCATTCAACTCCTTGTCTACCCTCTCCTTGTCCTTCCTCAACGCTTGCGTTCGTCCATCCTGCTCTTTATGCAACGTAGTCAAGGCCCCGACCTTCTTCTCCAGCGCCTCAACCTTCTTGCTCAGCTCGTCCCGTTCGGTCTTGAGCTCCTCATTCTCCTTTTCCAGAGCTCTTACTTTCGTCTCGGCCGATGTACGGGCTGACCCTTCCTTGATTGCCTTTTCTGAGGCGCGATCGAGTCCCTTTTTCAGGTCGGCCAGCTCCCGCTGCGCCAAAGCAGCCGCCTTCTCTGCACGAGCCAGCTTTTCCTCCAGGGCAGCGATTTGCTCCGAAGGTGTAGAAGCAGATACCGAGAGGCGTTCAACTTGCGCGCGCAGACGGGACATTTCAAGCTCCATCGTTTCTATCGTGGCTGACTTGGAAGAGAGCTGATGTTCCAGCTCGGTAGTGGACGGGATCGAAATGGAAGGGGAGGAGCCGTGCCCGCGCGCTACGCCGGGGCGGGAGAGTTGGGACTGGAGCTGCGCATTTTGGCGCTGAAGGGAGAGGATTTCGTTTTTCTGTTTTCAAGCAAGATCTTTTAGTAACTGTAAAAAAAAAAAAAAAAAAAAAAAAAAGAATTCTCCCCCGTGAATGTGTGTGACGCGACATAACATACCAACTTCTCCTGCTCCCCATTCGTACTCTCCCCCTCTCTCAAATCAGCCAGCTCGCTCTCGGCCTTCTGCCATCTCCTCTCAGCATCCTGAGACTCCTTCTCGAGGCGCTTGTTCTCCTTCTCTAGCTCCTCAATCCGCCCGACATGTTTCCGGTAGATATCCGGCGCTGTCTCGCCTTCGGGACTGAACAGGCCGGGGGAGAGCGGCCCCTGCCGGAATGAGGTAGATCGGGCCTTCGACTGCTGCGACAGAGACGGTAACGGTTGCACGGGAGATCCGGCCTTGCTTTCGCCTTCGCCTTCTTCACCCTCGACGGCAGCCGCGGCAGCTTCATCTGCAGGAGGTGGGGGAAACGCCTCTGTCGCCGGCTCGGGGGTGGACGAAACCTCGGGGGCGGCCGCAGGGGTGTCATCTTTCTTGGATGCTGAACCGCCGGCCTTCTTGGATTTCTTTTTCAACGCTTCGACCTGAATTCGTGATATTACGTGTCAGCAGCTTCTACTGCATGCGATCGCCATCACTGCATACCCTCTTCTTTGCCGCAGCCAGCTTCTCGGCCTTTGCCTTATCCTCGTCCGCCATGGTGCATGCAATCAAGTGTTACAAGTTGGGAATTGGGTTTAATTGGCCGTTGCCGTTGTGCCGGATTGAAATACAGCTTATGGCTGGGAGCTTGCTCGAGGGGTAATGGTCTTCATTCGCAGATGAAGCGGGCAACAATGGAGGTGGCATCTCCAACAGCGGGACACGATGCAATTAGCCAGGGGTGCCCAAGGCCCCAAAACGCCCAATGCGCTAACCCCCTGTCAGCCACAGGGGTACTCAAAAGTGACGACATTCTTCTACAATCATTATTATTCTGCCATAATATGTGGTGGACAAGCAGTTCTATTCGCTCAGGTTCATATCAAATACTTATTTCATAACTCCAAAAAGGCAACACCTGACCAAACATCCTACCGACGGGAATATCTTTGCATCCTTCGGATCCAGCCTTTTTTGTTCTTATCCCAAACAGCGGCCTGGTTACCGTGTTTTTTCTTGTTTAAATCATTGGAGCCTCTGCATCATATACAGTCGCCAAAACATCCAACGCCTTATTCCATTATACCTTTATTTGCTTAAATGAGCTGCTCGAAAGCACGGTTGATGGGGGAGCGGATGTTGGGAACATCCTTCCAGAAGTTGATGGTCGCAACAGCGCGCTTGGAAATGCCCTCGGGGGTGAACTCGAACTTCTGTTGACGCAATTCAGGTTAGCAAACGCATTCAGTAAAATCTCAAAGTCAAAATAACTTGCCTTGTACACATCCTTGTAGGCGCCGGAAGCACCGAAACGGTTGAGACCGAACTGCTCGTGAGCATATCTCTCCCAGCCGAGAGTGGTCATGGGCTCGACGGACAGAGAGGGGATGCCGTCAGGAAGGACGCTGAGTCTGTACTCCTTGGGCTGAGCATCGAACACCTCCCAGCAGGGAAGAGAGACGATACGGGCCTTGATGTTGTGCTTCTCGGCCAACTCCTTGACGGCGTCGACCACGATGGAAACCTCGGAACCAGTGGAGAGGAGGGTAATGTCAGCACCCTCCTGCTCGTGGAGGACGTAGCCACCCTTGATCGCCTTGTCAATGGTGGAGCCCTCAAGCTGGGGAAGGTTCTGGCGGGAGAGAGCAATAATGCTGGGGGTGTGCTTGGAGGTGAGAGCGACGTAGTAGGCGGCGCTGGTCTCGTTGCCATCGGCCGGGCGCCAGACCATGCAGTTGGGGGTGGCGCGGAAGTGGGCAAGAGTCTCGATAGGCTGGTGAGTGGGGCCGTCCTCACCGAGACCGATGGAGTCGTGGGTGGCAACCCAGATGGCGCGGATCTGGGAGAGGGCCGACAGACGGACGGCACCGGCAGCGTACGAGACGAAGTTCAGGAAGGTACCGCCATAGGGGATGATGGTGCCATAGGCAGCCATACCATTGAGGATGGCACCCATACCGTGCTCACGGACACCGAAGCGGATGTAGCGACCAGCATAGTCACCGAGGCCAGTCGAGGGGGGCTGGAAGTCAATGGCGCCCTTCCACCTGGTCAAGTTGGAGCCAGTCAAATCGGCAGAGCCACCAACAAGCTCGGGGATGACATCAAAGATCTTGTTGATGACAGTCTCGGAGAGCTTTCTTGAGGCGACAGCAGGGTCGGCGGGGGTGTAGAGAGGGAGGCTCTTCTCCCAACCCTCAGGAAGATCACCCTTCTGGCGGCGGACGAGGTCATCGTGCTCAGCCTTGTACTTCTGGGCGTACTCGGCGAAAAGCTTGTTCCACTCCTCCTCAGCGGCAGCACCGGCGGAGGAAGCCTTGTGGCAGAGGTCGTAAACCTCCTGGGGAACAGCGAAGCTCTGCTCGGGGTTGAAGCCGAACTTCTCCTTGAGCTGCTTGATATCATCGGCCTTGAGGGGAGAGCCGTGGACACCGTGGGTGCCCTGCTGCTTGGAGCCGTAGCCAATGATGGTCTTGAGCTGGATGAGGGTGGGCTTGTCCTTGACCTCCTGGGCCTTCTTGATGGCGGCCTCGATGCCAGCGAGGTCGTTGTCACCGTCCTCGACGGTGAGGGTGTGCCAGCCGTAGGACTCGTATCTCTTGAGGACGTCCTCAGTGAAGGCTTGGTTGGTGTCACCGTCAATGGTGATGTGGTTGTCATCCCAGATGGCAATGAGGTTGCCAAGCTGGAGATGGCCGGCGAGAGAGCTGGCCTCGGCGGAAACGCCCTCCATCAAGCAGCCGTCACCGAGGAAGCTGTATGTGTAGTTGTCGACGAGGTCGAAGCCGGGCTTGTTGAAGACAGCGCTGGTGTGCGCCTGGGCGAGGGCAAGACCGACAGCGTTGCTGATACCCTGGCCGAGAGGGCCGGTGGTAACCTCAATACCGGGGGTGTCGTGAGCCTCAGGGTGACCGGGGGTGATGCTGTCAACGGTCTACGAAGGAATCGTCAGTCAGCGCTCAACTCCTTTTAGGCCAAGGAATTTTTTTTTAAAAAAAAATACATACACGGAAAGCCTTAAGGTCGTCAATCGAGACGGCGTAGCCGTAGAGGTGGAGGAGAGCATACTGAAGCATGCAGCCGTGGCCGTTGGAGAGGACGAATCTGTCGCGGTTGAGCCACTTGGGGTTCTTGGGGTTGAACCTCATGAACTTGTTGAAAAGAACGTGGGCAACAGGTGCCATGCCCCTATTCTCTCGTGTCAGCGGTTTCTGGTCCGAATTCGGCAACTAGGCCACTCTGTCTGTCATGGTGCTTACATTGGGGCACCGGGATGGCCCGAGTTGGCGTGAGCGGTCGCATCGGCCTATATGATGGCATTGTGTGAGTATTTTCATATTTCCTTTTACGATTCTATTCTTCTCATGGTCTTCGCTGCCCTCGGTGTCCTCAAGACATGGTGGTTGGGCAGACACGCCCAGCGCATTGCCTTGCCTTGTGGACTCATGGCGGGGTTCTCATTTTCCGTTGAGAGAGAATGAGGGGCATGGGGATAGGGCGGACTTACGGCCAGAACACGGATCGTGTTGATCGCAAGAGTGTCAACCTCTGTATAGCCCATCTTTGCGAATATGCTCTGCACTGATGATAAAAAAAAAAGACGAGAAATGGAGAGATGTAGAGGGAGAGAAGAAAACAGAAGACACGGAGGTGGGGTGTATAGTTTTATGTGCTACAAGGGGGGGCACGGCGTTGGGGTGGTCCTGTCGACAATTCCCTGACACCTTTTGGCGCAAAGTGGGGTTTTGGACCCCTCCAAGTCCTGGGAAGCGATGGGAAGCAACGAAGCTCTCCTTTGCAATTCCGTGCTCTGGTTCGCCCGGATGAATTCCAGTGTGGAGATGATTGGGTGACTCGATCTGAACTCTAACGGTACTTGCGTCTGTCAGGCCAGTCCGGTCTGTATGCTTTTTACTTTTCGTCTCTTTTTTTTTTTTTTTTTTTTTGCCCCAAGGGTTTTTTGCTGGTCAATGATTCCATGATCGGAGGGACCGTGGGAGCAGCCTCCCACCTTTAGTCTCGTGGCGTCGGGGATTTGTTGGATGCCCAAGGGTGCCTAGGTACCTCTCGTACCAAACATAACCCCGCGATTTTTTTTTATTCATTTGGAATACCTCTCTCTCTCTCTGCTTGTGCCACCAAAGGGATGCTACCTACACCGCAGGAATGGATGCGCAAAATGAAACGCACGGTCAGCGGCACGCTTTCTAAGACGGGACCAATGCCGCAGTCGGAATCGAGCCAATGTTCCGTGCCATGATCCATTCTATGCGCCAAAGACAAATAGATCATCATGGGACGCTGCCTTGTCTGTCTGGGCTGTCTGTCACCATTGACAAGTCGCCAGGATCCATGGATATCGGAAATCCGCTCACTCAGCGCCCAGATTCTCCGCTCCCCGCGGTGATGTCGCACACCATCAAGTATGAACGCCCTGTTGACCAGGAGCTGAGCTACCATTGCCCTGGGATCCCGCGTATTGCTATCTTGAAGAGATAAGGCTGAGAGGAATTGCAGGAAGCATGGAGAAAGACATCTCCGAAAACCCGGAATATGATGATGCTATTGCTGGCCTGGATGGAGTTCAACGAAATCGGAGGTACCCCCGCAAAGCTCCCGCTGCTAGTGCAAAAGGTAGCTCCGTGGGCGGCGGGGCACCGAAGTTGCCGTTTCCACCTCCTTTTTGTTGGCGGCGGCAATCGCAATTGGCCACAACTTCGCCTCCAAAGAGACGGCGCACTTGAGACAAGTAATAACTTATTCATAGCTTGCCACGCCAAGAACCTATGAGAGTTGTTTCTATCATCCATACTAGTGTAAGCAGGCCAATGCGTCTTGTGAATCTCCGGGAGAACATACCCGTTTTGAATATTCTGCACGCAGAGGGTGATAACGGATATGGGTTAGGGTTATGCGTGTGAAAGCAAACGTAAAAACTCTAATTCTTGCGTGGGGGTCAGAAAACGCCATGCAAGTTTGCGCTTCAACCCGCGCAGAACAATTCAGCCTAAAATCTCCATCACCAAAAAATCTAAGACAGCGAACGGGGCTGATATCTCAAAATCTAATAATATAGATATATCACCGAAAACAGAAAAATCAAAATAATCTTGGCAACAAACCATGGTGGCCCCTCCAAAGAGAAGAGCCCCTCACAAGGCCATTCACTACCGAACTAGGGATAAGGGCACATTCAGAAATGGTGCTAAATCAGGAGGAGGAGGAGAAGGAGGTGTCGAGGATGAAGAAGACCTTGTTCAATCAGAATCCCCCAGAAACATCAACAGCTCAAAACACAACCAAGAGCTCCTAAACATCTTCCGCAACACGTACTACGAGCTCCTCACCTCCTCAGACTTCACACCAAAACTCCAAGCAGTAAAACAGGCCCTCTTCGAGCGGGACTTTGCTAAAGCTTTCGGGGACCAGGAGAACCTTGAGGTCTACGCCGCGAGATGGAGCCCTACCAGAGCCTTATGCTACGCTTCAGTCTTTGCCGGAATCCGGGACCAGCTTGAGGCCATCTCAACCCCTTTACCACCCATTACCATTACCATTTCTGAAAAAGAAGATGACACGCCCAAAAATGAAGGAAAGCCTGATGAGCAAGAACAACATACACACCACCACCACCTCCCCGTCCTAGCAATAGGAGGCTGCGCAGCAGAACTAGTAGCCTTCGGGTCCCTCCTCTCGGCCCACCTCCCCTCAACAACCTCGGGCTCCATCACCCTCCTCGACTCTGGCCCCTGGGGCCAAGTGATCACCTCCCTCGCAGAAGCAATCACCGCCCCTCCTCCCGTATCCAAATACGCCTCGGCGGCAGTGAAAGCCCGCGGTCCAGGGAACGCACTAATCCACCCGCCTTCCCGCCTCGTCTCGTCAAAATTTGTTCAACAAGACGTCTTGACTTTGGGGTCTGAAGGCCTCTCGCAAACTATGAGCTCCGAAAACCACCCATCACTAATCACCCTCTTGTTCACGCTGAACGAGCTCTTCACGGCCGGCGGGATAGGCAGGACGACAAAGTTCCTCATGGACCTGACCTCCGTCGTTCCCTTTGGCTCGCTGCTCTTGGTGGTGGACAGTCCGGGGTCTTACTCTGAAACAACCGTCGGCAAGGAAGCCAAGCGGTATCCGATGCAGTGGCTTCTCGACCGTATCATCCTGGGCACCCAGCGCGAGCCGGTGGCCGGCAGGAGGTGGAAGAAGCTCGAGTCGCACGACGCGATATGGTTCCGACTTGATCAAAAGGAACTGGATTACCCCATCCCCTTGGAGAACATGAGGTATCAGATGCATCTATACAAGGTGCAGGATGCCAGTCTCCCAGAGGGTGATGATGAGTAAAAGGGAAAGAAGAGAAAAAAAAAACAAAAATCATTCATCACATTAAACTTTTTTTCCCCCGTCTCGTTAATTACTGCTGATGCTGCTACTCTTACTGTTCTATCACTTGTGTCTTGGGGTGTGTATCAATTCGCAATGCTTTCCCATGCATGCTATGCCATGCCAATGTACCAAAACCACCTCCCACAAACCCATCCATTCGCAAAAACATCACGCCCACACAAACTTCTTGATCGAATGTCCCAACTGCTCAAACAGCGTCGTATTCTTCTTGGCCTCCGCCAGCGAGATTATATCCCCCTTCTCAATCAGATTAGCCTCCTCGGGGTTCTTGCCCGCCAGCCTCGGCTGGTGATGTATCGCCAGCCGCTCAATCTCGGCCGCGATGACAACCACCTGCTGGATCTCGGTAAGACGCGTGATGGCCCCGGGCTCCTCCGGTCCTTTGCTTGCCGTCTTGTCCGCCGCAGAAGTCTGGCTGTACAAAGCCTTGAGCGCAACTCTTCTCGGAGGGGCAACGGCCGGCTTCCTCGACAGGAACCCCGTCACGCCCGCAACGGCCGACGCGACGGCCGAGTCCTCCGACTTGCCGCCTGCCGCTGCTTCATCGGAGCCGCCGTGGGCCTTGGGCGTCCCCGACATGGAAGAAAGCGAGCGAGTGTTGACTCTCGTAATATCCGTGAGACCGGGCTTGTACTCAACCACGATGCCGACGTTGCGCATCTCATCCATCTGAGTCAGCGAGATGGTCGAAGTGATGTACGTCCCAAACTTGATCTTGGAGATATGAGCCAGATCAACCCGCTCAAACGACGAGACCTTGTCCAGGTTCCAGTCGAACCTGCAGAGGTACAGCGCCACGTCCGTCAAGAGGAGCACCGCCTCCTCGAGCGTTGCGCTCCGAACCGTATCGGGCACGTTGGGGGTAAGGAACGTCCACCCGCCGATGAACTCTTCAGTATCGTCTTCGACAACACGCTTCTGGCATAACTCAATAGCCTGCTGACGCATGTTCTGCATGGATACGGCAGGGTCCTTGGTCATCATGTTTGTCTCAAACTCCTCAAACACAAGGGACGTGACGTTGCCAAGCAAAAAGTCGATACTGGCCTGCAGAAAAAAGTCATTGAACATACTAGCCAACCTGGTCAGCAACCACATTTCGATGGTCTAGTCAAAATCATAGAAAATATAGAAAACCACTCACCCGTTGAACAACCTCGTCAACGACAAGCCCGCATCCGTCAACGCGCCCCTATAATTCCTCTTCCTCGTCCTCGTATAATCACCCTTCATCGCGCCAGTAGAAGCATACTGCTTCGAAATAGCATCGCCATTATCAGCCCACAGATTATTAAACCAGGAATTCTCCTGGTCCTCCTGCACATTCATGTCGAACCCTTCCTCTCTCAGCTGCAAATCGAGCATGTACTTGGCAAACGAGCTCTGACAAACATTCGTCCGGTCAAGGCAGTCCATGCAGTTCGTTCTCAGCACACCCTTCTGCTTGGCCGCAATGCGATCATCGACCTCGACGCTGCTCCCAAGCCTCTCCAACTCGCTGCCCAGAATCTGCAAGAGAACAGAAACGTTCTCAAACTTCATGCCTCGGCAGACCGAGTGAAAATCGAACCACTCAAATCCGACCTTGTCGGCATCTGGACCAGATGCCTCATTCAGTCTCTCAATGCTCTTCTCGTACAGCTCAGCTATGGGCGCTTCGACCCCATGCTTCTCAACCAAGTTGACAATCTGCACCGAGCCATACTTCTGTCTCAGGCCATCAAAGTGCTTCTTGAGAGCGGCATAATTCGAATCAGGAGAATGCTGCAGCACAGGTACCGGCTTCAGCGAGTACGGAGACTGAGAGAAGAACAGCGGGAAACTGCCCCTGATCTGAACGAAGGAATACACCTTGGCTTTCGGATCCCAGGTAGCATCGGAAGACGAGAGAATCTGCTCAGTCTCAACTGAATTGGCGACGTTGCCCTCTTCATCAATACCGCGGCGGAGATACCGCAAGCCAGCCCGCTTGACAGACCGTCTGGAGATGATGGTGATGTCAAACTTCTTTTCGCTCGGGCGCATATCTGCCGTAGACTTCTCTGGAGGCGGCGATCCTGGGTTTGAGCCGGGATGAGGAGGTGAGAAGTTGCTAAGCTCGACAGACTCCTTGGCCCCTTCTTCATCGACTTGCGGAGGATGACTGTCCACGACAAACGAGGTCTGGCCGACGAAGCCTTGCATCAAGGGCAGTGCCAGGCTGTCTATTCCAGCATCGATAAAGGGCTGAATAACGTTCCGGTTCCAGAAGAAGTTGGGATCGACATGGGCATGCAACGGAATGAAGGCCGTGGCAGGCACCTTGGGGTTAGCCAAGCTCCTCGTGATGTCGTAGTCATATGAGAAGTAGAACGTCCGACTGGAACCATACAAAATCTGCGTGGTGCGCAACAGCTTGGGCAGCAAGCTGATAGCAGCCTCGCTCCCATCAGCGCCATCCGGGATGCGGAACCTGGTCGGGACATTCTTGTTCGAGGCCTTGTTGTTGCTGCTTCCTCCCGGATCCGCAACATTGACGCCCTCGGTGATGCCCATGGTCCGCTTGTTGTCCTGCACCCATCCGGACCGACTGAACCACCGCTGCGCAAAGCGGCCGTAGCTTCCGCGACGGCTGATAACGTCCTTAGCAATACTGCTGCGCGCCGTGGTGGCAGGGCTCGCCTCGGTGGACCACTGATCTTCGACTGCAGAGTCGACGGCATCGTCGCCTACCTCGTCGATGCCTCCAATCTCAGGCGAGGTCTCGTCGCCGCTGGACGCACTCCCTTCGCCATCCTCGTCTGCTGCTCGGTTGCTCAGCGCAAGGGAAGTCTTTGCGATCGAGTCGGCAGCTTCTTGTTGCGACGAACAGGGGGTAAGCGCTACCTCAGTGATGACGTAGATGGGGAGTCCGCGAATTTGCGCGACCTGCTGCCGGCGCGTAATGGAAATGAGGTAGCTGTAACGAAAGACAGTTACAATGCCTGTCCGAGTAAAAACTGATCAGCTTCCTTCATACTGTTATCAAGCGGGCACCCGTCAAGGCATATTGCATGTTTTCTCGCGCCGTGTACGGAACTCAAGTTGAAAGTAAACAATGATGACATACCAACGATTCCAAAAGCCTCAAAAGACGAATTTGGCTGCGAAACGTCCGGAGCCGCGTCGCGAGATACATGCGAGATCGAGGCGTCTCCGTACTTGATCCGTATAAGCGGGGGAGGAGATCGCTGCCCGGCCTCCTTTTTGGATCCGAGGGGATGAAGAATCAGCCCGTCGACAGCGGCGCATATTATGACCTTGCGCGCGAGGCCTGGCATCTTGTATGCTTTTTATTGGCCTTGCGTTATGAATGTCCCTGTCTCAGACTGCGGTGGTGGTTATGTCTTGCAAGGCTCCATACCCCCGCTGGCTTGGGCCGCCAGGAACAAGAGTTCGTGAAAAGGAGAGGTAGGTAATGTTGAATACCAAAGCTGGGTATTGTTACCGCGTATGAAAATAAAAGTTCATGAAGACGAAAAAAGAAAACAAAAGCTGGAATTGGTAATGAAGAAATGACAGAAACCTGTCACTCAAGTCATCTGATATGGGACAACTGATCAATTTCAGTTCAGATCCAAGATGGGCCAACGACCTGGAGGGGGTGGTTTATTTAGGTCGGGCGGGTCCTCCCCCCTTGAACCTGCACCTGTCTTTGGAACCCGATGATGTATTTGACTGGTGGGGCATTGTAACCTGTCGCGGCAGCCCCAGCGTCATTCCACAGGACCACGCAGAGGCCCCCCACGTCAGATGGACGAGTCACATCCCCCGTCTGGATCTGGGTTAGATCCGCATGCAGCATCACCTAACCCGAACCCTAGCGCGCAATTGAAAACAGAGATAAGATGGAGAGTTGGAGAGATTGAGAAACCAAGTTTGGGAACCTCGATGGTCAATTTTTATCTGATTTTATGCGCTAGACTGTAGCAGTAACTGCAGTCAGAGTGGCAGATATTGATGAACCGCCAGATACAATATATGTTTTGTTGCAGGAGTTTCGGATATTTTCACCTATCCTTTCATTCATCCAACATGTCTCCCAAAAGAAAAAAATGAGACTGCTTTACATAGCAAGTCTCTCGACCTTGTCGCGGAGAGCGCGAATCTTGGCGTTAAGATCCGAGGCCTCGTTGGAAGTGAGGGCAACGGCAATGACAGCTCTCGAGACACCGCAGGCACGGCCCTAAAATTCAGATATCAGTATGGCAATTTCATCGACCTAGGGACTTCTGTGGGATAACTCACCAGCGCAACCTTGCTGGGAACGTAGACGTAAGGGGTGTTCTTCTCCTCAGAGATGAGGGGAATGTGGAGGACGATGCTCAAGGGCTGGGTGTCGGCAGCGAGGATAACAAGCTCGGCGGTGCCACGGTTGATCGACTTGGTGGCCTCGTTCTAATCATCCACATGTTAGCAGATATTTCCATTGAATCTAACGAATAGATAAAACATACGGCGCCCTTCTTCAACTGTCTGTAGTGGGAAGCCTGCTGGATGCAGTCGAGGAGCTCCTGGACCAGCGCAGGGTCCTCGGCCTTGGGCCAAGCGGCAGACTCGTTCTGACCGGACATTTTGAAGGTGAGTGGTGTTGAGGAATTGAGAAGATCGAAAATCCGATAATGATTGCCTTGGCTATTTAATCTCCAGGGTTCACTGCGGTTTGCTCGCCCTGGGGGTTGCGTAAATGCTGTAGCGGGTGAATGCGACGACGACGAGGAAGAAAAACGTTTCAAGCGAAAGCCAAAAAAAAAAAAAAGATTCAAAATGCGTCTGGAGGCTGGCTCGGCCGAGAACCGCGGGCGGTGGAAAGCGGCAGAATGGCAACTTGGCTCAAGCGTCCGAGATGATTACCTAATGGAAACCTCGATTGACGATTGGACTGGGCCACCGCTGCCGGGGTGGTGCCGAGCAAAAGCTTGCTGCAGGGTGGGTGCGCCGTGCACAGCCAACCAACCTGCAACCTGGAAACACCTCGTCCAGCGGCACCAAAGGCAACTTGCACCGTCACCCATCAACAACAAGCAACCCGTCTCAGGATCGCTGCGAACAGCTTCTGTCAACAAAACCATCGCACAACCAACTCCATCGCCCGCGTCGAATCAATTCCCAACTTGCACACATTCCGATACAGCTTCTTGCTCTCACATTCAAAATGACGGACTTTTGGTAAGCCGCTAGCCCAGGGTTGTCCCCTCACGAACAACACGCGGAGCCAGCCACGAGGAGTTCTCTTGCTCTCCTGGCATCCGGCTCCGACCAACACCACCAAGCCTATCTGCTATCTCTGATGCATTTCCTCTTCTCGGCTCCAACATGTAGATGATGTCTGTTTTGCTGACCATGTCGTTCTCTACAGCCCTGTGTACGCGGTCAGTAACGCCCTCTTCCTTCAACCCTGATGAAACCAACAACAACAACTGGTCAGCTTCGTCGGCGGCGACGAACTCGCCCTCGCCCGAATAACTTCCAGCTTCCAACGGGTATTGAGAACAACACTTACTGACATGATATGATATTAGCCCTTCTTTGGTGCCATGGGCTGCACTGCTTCCATTGTCTTCACCTGCCTTGGTGCTTCATATGGCACTGCCAAGTCCGGCGTCGGCATCGCCGCCATGGGTGTCCTCAGACCCGATCTCATCGTCAAGAGTATGTCTACACCAGCAGGAAACAAAAGAGCAGCCGAATTTGTGGATAGGACAATATGCTAAAGCGTTTACCTCACAGACATCGTCCCCGTCATTATGGCTGGTATCATTGGTATCTACGGCCTCGTCGTTTCCGTCCTGATCTCCGACGGTCTCAAGCAGGATGATTATGCTCTCTACACTGGTTTCATTCAACTGGGCGCTGGTCTTGCCGTCGGTCTCGCCGGTATGGCTGCTGGTTTCGCAATTGGTATTGTCGGTGATGCCGGTGTCCGTGGTACTGCTCAGCAGCCCAGACTGTTCGTCGGCATGATTCTTATTCTCATTTTCGCTGAAGTCTTGGGTAAGTCGGCTTGCATCCTTTTCTGGTGTCGGTTCACGGCGCATCAAAAGCTAACTTTGACTCAGGTCTCTACGGTCTCATTGTTGCACTGCTCATGAACTCCAAGGCAACTCTCAACATCTCGTGTTAATAGGCACGTTTGAGATCTCTCGCGACTGACGAATATGATGGACAAGATGTAACGGTTATCAACAAGCATATTCGAACGTGGATCAATGAACAAAAGAACAGATAGCCGCCGTCCCAGGTGCTCGATACCAGCGGGTTCCGGGGGCGGCGGCGCACAATGGAGTTGTCATTATGGATTGTAGGACGGGTTATTACTTATTGGGGGGACTGAGCAAGCGGCGCATCTTGAGGAATGGTCGGTTAATGGCTTTCGCGGAACGTACATGTACTATTGTCTCCTTACTCTTGCGGGGTCTGGTTTTTTCTCGTCATAGACGGATGATGGGGCAAAGATTGTAGTTTATATTGGCAATTGGTGTTTTTGCCCCTCATTAGCGTGCTTTTTCTGCATTTGTGTTCCTATGATGTCGCATGATAGAGGGAGGACATGGACGAGACCAGCCTCTGAGGTTGTCCCTAATTTGCATATTTCTAGAGGCCTTGGAGATTCTCCGTGGCCACCATCGCGGCTTAGGCATAACTCCCGGAGATTGATCACATGTTTAGAATGATGATGTTTCTCAACATGCATTTTCTCAGCCAAGCACTCAATTCATCCTTTCAATACCTCTACATGAATTCAATTCTCACGGGCGTTTGCCAATTGTTATCTAGCGTGCACTTGTACTTTGCCTGTGAGGCCGGCCATATGGGCCACTCCGACCTCATAAGCCTTGTAAAAAAAAAAAAAAAAAAAAAAAAAAGGAGAACCTGGGGTAAACTGAATAGAAAACCGCATGCCAATCGTGTTGCTTGCTTGCTTTCGGCCAGTGTGTGGCCTTGGACCTTCAAACCGCTTCATACCTTACTTGACCAGTATTTCATTTCATCTCATTTCATCTCAACAGTGCTATTTTTTTTTAAAAAAAAAATAAAAAATTAAAAAAAAAATTCCTTTTATCGAGATGTGTCTCTGTGTCTTACTTATGGTATTGATTGGAGGGGGAGCTTCAAACGGATAATCCATCAGAAGCAATCCAATCAACGAAAGCCCTCTTTTTTTTTTTCTTCATTTTTTTTTTTTTTTTGGTATACTAAGGTGGTTCTCCAGCAGAATTTGTGGTGTGTGCAGTATAGATATTAAATTGTCAAATAACAACAACAATCACTACTAGCCTGCCCGGCTAGCTCAATCGGTAGAGCGTGAGACTCTTACTCTGAGGGTTCTCCGATAAATCTCAAGGTTGTGGGTTCGACCCCCACGTCGGGCTCAATTCCCGATCAGACGATGATCATTTTTTTGGAGTTTTTTTTTGGGTTGACCTTTCTCGATCGGTCGTATTTGGGTATTTTGTCATATGAGAGAGGATGCAAAGTCAAGGTGATTTTTTCCCCCTCCCTCTTGCTGAAGCTTTTGTGGTGTTGATGTTGAAGTGGGAGCACGGACATGAGGCACACACACACACACACAGTGGAAGTTCAGCTGCTCTCTCCAACTTCACATAAATTTCGATCGATCGATCAATGTAGCTCCCTCCGTGTTGGTTAGGCATTTTCGATTGCGATCAGGCATCAAATTTCTCCCCTGTAAGAAGAGGGTTGGTTGCAAAGAGGATCATTTTTTTTTATCTTTATTTTTTAACTAGAATTTCGAACTCCGCTCCAGGTTAGCAGGAGTTTCTTTGACAATTGACATCCATTCCCAAGAAGGCAACTATTTTCTCGAGTGGTGGAAATTGCAAGATGGCCAAGCTGCAACCAACATGATGACACTCACTCACTCAGTTAGGACTTATCATTTTCAATTTTTATTTTTTTTTAATTTAATTTTTTTTTTAGTTTTTTTTTTTTTGGTTTTAGACTATTCGTAGAGGCTTTAAATATGAAAAAATGGGTGTCGGTCAGTGTGATTGCTCACACCGAATGTATGCTTCGTGGCTGGTTATGGCGTATGCGGTGCATGATAACGTTCCGTGTATTTTTGCTGTGCAGTCTTGTATCAGAACGCTCGGAGGGTTGCCTACCTATGTATCAGGAAGCTTTTGGGGCACAGCAGTAGTTGGGATGACATGCCGTCATCTGATTTTGTTTCTCTCTGTGTGCCTGGCTGGCTCCATAATTACCACCACCACCCCAGAGGTTGGACGTCAATCCCGGCCAACGAAGCACAGCGCCAGGTGAATACTAGTGTTTTTTTCGTGCAACTCACACGACACCACGTATGCAAGATCTGGATACTAGTATTCCTTTTTTTTTTTTGGTTGCGTACCTCCCCGATCGGAGTTTTGTTTCTTTGCGGAATGTCGTATCCAATCAGAAGATTGTGTGGCCTGGGGATGGCTGGCTGGCTGGCTTAGCTAATACTAGGATTGGCATTTGGGAATTGAGATGTGACAGATTCCAGGGATTCCTGGTGACAGTTTTTCAATTGAAGGAAACCGTCACACTCACAAGCTTAGCTAATACTAGTATCCAATCTTAAAGTGCTGACGACTTGGGTCCTTGACCACTCAGAATGTGACGGCTGTCAGCGGCAACCAGTGGGTCCCTTGCATTCCCGGGTGTCACGCTGCACCGAGGAGCGAACATTCATCTGAACCGATTCGGGAAACCATGCCATACCATTGGACGTTTGTGAGATTTTTTGCGATTTTCGATTTTCGATCGCGTTGCTCGTCCATTTTATTTTATTTTTGACACTCGTTTTTCTTTAATTGTCCCCTCTTTTTTTTCCCTGTGGAGGAACTATTTCCCCAGACTTTCTCCCCCCCCCGGTTTTCTTACCTCGCCTCGGACCTTCGTTTTTGCACAGATTCGCGAATACTAGTATCCCGAACCGCAAGGGTGTTGTGGGTTCGGCGAAGGTGACGAGATTTCCTAGGGTCCCACGACCGAAGACGAAGTGGCCCCTCCCGTTGGGCTTTCAGCCTCCAGCCGCCCGTCGCTTCTTCGCTCACCCTTGTTTGTTTTGCTCTTTTTTGATAATTTGTAGCTTTGACCCCTACGGATATCTCGTTTTTATAAAAGACTTCGCGCAAGTCGCGTTTTCCGTCGTTCAGAATGTCTTCTCGGTATTCACTGCGGCAGACGCCTAGGTAAGTTGTTTTGTTTACTTGAGGATTTTTCCTGGGATGCGCCGGTGGCCACACGCCACCCTCTTTTTTTTCTTGTGCGCCCAAAACCACATTGAGAGAACCTGCCCAAGCTAACATGATGCGCATAGGAAAAAGGAACTGTTTGATGGCATGGTAGAGACGCCAATACGCAGGAATACTCGTCGCAAAACGCAATTATCCCTCGAGTCCGACGCGGATACCAGCAGCACCGCCTCTGCCTCCGAAACCATGCCCAAGAAACCTGTGCGCCAGCGCGGGGGCGGCAAGTTCGTCGAGGACATGGACGAGCTGTCCACCCCTCCCCCTCATACTCCCGAGAGCTCGCGCACACCCGAAACCTCTGTCTCGCCAGAACCCCGCCAAAGCGAGACCCAGCCTTTGCTTGCAAAGACAGCTAGCAACCCCTTGGACAAGATCGTCGATGGTTGGGCGCCCGGTCTGGATCCCAAGGTCGACTACTCGGGAGAGTATGAGTTCTTCGGCCCCTCGTTCATCAGCTTGATGATGGTCGGTTTCCCCGTCCTCATGTGGTACATGTGGGCTGGTATGGCCTACTATGATGGAAAGCTTCCCTGGCCAACTGCCGACCAGACTATGGCCGAGTTCGGGCAGCATCTCTTCAACCTGGTCTACACCGGCGCATTCCCCCATGCCAGGGCCTGGGCGATCTACTGGGTTTTCTTCGTCGGCGAGGGCATTCTCTACTGCGTGATGCCTGGTGTCTGGGCCTACGGCAAGCCTTTGGCCTTCAAGAACGGCGAGCAGCTCAAGTACTACTGCTCCGCGTACTGGTCCTTCTACACCACTATTGCCATCGCTGCTGCTCTCCACTTCTCGGGCGTCTTCCCGCTCTACACCATTCTGGACGAGTTCGGTCCCTTGCTCAGCGTTTCGATCTTCTCCGGCTGGTTGGTCGCTATCATTGCCTACGTCTCGGCTTTCGCTCGCGGCGCTACGCATCGCATGTCGGGCAACCATATTTACGACTTTTTCATGGGTGCTGAACTCAATCCTCGCATGTTTGGCATTCTTGATTTCAAGATGTTCTTCGAGGTTCGCATCCCGTGGTTCATGCTGTTCCTCCTTTCCTGCGCCGCAGCCGCGCGTCAGTGGGATCGGTACGGATATGTCTCGGGCGAGGTCGGCTTCCTGGTCATGGCGCACTTCCTCTACGCCAACGCCACTTCCAAGGGCGAGGAGCTTATTGTCACCACTTGGGACATGTACTATGAGAAGTGGGGCTTCATGCTCATCTTCTGGAACCTCAGCGGCGTCCCTCTTTCTTACTGCCACTGCACTCTGTACCTCGCCAACCACCACCCCGACACCTACCGCTGGAACCCCTACCTCCTGGGCGCGCTCTTTGTTAGCTACCTGTTTGTCTACTGGGTGTGGGACAGCTGCAACAGCCAGAAGAACCGCTTCCGCGCCATGGAGCGCGGCAAGATGATTGTCCGCAGGACTTTCCCCCAGGTCCCTTGGCAGACGGTCCACAACCCCAAGGTTATCGAGACTGGCCTTGGCGACAGGATTCTGGCCGACGGCTGGTATGGCCTTGCGCGCAAGGTTCACTACACCTGCGACGTCTTCTTCGCTTCCAGCTGGGGCCTGATCACCGGCTTCAACAGCCCCTTCCCCTGGTTCTATCCCGTCTTCTTCGTCACCATGATTGCCCACCGCGCGTGGAGGGATATTCACCGGTGCAGGGAGAAGTATGGTGAGGCCTGGAGGGAATATGAGAGACAGGTTCCGTATCTGTTCATTCCGGTAAGTTTTTTTTTGTTGCTCCTTTTTCGCGGTTATGCCAGAAATCTAACACATCTCAAACAGTACGTCATTTAAACACATCGCACATAAGTGTGTGTGTCGCACCGCAATTTCGCATTTCGCAGCACAGCTTTTGTCGAAAAAGAAACAAGAATTTGTTTTTCGATTTCTTCTTAGGTGGTAGGATTTTTTTTTTTCGCATCCTACTGCCGAACAACAACACAAATACCCCCCCTTTTTAAGAAGCTCTTTTTGAGAAATGACATGGCATGAAAAAAACGACTGAAAGTTGATGGGATGGGATATGGGACTGGAGTAGTAGGACGGGGGGAAAGAGAACAAGAAACATGGGGTTTGGCCCTCGGTATGTGTCAGGACTTTGGTTGAAGGTGAGAAGGAAAAAAGGATGGGTCGGGTCGGGTCGGGTCGGGTCGGTTGATTGATTGATTGATTGATTTGATGATTTTGATCACAGCACAAAGCGAGCAGAGAAAGGCATTTGCACTGTTGTTTTTTGTTGTTGTTTTTATAAGCATCAAGCAAGCAAGCAAGCAAGCGCTGCGTTTGGGTGGGATGGTTTCTTTTTCCTCCTCTTTTTTTTTTTTTTTTTTTTTTAATTTCCTTGTCAGGGGAACAAAACTTCTTCAAGCAATTTTTTATTTTATTTTTGACATTTTCTTTTTAATTGGTTAAATTAATACTTTAATATCAACTTTTTCCACTATCAGAGGTTTATATACATATATACACACGTGGGGAATTTACTGGAACATCAGGTGTATATGGTTTGTTTTGATTTGACTTTCAGCGGGCGTCTGCTTTTGTTGCGAGGGGCGGATAGATGATATGTAGTTACAGGTATTAATTAAATTACTATGTATGTAACTCGATTACTCTTCTCTAGGACGCGGGCGGCTACCTGATGTACCACCAGAGAAAAAGGGGGGGGGGGCAAACTTAATTTCAAGTATGTAACACCAACACACTAACACTACACGATCTGTCCGAACAGCACACATTTATACATACATACATAGTCTAACATTCTGGTTACCCCGAAGTGATTAAAATAAAGTGTCTGAAAGTCGGTCTAATAGACAGACTGCTGAAGGGCAGGCAAGGGAGAAGAAAGAGAGAAAAAAAAGGCCACCACCGCTTGATTATCTCCATTTAGGTTTTGTTTTCTTCAGTGTATCTTTTGATAGGTTACTTTCACCCGAAAGTGGTCGCACAATGTGTGATGTGTGTGATGTGTTTGTGTGCCAGACATGCATGTAGGTAGCCTGGTTTGAGGTTGTACAGTATAGTGTTGGGATATGAGTATATTTTTTGCGTGGGAGTGGGAGCCTCGTGAAAAGATAAAACCGGCACTTTGGGGGGGTTGCTTCAAATCGCATTAGCAACAACAGGGACAGCAGCATGAGCAACGCAGAGGACGACAACATGCAAAATCATCTGGAAAGCAACGCTCCAGCCTCGGCGAGAAGATCTGAAGACGCAGGGGCGATGGACTCTGAAGGCACAACTTTTATCGAGGGAAAACCAAAGGAAACCGCGATCCAGGCGCCCTGGACGCCAGGAACTTGGCCTCGGTTTCCGTGGATCGCCAGTCTGTCCCTTCTCCTCTCCCTTTGCGCGGCGGGCTGCATGATCTTCATCGCCGCCATGGCGGACCACAGCAACGTTTCGTCCTGGACTGTGTCTCCTCCTGTGCTTCTCGCTATTGCATCCACTTTGGCAAACACCCTCATCCACGTCGCCCTCGCCCGAGGTGCTGCCGTCACGTGGTGGTTCCTAAGCATGCATCCCGATCGCCAGACCCGAGTCAAGGACCTTCACTGGAGATGGGCAGCCGCCGAAGGCCTCGTCGACGCCCTCGAAAGCATCTTCACCCGCGGGTTCAGCAGGACTGCCATCGCCTGCTCTTTTGCAACAATAGTGGCCGTCAACTCGCCGTTGCTCCAGCGAGCCCTCACAGTCCGAACACAAGAAAGCATCACAGTCGGTGCCGCAGCAGGGCCTATCCACGCAGCTCCTCAGCTCCCGGCGGGGTTTGGGGCCTTCGTCGGAGACCGGAACCTGCGGATAACAAATCCGACAGAGGAATTCAGTCTCCTGCTGGCGGAATACAACAGCAGATCCCCCATCGTACTGCCTCGGGGCGACGACGAAGCGGGGGGGATGATGCTGGTCGGTCCGAACAAGACGTTCAGGACCACGATCCAAGCTGCGGGTTATCACGTCGACTGCTACCCCGAGACGACGATCAAGCTGCCGAGCTTTGAGGAGCTCGACGACAAAACTCGGGGTGGCGGTCCGTCGGGCCAAGCAGCCTACACAAACAACCTGACGGATATCTTTGTCAGCTCGGTGTCGTACCTGGAGGAATACGGGTTCGTGGCAGATGCGAAGATCCTGGCGACCAAGATACGAGACCCGCTTCGCGATGTTAGTTCGGTTTGGTCGTGGACGAGCGAGAGCGACAGCGAGAGCAACAGCGATAGCGAAGCGGCCGGACGGGTCTTTTGGTACGATAGCGTCTGGAAGGCAGAGAGCGGATGCATCAACGAGACGCACGGAGCCGAGCTGAAAGTGCGCAAGTGCGACATCGTCCCTGCCGTTGTCAAGTACCCCGTCCTGATCGACAGTAACAACTCGATAACTCTGCTCGAGCTGGACCAGGACCGGGCGGGGGGACGCTTCAGCGACGAGGTCGTCCCCGGCTCCGTCGAGACGCGGGAGCAAGCAATCAACGAGACTCAAAGGGCCGGCTGGCAGCTATCGACGCACGGCGGACTGGCGCTGTTTCTGAACAACCGGTTTTCTGCCAATTATACCATCAGGGGTGACTCCTTTCTCCTCGACATGGGCTACTGGGAGTCGTACGTCGACGGCTTTTATCCTTACGAGCTGCTGAGGACCGGCAAGAGCAGGTGCGACAGGTGGTTCATGGATCCCGGTCCGCCGGTATTCGAGGCCGTGCGGGAGCTGGGTCTGCGTTCGGCTCTGATGGCCGCCAACTCGTCCGATCCGTTGCACAGACTCGACCTGGTCGGGCAGACGACCGAGACCATAGCTGTTTATGTCGCCAACTTTGGGTTTCTCTACGGCGCCGTGGCTGTTACCGTGCTGGCTGCCCTGTCGGTGATTCCTCTGTTCTACGGCTTCTGGAAGCTGGGCCGTGAGGTTTCGCTCTCACCGCTGGAGACGGCCAAGGCGTTCCGTCCCGCACAGCTGGAGGGCGTACCGTCAAACTCGACGGTTGAGCGTCTTTTGAAGAGTCTTGTTGGAAGTCGTCCGATCAGGTACGGGGTTATTATTGCAAGCAGTGATGACGGGGAACAACAAGATGTGGTGCTGGGAATGGATGATCCGAATCTGACGATCCATCCTGATGAGATGTAGACCTCGGGGAGCAAGACATAAATATATGAGACCACATGGGGGCGAGCCCCCAAACCCCCGACCTCGCTTCGCTCGATAATCTACATCTTGGTAGTAGCTTTATCTATTAGCCCTGGAATAATACTGGCCCTCGATAGATTATATCCTGAAAACAAATATTTGAGAAAAAATGAGAAGAAAAGAAAAGAGAGAGAAAGGGAGGATGATCAGATAAGATTAGATCCTTGTTAGCCAACCAACCAACCAACCAACCAATCACATCACACATTGTATTTGATTGGGTTGGGGCAGCGGCCTCCCAGTGTTTTTATTCGGATAATGATGACGCGCGGCTTGCTTTTGGCACACATGCAAAAGCCATTTCTTTTTTTTTTCTTTTTTTTTTTTTAGGCAACGTTGAATTGCTGCTGCAAGATTCATTTTCCAAAAAAAAAACTTGTTCTCACTTTCCGGGGTTTGTTTTTTTATCACACACAGACACACACATTTATATATATATCACAAACCATTCTCGCCAACTTGAAAATTCATTTTGTCTATCTAGCCACTATCCCCCTACCCCCAATCCAACAACCATGTCCAGACAACTCCTTCATCACGCAAGCCTCCTATCCCTAACCCTCGCAACCTCCCTCACCCTCCTCTCGATCCCCTACACAAACTGGATAACGCTCACCATTAATATCCCATCATCATCATCATCTTCATCAAACGGACCACATGCCGCCCCACCGCTCACAGACTCCTTCGGCTTGTTTCAGAGATGTACGTCCCCCGGGTCCGGGCCGAACCGATGCGTTTCTTTTCCCGAGGAGAGGAAATGCTCAGAGTCGGACATGCCCTTCTGTAATCTGTGGTGGACGGCCGGCGTGCTCCTGGGCCTTGCGGTTCCGTTGATGCAAGTTTTGACCGTCGTGGCGTTCGTGCGTTGTTGCCCCAAAAAATGGAAACTTCCAGCGGGCGTGCTGGTTTTGACGAGCGGAGTCCAAGGGTTCGGAGTTACTATTATGGTGAGTTCAAAGTTTCAAGTCGCAGAGGAAAAAACGGGCGAGTGAAAGATGCTGATCATGTCACGACACAGGCATATTTATTCGACCATGATGAGTTATTCTGGGTGCCGGGCTATCAGCTCGGTCTGTCGTGGTATTTGGCATTCTTGAGCGCCGGCACCATGTTTCTGACCGCTTGCGGGATGGCTATTGGCGCTTCGGTGCTGCCGACAGAGAAAGAGTACAAGTTGGTGCTGAGCGAGAAGAGTGGTGTGTAAATGTAATACAAGCACTCAATCTGAAACCACCAAAATAATAAGGGGAACACAATCCTTAAATTTCATCATCATCACCATCACCTAGCTAACGACTGTCCCCTAAACTATCTCTCACAAAAAAAGAAAAAGAAAGAAAAACGCCCACGAGACCGGCGCAGCGATAGCGTAAAAAGCATTGTCGCCCACCCCGTAAAATTCAGAAAAGACCCTATTCGTCTCTCACAAAGATCCAGGTTGTCTTATTCAACACATCTCGGTCACTCAGACACGCCCTTCCAAGCGATGGCGTAAAAGCACTTTCGCTGGTGAACAGTTTTTCAAAAGAAAAAAAAAACATGTCGTCGAGTAGTTAAGTTTGTTGTGTTCCTTTTTTGCTGGCCACAACAGACGGGCGTATCTTTCAACACAAATGGGGTATCATAAAAAGCCAAAAACAAAACAAAAACAAAAACAGAAACAGGAGGAAAAGAAGAAAACGCAGACTCATCACCCATATCCAAAGGGTCCAATCTAACCAAGCGAGGAGAGATTCGATAGCGTAAGAAGCATTGTCGAGTCCCATTCTCTCTCGGTAGAAGTCGGTTTCCGTTGAAACATCCCCGTTGTTCTTTTCGTCGGCAATGGCGTAAGAGCACTGTTGCTGCATGTCGATTCCTCAACGGATAGCCTCTCTCGTGCGTAGCGTCAAAACCCGGACTCGGATATCCCCCCCCCCCCCCGCCCAGAAAAAACATTTGTTTTGCGTGTGTTTTTTGTTGTATATGCTTGTCGAAATCATTCCGAAAATGGTGTTTAAAAACGAGGGTTGAGAAATAAAAGTTATTTGTTCAGGGGCAAATAGAGTTCACCCCTGAAAATCACCACCAGCGATGGCGAGACTGGAAGGCTCCGGTCTCATCATCATCCCCCCAGAATCCAAGCGGATCCCCCGCTTATTTACCAAAGTACCGCTGGAACCCGCGCTGGTGGGCTTCCCGACGAGCGGCACCATCGATGATCTCATCACCGGAGTCGTCGGCGGAGACGAGCTTCTGGCTGGGCTTGTTGCCAAAGGTCTTGAGAAGAGCCATCATGACAAAGCTGCTGGCAATGCTCATGGCGAGGATACCGATCATGGCGAAGTTGCTCTTGCGGAACTGGTGAGGGCCCTTCTTGGCGTCCTCGGGCCATCCGGTGTACAGAGCATAGGTGGTAACAATGCTGCCGAGGTTTCCGAGGCCGGAGACAAGGGCAGAGGCGGTTGCGACGCCGACCTCGCGATGGCGTTGCTGGAAGATCTCGTTGGTCCAGGCCATGCAGTTGGGAACCGTAGGTCCGAGTCCGAAGCCGATCATCAGGAGACCGCCGTATCTCGCCCATTGGTTCTCGAGCGCAAATGTAACGGTAAGAATACCGACGATCTGGATGAGTGCACCTCCGGAGAAGAAGAGCGGACGGTACTTGTGGAACCTATCAGAAATAGGCAAGACGACAAGAATGGCAATAAAGTCCATCTGAAAAGCCACGTGGGTTAGTATCACCTCCTCAAGTGTGACCGTGCTGTTTGTCTGAACTTACAATCCAAATCGGCGCAAACAGCAAGCTGACCTCGATACTGGAAAATTTGGGATCGATCGACCTGATGATGACGCCCCCGTACAGTTGCGTCCCGATGCCAACGCCCACAACCCCAAAGTACATCAAGGTCAACGGCCACAACCGCCAATCAATCAGCACATACCACAGGTCCCTCAGATTCCACGGCCGCGCGTGATACACCCTCCTCAAGTCGTGGTAGTGCACCAACGCATCCTCGCCCGTCAGCGCCTCGGGGCTCGGAGGCAGAAACTTCAACAGCCCAGTCCTCTTCCTCACCTCCCCGGGAGCCAAGGGACGATCCGGCAGCCACCACAACAGACCGACGCCCAAAATAACGGCCAACAAGCCATAAATCAAAAACATCCACTGAAACCCGTACAGACCCCCCAGCGTGTCCATCTTCTGGAAACCCGCAGACACCAGTCCAACCACAGCAGCAGAAATCTGGGCGGCAGTGAAATACATTCCAATTCTCTTTCCCGTTCTCGAGGGGGGATAAAACAGCGTCAAGTAGTAAGACATGCCAGGCCACATGCCGGCGATCACCACTCCCAGCAGGAAGCGAAGCAGCTTGAGACTCCACGCGTCGTTGACGGCGGTGAAGCAGGTTCCGATAATTCCCACGGCGAAAACGATGCGAGCCATCCACACGCGCGGAGAAAGCCTGCTCATGATCAGGTTGGAGGGCAGGTCAAAGATGACGTACGAGACGTAGAACAGAGCCAAGGCGGTGGAAATGTCCCTGGGGGTGAGGCGGAGCTGAGAGACGAGGTCGTGCTTGACTTCGGCGTTCATGGTCTGGGCGATGCCGATGTTGGAACGGATGGCCGAGTTGAGAAAGTAGAGGACCCAGAAGGCGGGGATGATGCGCCAGTCGAGTTTGCTGAACGTACGGGAGATTTAGTGTGGGGGAGTTACGAAGAAGGTGGGTGTGTAAGAGAAAACAAACAAACATACCGATAGACGGCTTCCACTCGCTCAACAGGGTAATCCTCAATGGGCTGCTGGGCTGCCTCGGTGTTCGCTGCGACCTTCCCAGAAGCGGAGGGAAGGTATCCCGGCTTGGTCTTCTTGTCATCGACGCTGGGGGATGGAGGGCCATCATCGGAGCCGTGACTGTGAGCCGCCATACTTGAAGACTTCAGAAGCAATGGAAGCGCGTGCTAATTGTCTTTGGTTCTGGCTTTGGTATGCTCCTTTGTTCAGTCTCGACTTCCAGATGGATGGATGGGTGGGGGTTGAGTGTTTATCCAAGTCGGATGACAGAGAAAAGAAGGAAGGAGAGAGCTTGTCGGGGAAAGAAGTGAAGAAGGAGACTTCTTTTCTATGAGAGATAAAAAAGTGGGCCGACGTCGGAGTGGATATGGAGCGGGCCGAAGTTCAAGGTTTTTTTTTTTTATTTTTTTAAAAAAAAAAAAAAAAAAAATATGAGAGTCGTGTGAGTCCAATGAAACTTTACAAAAACGAAAGCCACTGGGGCCATAAAAAACCCATGTGAAGACAGATGGGGAATGGTTGAGCGTGTATGCCGCGGAGACCATTCATTCGGTTATGTAAGTTTGGAGACTCTGCGGGTGATGTGTGTGATGTGTGTGGGGGCTTGCAGATCGGTGAGTCTGGAAGCCTTTTCTTACAGGTTGTGAATCTCTCAGCTCGTGGCGTGGGGGGGAGAAGGTGCGGTTTGAAGCGGTTTTATAACCCACAGGCAGTTCTTCGGCAATAAAGATATTTCTCAGCTGAGGCTTGCAGCGTCCCTATGCTGTTAAGCTCCTACTCAAGCCCAAGTGCCGAATATGCATTGAGAGCCAGCTGGCCCCCCAAATGAGCATACAACACATTGCTGTCGGCAGCTATCTCGCCCTTTCTAATCATATCCATCATACCCGCCAAGCTCTTCCCCTCATAAACCGGATCGGTGATGAACGCCTCGGTCTGTGCTCCAAACTTTATGGCCTCAATAGTTTGTGCGTCGGGTATGCCGTAGACCCCAGCATGGTATCGGTCGTCAAGGATGATATCCGCTTCGGTGATGTCGTCCTCGCTTAGCCCAATCTTGACCCCCGTCTGCCTCGCAATCCTCAGCACCTGATCAAAAGTCTGCTGCACCCTGGCCGACGCATCAATCCCAACAACTCGACGCTTGGGGGATCCAAGCTTCTCGGCGAGCTTGAATCCCGCGACCATCCCAGCCATGGTAGATCCGGTGACGGCACACACGACGATGGTGTCAAAGAAGACCCCCAACTCCTTCTCCTGTGCCTCAACCTCAAAGGCCCACCGGGCGAAGCCTAGTCCGCCCAGGGGATGGTCCGATGCCCCCGCGGGGATGTAATAGGGCTTGGAACCGTCTGCAAGGAGTTCTTCCTTTAGCTTCGCGAGCGTCTCCTTGTGTTCGATGCCAAAGTTGGACGGATCAAGCCGAACATCTGCGCCCATAAGCCTCGACAGTTGAATGTTGCCGACCTTCTCATACCCTTGATCCGTCCAATCAACCCAGTGCTCCTGTACGAGAGCAACCTTCAGTCCCAACTTGGCAGCCGTAGCGGCAACCTGGCGGGTGTGGTTGCTTTGTACACCACCGATGGAGACGAGGGTGTCACAACCCTGGGCCAGAGCATCGGAGGCAAGATATCTATATTACCCATGTCAACATCCACGTAATGGTGTGGTGACGAATTTTGTGTCGGCTCACTCTAATTTTCTCGTCTTGTTACCGCCATAGGCGAGACCGGAGTTACAATCTTCTCGCTTGGCATAGACGTTGACTCGGCCCCCGAGGGCTGCCGAGATGCGGGGAAGGGGTTGAATGGGAGAGAACCCAAAGGTGAGCGGCTCGCGTGGGATGCTCGCAAAGGGCTCGGGAAGTTCCAGAGGGTTGGTCATTTTTTAGGACGATTGAAGCAAGACAAAGCAAAGGTCGTGGCGACGTTTTCGTGGTAATCATGGAAAATCCTGGGATGCCATCTCATTCTTATCATCGTCGTCATCAATCGCAACCCCGCCTCTCTCCCCTCTCATCCGGTGCCGGTATCCGTCGAGTCGATAGCGGAAACCGATCTGGTGATACTTGGAAAATGGAGTCTCACCCGCAGCTAATCCACCGATCATGCGGACCTTACTTCCCAAAGCGGACTCGGGCATTACTCAGCGATTGAAGATTGGGGTTGCATAAACGAATCTCGATATCTATCCGACCAGCTGTCTGTCAGACCGTTTGGAAATATGTAAATCCGGAATGGGAGATCTCTCGGGATTCGGAGCTAGCCCAAGTGCGGAGATGTTGCCTGAGAGGCGCGTGTAAGAGGCGTCCGATGATAGGAGGAAACAGCCGGCTTGAAACAAGCAAGAGAAACCACAAGAATCTGACATGTCACGCAAGCGACATTCCAGAAACGGAAAAGAAGGTCTTGGCGCGGGTGCAGTAACAGAGTTAGTTGCCTTGCAGTATGCAACATCACTCCAACTTCATGTCACATCTGACATGGTGATGACTGAACATCTAGCATGTGTGTCATGGCAATTGGTAAAAAGCCGAGGCGATAAATGGCATTTTGCCTTGCTGCGAACAACACGAAGCTCTGAAAATACCCATATTTAGAATACCCCATGTCTAGATCTTGTGTTATTGGTGATAATGACTCCTCTCCCCCCACTCTTACTCCGTATACAAGAAGCGCCTCACATTTACTTCCCCGTGCGCAGTACGAGGTGCTTTAAAGTAGGCATCAGAGTGTCGAGGATGCAAGGTGCCGACAAACCATGTAGAAGAGTCGTATCGGTCTCACGTTCTCCTGGTACTCCCCTGCGTGGTTGGTTGCCTTGTACACTAGGATATTGACCTGCGCTAGGTAGCATGGATGGGTATGTGATGAACCACCAGTGGCTTCACGGTGATGTGCATCATAAGCACTGTCAGCCTCGGACTCGGACCCACTGAGTGCTTCGCCCAGAGAGAGTGGAGGCGAGCCCAAGACCTCGAAAAGCCCCAAGTCAGATGATCCATACCCGTCTAACAGAGAGGCCTGAGGCAAAGACATATTCGCCACGCACGGGCCATATTGTACCCAATAGTAGTCGACCTCCTGTGCTTCTCGTGAGCAAGGGATCGTCTCGTGCACATAGTTGCTGTTTAGGCAACTGTATCTCGCGTCGAGGTTTCCAGGACTCGTGGACGTGAGTACCATTGCCAAGATCACATAATGCGTGAAGAGCGCGTTGCAACTCCTCCGGGAAGAAGGTGGAAAAGTCCTATTCTGATTCATGTGGTGCTTGCCTGAGTGGTCTTTGGTCCCAGGCTGGCGGCATTGTGAAGTTTATCCATGTGGTGTCCTTGGCGGTTCGCCTTATTTTGGCGCCTATTTTCCTCGGCCATTTCTCGCTCTGCGATTAGTGATGATGAATATACCTAGGTGAGTCACCGAAATGGTATTGGTGCCTTTATTCTCTTCTTACTTGTCGCTACGGCCTGGACGGGGAGTCTCGGACTCTTAATATCCAGTTTTGTGGAACAACCAGCGAGTCTGACATCTCTGTCAGCAGAATCCTTTTTCAAGCAAGCGAGTGAGGTCGTGATAAGCTCAAGGGTGGATTCAGCCAAGGCTTAGTATTCGACCAAACAAGTGATTGGGTCTCAATAATTCCAGATGAAATCCCGCCGTGGCCAAGCTGCCGTCGTTGGGAACAACTTATGCGATACAACCGCCGCGTCAAGTTGGGAGGCGGAGTTTTCCATAAAGGCGCAACCTTTGTTTCGGCAGTGTGAGTTCATCATCTTCCTGGGCGGTCTTGCCAGTCATTCGGTCTTCCTAATCGGGAATCGGATGGCAAGTCACAAATGCCTCTCCCAAGTCCTACACGCCGTGATATGCAGTGCGTCGTTGGGCTTGGGTGTGCCGCTCTCTGGTGCCTGAGAGAATGGGCAACGAGGTGAAGGCCTCGCAACCTGAAACTTTGTTCGTGATGAGCGCAAAATTTCAGGTGGCGTGCTGAAATGACGAGGCAGCATCTCGGAATTGCCAGGACAACAGCTGGGTTGAGATCAACAAATGACCCTTTTTGGAGGCCGTCGAGGTGATGGTGTTGTAGAATTGCCCAAGTGTGCAATATCGTTTGATGAGGTCTCTTTGCTAGCTTCAGTGAGGACATGTCGACGTTTTGTTTCCGTTTCCATCACCAAGGGTCTGGGAGGCTAGTATGCCTTAGCTGCCTGGGTTCGATCAGGGGTTTGGAAAATCATGGCTGCAAATATTGGCCATGATGGTGGCTCCGTCGCACGGAACGACGGAAGGGCTGAGACGATGGAAGGCCGTAGTATGATTGGAAATGTGCCCAAGATCGACCATTGCGGGGAGCAATGCGATGCACACATTGGTATCCGAGTAAACCCGTCCTGCCGTCCTCCTCGAGGCCTGGGTGTGGAGATCAACAAGGACAAGTGCAAGGCTGCAACGCAGCCCAATCACAAACCGTGTGGTGGGCGATGTGAGTCATGGTTGCCTCACTTGGAGCCCAGGGGTGTTCGCATTCAACGCCTCTCCAGGTTCCAGGAGGGAGTATCTCCAGGCCACTCATTTCGCACTTGCAGCTTGAATACTAATACCCCGTCATCGGCCGCTTCGAAAACAGAAAAGTCTTGTGTTGGCAACATCGGGGTCATAGCAGCAAACCAGACCGATTTGTTTGAACTTGTGCAGTTTGCAGTTTTGATGCAGTTGATGTCGAGGGTTGGGCCGATTTGAAGACCACCAACACCAACAACAGGCAGTGGGCTCCCTCAATAGGCCAGTCACGTGAAATAACTTGGCAAATTGGTACGTACCATAACCCCCCACCCGCCACCGCCTTCCGGCAATTGGTTATCCCGGCGCGCCCACTTGCCCCACCGAAGTGGATCGCGACGAGGATTGTGGGGCATAGCCTCAAGCCAAGTGCGCCAAGCCTTCCTTCTGCCTTGTCGCGGATTTCGAATCAAATTTTTATTACCTGAAAAATGAGGCAGTTCTGATATTTGGCCTTCACATCCAGACAACACAACGACAATCGAACTGTCGCCTCTTAAGCACCGAGATTCCCACTTTATCCATTTTTTACGCGTAACTTTACTCATTACGTACTTGTACTTGTACCTACCTACCGACTTGTACATCATCGTCGTTCCGCCTCCACCCTTTCCTTCCTGCTTGTTGCTATTATAAGCCAGCTTCCCCCCAAATCTTCCCCCCAACCAGATCAAAGATCGATAAATTTGTTTACCTTTCTATCTTTTTACCGCGCAAACCGTTTGCTCGTTCTGCCTGCATATATATCAGCCACACACATTTTTTGACGCCAAAGATGAGCGTGGTATATGAGCCTCGCAACTTCATTCATGAAGGTGCATATCCGCCCATCGATGATCATCACCACCACGATCCCACCCCTGATACCGACCGCTTCGCAGATCCAAGCGATGCAGTCGTAAATGAGCTGGCACAAGTTGCCAACTCGTTCGCTGCCCCTCCTTCGCCATTCGTCGACACCAAGGAGTTTGTTGATAGTGCACCTGAGCCCCCTCGAATCGAGCTTGCACCCATCCCGGATGGTTTACCACCAGTAAAGGAACCCTCGCCCATTTTGACAACGCCTCAGAGAACCAAGGCGATACCAAAGCCGCTCCGTGAAGAGACCAAGAATGGCGAGGGCAAGTATATTTGCACATGGCCAGGTTGCGCCGAGGAGTTGAAGGAGTTTGGTCGCAAATGCGAGTGGAAGTGAGTTTTCATCAGATATACGAGCGATTGCATTCATAACTGACAAACTGAGCAGCAAACATATGGACAAGCATGACCGCCCATACAAGTGCGAAGCCGAAGGGTGCGAGAAACTACCAGGCTTCACGTATTCGGGTGGTTTGCTTCGCCACGAACGTGAAGTCCACGGAAAGCATGGAGGACCCAAGAACTCGTTCCACTGTCCGCATATTAATTGCAAGCGACACTCGGGAAGGGGTTTCTCGCGACAGGAGAATCTCAATGAGCATCTTCGACGAGTGCACACGCAAAACGCCGGCCCAGCACTGAATGGCACCGAGGTCGAAACGGACGACGCAGCCAGCGACAACATGGTCGCAGCTCTTAGTCTTGGTGGCGGTGGCGGTGGCGGTCAGAAGCGCAAGCGCGATGACAGGCCTGACGATATCGACATTCGGGAGGAGCTCAAGCGTGTGAAGCTGCAGAATGAAGAGCTTAAGAAGCAAGTTCTGGCGCAGAATCAGCAAACGAGCGTCATGCTTGCCAGGATCCACCACCTTGAGAAGGCCTTGGGAGAGCAGCAGCAGCAACAGCAGCAGCAACCACAGCAGCAGTTGGTTCAGGCCATGATTTAGGAAACATCTGAAGACGACAGCTCTGCGCCGGGGCGCTCTTCTCCTTGGGATTATGATTCCTCTTCTCCTGCAAACTGGGAGCTGCACGAGAACCAAGCTTTAAATGGGCTCGACCAAGTATTCACACGTGCAGCGTTCATCTCGCCCGATGACACACATTTCAGCTACGGACCCGGCTCCGGATATGATTGAGGGTCCTTATCGACTCCTATGGGTGCTACAATCCATCAAATTGGCACATCCATTTCATTTTTGCTTTCAATTTTTCTTTTCTCTTGTTCTTCTCTTTTTCATCCTCATGATTTTATTTCTTATATTGTTTTCGCATGGTCAGCTTGGGCATTTACAGCGTATGATTCCCTTTAGTTTTTGGTGGCCAGGTTGGACACCCCTTTTTTCCAAGAGTACTACGCATTGGACTAGGAGTTGGGGTTCTCTTAATATCGGATGTACTGTATATATTTTGCTTTTGCTTCCGGAGTTACACAGGCAGCGGGGTCGGGAGCCCATGATGAGACGGGACTTGTTTTTTTTTTCACGTTTGCCAGTCATGTATTATATTTCCATCCTCTACAGTTATTGGCATTTCTGGGACTAGAAGACTGGAGGAGCAGACAGACAAGGCAGACAAGAATTTGTTCATAGTGTAGTAATAGTTTTATGTAAAAACAACACCATCCATTCCGTTTTATCAAAAGTGGATTTGGAAAAAAAGCCTCTTAGTGTAGGCGCCAGAATTCCTTGACTAACGCAGTACCAGGAAATATTTGACCGTGATGTGTTTCAGTCCACATCATCGGTTGACGTAAACCCGGGGCGAAGGGCCGAGATCAAACCGTCAAACCGCCAAACTGCCACCCACCTACCCAACAACCCCTGTTGCAGCAGTTGCCTGTCTTGTCACCTTGTCAACGATAACCGACGTGCATTTTTCGGGACCGTCGATCGTTTTCGCGGGTACGTATTAAGATGGCTTAGACGGGAGCTAATGTAAAAGAGGAAAAAGAATATGTATAATTGCCTTAGGCACGAAGGGTGTTGATGCCTGGGGCGTGAAGAACGACGGGAAGGCAGGGCGGACTGATCTCACCACCACCCACCCACCCACCTCGCCTCACCTCACTTTTATGAGATTGAATCAAGTTGATAGGTCATTTCATTCATTCATTCTCTGCATATGCATTCGTTAGCATCGGCACTGTTTTTGTTTCAAAAATAGATGCAATTTGTAGATTCTCTCCTTTTTTTTTTTTTTTTTTTTTTTTTTTTGGACGCTGCGTGGTGCGTAGCACACAGCCCTTTAAGAGGGCTGTTCAACGAAAACGTCCGAACTTTTTTTTTCTCAGCCCTTTTTTTTTTTTTTTTTTTTTTGTAATCATGGATCAACCCTTCCAGAACAAATCAGCCGAGCTTTTCTTCTTCTTTAAGTTAATTAGACACTTATCAGATTAAACTTGCATGGCCCCCAAACCACCCCACCCCCAGGTTGAACTTGGAAAAGGCAACCACGGCGTGTCAAGTAAAACACACACACACACACATGCCCGGAACACGCATGGCCTTCAACCCGACGGGAACGTCGTCTCGTGGTCTGCACGTGGCTGGCTGACAAAAGCTTACTCTACTTGTCTTGTGCTACATACGTACATACGATGTGAGTGGGTGTGGATTTTCCGGACCCCAACGGAAAAAGGACGATGACAGGTCAGACTGGAGCAGTGTGATTGATCTTGGGAAAAACTCCACCTCCCTCCCGGGCCGGGGAAAGATCTGCAGGCCGTTCGGTCCAGTCCAGTCTTCGGTGTGTCGGCCCCGGACCCCTGCAGCCGTTTTTCAATTCAACCCCCGCTTGTGGGGGAAATTTGGGGGCCGCTCGACCCCGCGATTTCTCTCTCAAGTAATTAGGTTTCCATCCAATGCCGAGGATGTGTGTTTGTGGTCCAGTGTTTTTTTTTGGGGGCCGTGAACCTTTTTTGAACGACAGTTTTCATCTCTTTCCTTTTCGACAACCCCAAGACCCCGTTACGGATAGGTTGCATATGCCCAGGAACAAAACAAAAACCTTAATTTCTTCAATCCATACATACATACATACATACCTGTACACTACATACAAGCTTGATCCTAGCATATATTAGACGCCCACCACCTAAATAACCCTTTTATTAGTAACCTGCAACTTCAACATCAACATTTCAATAAAAAAAATGACGACCTCAGATCTCGTCACCCCAGAAACCTGGCCCCTCGCCGGTCTCCAAACAGACATCTACGGCCTCTCCCTCCTTCCCCCCTCCGCCACTCAAATCACCTGCCTCTGGCTGCACCACCAACGGACCCGCTCCAAAGAATCAATGGGCGAATTCGCTTCCCTGGTCCTCTCAACTTACTATTCCTCCTCCACCCCTCAAACCTCCTCGAGAGGTCTGATCTGTCTAGCCTACGACCAGCGCAACCACGGCACGCGCGCCATTAACAACAACAGCAACAACAACAACAACCCGCCGCACATAACGATCGGTTCCTGGCGGGAGGGAAACCCGAACCACGCGGTAGACATGTGGGGAATGGTGAGCGGCATGGCGGCCGACCAGTCGCTGCTTATCGACCTCGTCGAGGGATACTTGTTTCCGGAAGGGGATAAAAAGATTGATCAGCATTTGGTGCTGGGAGTCAGCCTGGGCGGCCACAGCGCCTGGCAGACCTTGTTTGGAGATAAAAGAGTGAGAGCGGGCGTGGCGGTTATTGGGTGTCCCGATTACGTCGCGTTGATGTCCGACCGGGCGAGGCTGTCGAGGCTTGAGACTTGGGGAGTGCAAGATAAAGGCGGTGCCAAGTTTGCGGGGTCGAGGGATTTTCCGAGCTCGCTGGTTCAGGCGTGCAGGAAGGGTGATCCGAAGGGGTTGCTGTTTGGGACGGAGCCGGTTGCTGAGGGGGGTTCCCTTACGAGAGCGAATCAGCAGGCTGGTGTGAGGCAGAGGGTGTTGTATGAGCGGTTAGAAGGGAAGAGGTTGTTGGTTTGCACGGGGGAGAAGGATAAGTTGGTTCCGGTGAGGTGTTCGGAGCCGTTTATGGGCTGGTTGAAGGGCGCGGTCGAGCAGCCGCCGCCGCCGAGCGAGGAGCAGAGGATTCTGGTTGACGAGAGGATTTATGCAGGGGTTGGACACGAGTTTAGCGAGGGGATGGTGAAGGATGCGGTTGAGTTCTTGCTGGAGGCTGTGAGAAAGGTTGGGGAGGATAGATGTAATCCGCTGGGGAGGAGGGTTGAAGGGTCCATCATCCCTGCCAAGGTGTAGACACCCCCTTCCCTGATCGTTGGTAGGCAGGTCCAAAGAGTAATATAGAAGCCCTCTCATTGGGAGTTCATAGTGTCTCCTTGCAGAGGATGTAAATTATGGCTCTAGGTCAATGCTGCCTTGATCTCCCAGAAGATCTTTATGTGCCTTTCATATTCCGCCTCACAGTCAAACACTCGCCCACGGCCTCCTCCCGCCCTCAACCAAAGCCTCCCCACCACCACCATCCTCCATCACCCACGTATCAACACCAGCCCTCCCCCTCTCCTCCCCACTCTCAAACAAGTTTTGTCTGACCCCCCAATGATTCCTCCCCTTCCTCTTGCCCGCCAACTCCTCACCTATCCCATGCGGATCCGTCTCCCACTGGCCCAAAGCCAACTGCGACCCTTCAACCGTCTGCTCGTCCACCGGTTTCGAACCACTAATAGCCACGTACTGAATCCTGTCTAACGGGAACCCGATCGCTCTGCAGTGGCCCTCCACGATTCTCTCGCGCTTGAACGCGTGGCTTATTATGGCCAACTTGGTCGGCCAGACACTAAAGTTTTTCCAGAATAAAATGAGCGAGAACAAAATGTTGTGGTACGAGTCCATCGCTCTTTCTTCCAGCAAGACGCGCGGGTGCGGATGGTTTGAGGGGAGCCATTCGTTGGCGAGGGCGAGGTTGTGGTAGCTTGCCGCTTCTGAGAGTTTGGTTTGGGGGGAGGTCGGTCCTCTACACACATTTAGTTGGTTGGTTGGTTGCTTAGCAATGAGTCTGAAAGAGGCGAGTTGGGTAGCAGGGAATAGGCAAATTTTTTTTTTACCCTGAAAAGACGAGGACGGAGTCCCGGCCTTGGTTTAGTTCTGTCACGCCTATTTTTATATGCGCGTAGAATGCTGGGGTTTCCCCTTGTTGAAAAGGTTGGATCAGCCATTCTGATTCCCTGGAGCCTTTGGAGGGGCCGCCGAGCCAGATTGCGTGGCCGCAGACTATGATTAGGCGGGAGGGAGGTGTGATCATGACGATGATGACAATGTTGCTTTATGATATAAAAGGCTATGGGTGAAGTGCTTGATCAATCAATGTTTCAGTAGATGATGAGTTGAGATGGAACTACAATTTGAAGAAGCAGTTTCGAAGTTTCACCGCTTTTTGAAAGGCGAAAAAGAGGGGAAATCATGTGATATTGGGTTTTCTGGTATATCGTGTATCTTATGGACTATAGGAGTGAGGCACATCGTGAGATGTTCTTTTTCTCGGCCGAGGCTGGCTATTACATCTATCAAGCCGGATCTTTTCGGGTTGACTTCAGCAAAAGCTCACAGAAGAACTGCCGTAGTTTGGTGGGGTAGCTGGTGACGTCCGTTGACTTGAATTTCTCTACCTTGGCGAAACGTTGATGCCGACATTTCCAAACAAAAAAAGCAAAAGCAAAAGCAAAAGCAAAAGCAAAAGCAAAAGCAAAAGAAAAAGAAAAAGAAAAAGAAGAAAAAGAAAACAGGTTGGAGAAGCGGATATATGTTCACCGCGATGCCCTTCTTGGACGATTATATGTTGTGACAGTGGTTGCCTGGTTGATGTTAGTGAGGGCAACGTGCTGAAACAAGCACAAGGTCCACCAAATGGAGGCTGGGAAAAACCCGGAAACGCACTGTTGCCCATGACAGTTGTTTTTGTTGAGGTCAAAGTTCGGATTATATCTCTAGTATGATGTCAATAGTGACTCATGGTGTTGATTGGGGATGAACTTTCGAATTAGATGCCAAGACCGGGGAGGGTTGCTGCATCTGGATGGGGCCTGTCATTTTACACTAGCTGCCGCAGCTCCCCTGGGAAACGGGATCGGCACAAGGGACTCCTTGGACCCCGTTTACACGATACCCAAACGACCAAATAGAGTGGATAGATGGATAAATGCATTTACGATCAATAAAGCATGGCAGTTTCTGTGGCTTTCATTGGAGTGGCTGCTTCTAATACAGGATATGCATTTATAGAGTGAATAGAATTTAATTAAAAAGCGCGCTAGGCACTTAGCCCCAGAGCCCCACATAGGCGGTTGAACAGGGGGACTCCCGCAGCAGAAACTCAATGTTCAAAACGCCCCACCCTCAAAAAGAAAATGTCCCGCCCATTCTCGCATCCTTCCAAGGTTCTTCTCCCCCCTTCAATTCATTCGCAGCCCCACGACTTTCGCGCCTCGCCAAAAATCGACATTCTGGCGCATTCACCACAACATCGAGTTCCCATCGATTGACGAGCTGCATCATCGAATTCCGTGTCGCTGAACGTCGACCATTGCACTCGTTACCAATTTTTACCCGGTTTCGCATCTGTGGTTGATACGCGACAGAATACTCGAGGAAGATGGGTCTCCGGTAAGCTCAGCTCTCGCCCCTCCGGTTCTTTTCCCCCCTGGGCGCATCTCTTGTCGCGCCCGCGTGTCCGCCTCAGTCCCCACGGGCCACCGTGCAAGATTCGCCTCACCCAAAACCCCGGGTTTTGGCTGCAAATACTGTTACATCATTCAATAATGCTCTGCATACCCAAAACTTTGTGGCTTCAATTTTATTTTCATGTTTTCGCGATTTTTTTTTTTTTTAAACCTGCGCTAACCGATAATTCTTTAAAACCAATCAGACTTTACCAAGCGCCCGTCGAATCGGACATCGAGCCAAAGCCGTCGGCTGACAAAGGCCCCGCGCAAGCGCGCTCGGCCATCCGTCGCCATCGTCTCGGTCGCCGGGATGACTTGCGAGATCAGGTCCGTGAGCGTCGGCGCCGCTTGTTGGCCTCGGCTTCTGCTTACCTTGGCGCTGAGCAGCAGTCCGCAAATGCGGCCCTCCCGGCTGTACGTGACCCCGTCCCGGCACCGCCCGGCCCCGACGCCGATCCGACAGATCGCACTGCCCTGCTCGATCTGGCCACCCGCATGGGTGTTGTAGACGAGCGGGTCTCTGCGCTGTTCAGTGACCGCTGGGCTCACTTGCATGCCGATTCTAACCCAAGCCGCCAGGAAAACGACGGTAGCCAGACCGCCCGGCTCCGGGATAGAACCAGGTCAGCCAGCGCCAGTCGCGAGCGACAAGAGAGGCGAAGAGAACGGGAGGAAGCCACCCATCGGGATCTCTCGGAAATTCAAAACTACGACGATGGGTCTGTTTTTATCCCCGCTGGGAGAATGGGACCTTTACCCGTCACCGACGAAATGGTTGCCCAAGAGAGACTTTGGCTTCAGCAGATGGGATTAACGGGTGCAGGCACGGGAAGGTTTGTTGTATACAACCGCCGCACCGCCGGGCCAGGCGGCGAGCCGTACATTGTTTCAAGCCTCAGATCTACCCAGGTCCCTGATCATCCAGTAAGCACAATTCATCACAGCTTATTCAAGCCTTTGAATTATACTAAAACATGCACAGTCGCGAAGCTCAACGACTTCCCCTGCCACAACCGCTCCCCCTTTCCGCCGTCCAACCACCACGGCACGGGCTGAGGCTTCTCGTCGCAGTGAACAGACCGCCGGAACCGAATCACCGCGTCTTGATGGCCTCGGTGACCGTAACAGGAGCCTTAGCCCCGAGGGCGATAATGTGTGGGATACTTTATTGACCACACTCACCCCCGACCCGCAACCCCCCAGCGTCGGCTCTTCTTTCGCTTCTGCTTCAGCCTCGGCAGCAGCGACACAAAGCACGGCCGCGGCCACGCAGAGCACCGCCATAGCTTCATCCCGTACATCGTTCAGCATCCCGGAGACTGCTGACCATCCCTATATTTTCGACCCTCTCTGTGAGTTCAACTCCGACACGGAAGAGGACCACAATGACGACGACACGAGAACTTTCACCGCTACCGGCGCTCGGTCCTCCCAACGCTGGGCCGATATTGCTCGCCATAGGAACAACGAAGACAACATCGATGAACGGGTGATGGCACGTATTGTCGGCAGGATTTCTCGCCGGGAACCCATTCCGGACTCGTGGTGGGCCGAGGTCGGCATCACCAGCTCTATCGGTCGCGATCTGCAGCGTCAGTCGTCGACTAACTCGGAGTGAGAGGATTCTTATTTTCTTTTTCTCATCAGATAAGGCAGGACGACAACACTCTTACTAGTTGGTCTTGTTTCTGCAAAAGCGTTCTGGGATTTATTTTTAACAGCGTCTCCTTTTAATTTTGAAGGCATGCGGGATTCGGCGCAAAGGATGGGTTGCTCTTTTTAATGTCTTTTTTTTTTTGTTTTACGAGCGGGCTGTGTTTGCCGCTTCGTTTTCATTGGAATGGGCATTCGTCTGCGAAAGACGATCTGGAAGGTCATGAAAACAAAAGCAACTTCTTCCTCTGGTACGGGTTGTTGAAGGAATGAAATGGTCATGATTCTGCTTTTGGGGTGTTGTTCTGTACGAATATTGGTATATATGGTGGAGATACCTGGAGGTCCAGCCCAGGGCCATAACTGCTTACCTTCTAAGCCGTGAATTCTAATTTTGATGACTTGATTCAATCCTCTCTCTCTGTCTGACAAGTGCCGATGATGACGAGTTTACCATGGTTCTGTGAGCTGCCGCATGAGCTTTCCCCGCGTTTCTCTAGTTGTGCCTTTGCACTTGTTTTCAAACACAGCCAAGGATCAGGGTTGTATCTCGAATATCACTGCGGATGAGCGGTCTATGACGATGGGGATAGTGCACATGATTTTATTTTCTACATTGATTGATTCCTCTATCATCTCATGTGACCTACGTACCCTCCAAAAAAGTGTGTTCAAAAGTTGAAGTTGGGAATTAAAAGATACCCTGAAAATGACAAGGGAATTGCGGCGCCCTCTTGAAAAAAAAAAAGGCGCCCAAAGTAGCCGCTATGGCCACATGCCACTCTGGGGAATATACCCAACCAGGATCTTAGTTCCAGCTTTTTTCCCACTCACCTCCCTCCCAACCTGCTGTGGAAGCATGGGTTAGGTTGTTGGTGTGCCCCGCGGTTAACTGAACGTTCGGGAGAGGGAATCGCGAAGTGAAACCGAGTTTTTGGAATCCCCCGAAAACACACACTCTTCTTGATTTTCCTTCATTAATAACTCACTCCTTTCGCACTATATATACTTGTGGTTTCCCTATCTTTTTTTTCTCCCTACTTTCCTCGCTCCTTGCACAAAAAAACCGGTTGGTTTTTGGGTTTGGTTTTCTTTTGGCCCATTTGACAGCGGCCCTTGCATAGCCATTGGATCTTTTTCTTCTGTTTTCCTCTCTCTCTTTCTCTCTCTCTCTTCGGACGAACACCCCGCGACCCAATCTCTCGGCCGGGGGTGTCCAGTGTCTGTGGGCAAGCTTGAATTCGAGCAGCGAACGAACGAACGAACTACTTGGAGGGGGGGGGAACAAATGCGCCCTGTTTGCTAATTACCGATTCGATTGACCGCCCGTTTTTATTCACTGCGCTTTTTTCTACGGATACCTACTAAAGGAGAGACAAACGTACGATCTTCTCTTGTTCTTCTTTTTTTCTTCTTTTTCTGAGAAGGGCGAGCGAGAGCTAGGTAGAGTCAGTGCGCGGATTCGCAGGTTGTTGCTTCTTGCCCTCTGCAAACCCCGCCGTCATCCAGGTGGAAAAAGAAGTCCCATCCCCTCGAAAACGCGCGACTCGGCCGCAAAAAATCGACTTTGGACGCAAAGTCTTTTCCCCGCCGGACGGTTATGACCAACAAGCTCTTGCGACCAAGATTGCCTCGACGAAAAATTGTTTGCCACGACGCCCTCCGTTACCGAGCCGACGACGAACAGAATCCCGAGGATAACAGCTCAGCAGCAGCAGCAATAGCAGCAGCAGCACGGAATATTCAAGGCGCGGAAGAGATTGTGGGGAGTGGTGGGAGCCCAAAGAAGCTGGAGTTGAAAAGCCCAGGCAAAGGCCCAGCCAGGCCGGCCGTCATAAGGCATGGCACCAATAGGAATGGGGAGCTCTGCGGAACGGCCGTACCATCATGGCGGCGGCAGCAGTGGCAGCGGTAACTCCAACGGGAAGGCCGCCGTAGTGCCGGCCAAAACACCGGGGACCCCTCGCCGGGAACAGAGCTACAGACAAGAGAAGGCCCTGCAGGATCCGGGACTGAAAGACTACGTATGTCATGACTTTTGCATACCCGTTATCCATCCCGCATGTTGGGGGGGGGGGGGGGGGGGGGGGGGGGGGGGGGGGGGGGGGGGGGGGGGGGGGGGGGGGGGGGCGCGGCGGGGGGGAGGGCGGGCGGGGGGGGGCGCG